>NC_069409.1:31418417-31442769 GCF_026875155.1 Cherax quadricarinatus
GGGCGACGGCGGGGTCGCGAAGGGGGGGGGTCGTGGGAGGGGGTATTGGTTGGGGGGTCAAGGGTGAGGTAGTCTCGAGGGCGAGGTCATGGTCATAACCGGAAGTAACACCTAGGTGTGAAAAGGTGACCCTCCAGCTCCTGGTCCTAGACCGGATACACCGCTCAGTGGAAGGCCTAGACCGGAAGAGACCGCTCAGTGGAAGGCCCTATACCGGAAGAGACCGCTCAGAGGAAGGCCTTTTCCGGAAGAGACCGCTCAGAGGAAAAAATGACTACTTATATATATATACATATATATATATATACATATATATACATATATACATACATTATACATATATATATATACATATATATACATATATATATATATACATATATATACATATATATACATATATATATATACACATATATATACATATATACATATATATTATATATTATATATATATATATATATATATATATATATATATATATACACGCATTTTATCACAGTCATCGCACATCATTAATGTAGCAACTAATACTGATTACTCCAATATTACACTGAACACAAGAGCATTTGTTGTGCCTTTTATGTACCAGAGCACTCATCCCTGACCCTAAATTTTATTAAATATAGCCACATAACTAAGTCACAATTATTGCAGTGCATCACTTTAATTTTGGTATGAGCGTGAGGTCTTGCTGCATTTCCCTGCGGTGACAGTGTCGTTAATAACTGGTTGTTGACTGGTGGTTCTGAAGTGTGCTGGACGTGTGGCCCTCAGGTGGCTACCCACGCCCAATTATCTGGTCCCATTGCGCCTTTAATTGCAAGATCATAATGTACAGTAATATGGCAGCTGCCACTCCTCTCCTTCCTGCCATATTTTATGTTTGCTCGTTTTTATTTCCCCCCTATTCGCTTACACACACACACACACACACACTAGGTACCATATTTTTACCTTTCCTGACAGCAGCAGGTTTTCTGCCAATTTCTTTTTCCTCTGCACACTCGCTAATTCTTCCATCTCTTTTTCTGCCTTAGAAGATAACTAACCATTTCAGCATTTTGGCGACTTCTTGTTATCAGTGGGTAACCGCCACTTTTCTTTCTTCCCCCCCCCCCACTAATCTCCCCTCCTTTCCCCTCTCACATTTCAAAAGCTTACAATTATTTCACATCGATATCCACTGCCGGCGCGTATTGGTGTTATGTTAGCATATATTGATGGCACGTGAACGAGTGTGTAACGCTCAGTTCATTTTGAACATATCCGCCTCTCTCACCGAGGCCACAGGGGTGATATTTCTTTCCGGCTATGGTCCCGCATCCACTTTTCTTTCTCTGGCAGGTTAAGCCAAGCCTTGCCACTCAATTGGCACATTTTCCCTTGCCAGCAAGAGTAATTTCCATGTCTGTTGCTTGTCTTAGGCACGTTTTTGCTCTTGTGCATGACCAAGGTGTTTAGATCATGCCTGCTGCATTTAATGGTCACTTCTTTATGTTGATCCCCCGTCCCAAAATGAGTGAAATGCACAGCACTATTATGCTGCCATGCTAATAGATGGTGAAATGGAAAAGGCAGCACTGCTTGCTAAAAAATATTAAGATAACACTATCTCTCTAGCAACTATTTTGATGAATGAACAATTGCTGACTAGCAAACTTTCGATCAACAAAACTCTATACATTAAAATATTAAGAAACATCGAAAAAGTCCTAGAAGTTATTCAATAAGGAGATAGTGCTACGCCTGGCAGGACGGGGAAAAAAAAACGGAGGTCGAACCCTGATCCCTACCGATAGATTCCTTATTAAACCAAAAACTTACTGTGAAGGCTTACTCAACCCTGTAAGATCTCAAGTAGCTCTTACCAAGGCTGGCACCTCTTTCGAAAATTAATGAATAGAAAAAGAATCATAACATACAAATATAAACACTTTATTGTTATAATCGAAAATATAAAACTTTTAAATATGAACTTTTATCCTACGTGAAAGAGAAATGAAAAATGAAATATAAAAATATTTGAATTCAACGCTACTATGTACAGTTAGACTGGGGTGTCTGGTTGATGTTGACACCGCGCCTTGCAGAAATTGTAGCCGTTGCTGATGTGGGGGGGGAGGGGGTCACAGCTGTTGAGTGACAACCCAACGACTAGTTCATCACAGTGTCTCTAGCCTTGATTAATCCCCTCAAGATGATAGGAATGCAGGTAATTCACCACTGCAAAGATGAGGGGTAGTTGCCTGGGGTTGGCTACACTCCTCAGGTATGTAGATAAAAAGGTGACATCCCAGAATTCATGTGAAGTTCGTCTCCTTCAGCACTGTTTCTGTGGTTGCCAGATGACCCAAGCTGACATTCCAAGCTAGAAAGAGACAAAAGTTAACGACTGCTTGAGAAATCACTCTCCATGATAAGTGTAAGGCACTTAAAAGAATGGTGAGGATTTAAAAGCAAAACCTGGAAATCAAGGTAGAATGAACTAAGTCTTAGAATTGGTTAAAAGTGAAGCTTTTAACCAATATATCCGCTAGAATAGGAGCAGAGGCTTTTACTTACAGTTGTGCTGGGAGCTGTGAGTCAAGCGATTATCCATTTGGTTGGAGCCCCACACGTCACCTTTCCTGGTGGAAAAAAAGAGGGGGGGGAGCGGGAGCTAGACACTGACCCTACCTTAACAAGCAGACTGGCAATCAAACTATCATCACCATATACTCGCTCGCTACTCCCATCTGTTGAACTTTTCCCTCACACTTACTGTACTGAGTGGTGTGAACTCCTCTTTACTTTACTTTAGATCACTTACCATCCACCTCTTCTCCTCTCAAGAATACACAAATCAGAATCATTAAATTCTATTTCTAGGAAGAAAATGAAGAGAGTGATTCCTCAAATATCAAGGGAAATGCAATTAAATATTTCACTTATACTGAAAGTAAGAAAGTATGATATATTATTGCAAGTTTATACAATGATCTTCAAAATAGCTGAAAAAAGTAGGAAATACAAAATGTACTGGTGAAAGAGGAACACTAACAATTGGAAAGTATAACTTATCAATGTAGTCCACTTTAGAGGTTCCATTAATTAAACTCTCAGAGGGTCCCTCTACTTCACCGATCTCCTTAGAGGTTTGAAGTGCTTCAGCGGCCTCTTCACAAGTCCGATGCCTAGCCTCGTCTCTCCTCAATCTGACCTCTCCAATCTACCATAACAATTCCTCCAAAGAGACTCTGAACTCAGTTCCCTCAAAAATTGTCATCTATTTTCAGAGTTGCCTTGAAACTCCCTAAGTCTTAATTCAACGCTAGTCATTCGTCGCTCAACCTCTGGGACGAGCGGACGTGAGCTGAGCCTGCCCTCTGCTGTCAGCCGGTGACAACTTGGTTTTCACAAAATGGCGCAGCAGGCAAGAAGAAGGGTAAGCACTGTCGGCATAGAAGTGGTGTGTGGGGCTGTGCATGCCCACTCAGCTCAAGTTTTATTACATGCCATCATCAGGGATACATACGGCATTGCCAACGAAGAGCTGTATGGTGTAGCCTTGAACGGGGCATATAGAATTTTTGTGAAATTTCGCAATGCAAGTGTATACGAAGACATAGTCGCCAGATTCCAAGATCTTTGTGTACCAGTGAATCCTTCTGTGACGGTAAGGCTCCATGATATGTCCCGCCATTATACGTGGGTGAAGATCAGGAATGTACCCTTTGAGGCTGATGAGCAGACCTAGTGCCGTCTTTGAGAAGTCTGGGATGTTCATATGGCGAATTGGGGAAAGGGAAGGGAGGATCATATGCTGGGATCCCTGAAGGAATTTTTTCCTTGAAAATGACCATTGAGGATCCATTCCTTCCCATGTCTTCTAGAAGACTTCAGGGGACTCAAGTAAGGGGGACTACGCGGGGCAACGACGTACCTGTCGCTTAGCGGTGCCATGATCCATTGTTGCGCAGTGTGTTAAACGACAGGTACACAGGGGAAAAGAGCGCATAGGAGGCATCGGGAAATTGCGACTTTGGGAATTTGGCACGGCCTGAGTCGATTCCTCAACAAGGTTGGAGTGTGGAGGCCGAGGAGGCCTTGAGGGAGGAAAGAGTGTGAAACTCTTCCGAGAGGTCATCCCTGCGGGCAGACCCGGAGCCCAGGATGTGGTGTTCGTTGGTGAGGCGGGGGCGTGGAGGTACCATTGATTCAGCCTCCACGACCCTGTTAGGGACCCAGGAAGTTCACATTAAAGGGCTTGTGGGTAGCCAGGATACTGCGGGGTTTCCCAGGTGGTGAGAGGGCAGAGGATTCAAGGACCAGGTTGAGGCTGGGTTGTAAATTGCACTGTGGTGGCGGAAGTGCACGAGGATGTTCTTAGTGGAGCGGGGAGAAAGGCTCGAGTGTCACGGAAGAGAGCGGCAGTGCGTTCGGATGTGGACGATGTGCTCACTCCGGCACAGCGTTCAGGCTAAAAGGTTTGGGCTGATGTTGTTGAGCATGGACCTGGGGGGTCCAGGGGCAAGAGGCATGTGAAAGCAGATCACAGAATGGTGATTGAAGATCAAGGGAGTATAAAGGGGAAGGGAGATAAAGGTGGTGCAGTACATAAAGGAAAACCTCCATTGACAAATTCAAGAGTCTCTCTATAAATATTAATGGTCTGAGAAATTATAGGAAGTGTGTATGGTTTCATGAGCTTCTCATTAGGTATGGTGTAGATGTAATGTTTGTGCAAAAGCACAACCACAAGCTGGGTTGTATGCTGATGATTGAGGGGTATGCTGCATATGTGGCACACTCAACGAGATTGAAAGGAGGAGTGGCTATTTTGGTGAGGGAGGCTAGCCCGTTTACTGTACATCATTGTAAGGAGGGGGGGAGGGGAGGTTTATAAGAGTGGATGGGACGTGGGGAAGGGATAAGTTGTCTTTTGTGTGTGTTTATGGTCCGGCGGAGGGGGACAGTCGAGTGAAGAATGAGTTCGTACATGAAGTGTTGGTGTATCACTTAAGGTCGCTTCCAGCATTAGCTGTGGTGGGAGGTGACTGGAATTGCATCATACGCCGCAGGGATGTAGAACCTAGGGGAGCAGGATATTGTTCTGGCATTCTGAGGGACCTGTTACTGGGTGAGGTTTGGTGGATGTGGAGGGGGGCCCGCGTTGGAGGTGCAGCACACCTTTGGAGGCAGGGGGGATGCTGCACGCTGGACAGGAAATACATGACAAGGAAAGCAGTGGTGTGGAGTGTAAGGGTTTTGGATGGTTTTTTTTTCTGATCATAGAGGTGTTTTGGTGGATTTGGGATGGGAGGGTCGGCCGAACAGGTATAAGAGTTATTGGAAATTGAATGTTCGGTTGCTTCAAGATGTTGAGGGGAGGGTCCTATTTGCACAATGGTGGAAAGGTTATGGGAGGGGATGGAAGTCAATGGGGATGTGTTGAGATGGTGGGATGTGACGGCAAAGACAAGGATTCGAGAGTTCTATGTACAACAGGGATGGCACGAGAATCAGTTAGTTTATGGGCTTATTAGGTATTTTGATGGGCAGTTAAGGGAGTATTATGAGAGAGGAAGGGGGGGATGGGAGCCCCAGTGGCTGACATAGAGGGAGTGAAGGAACGCCTTATGGAAGTGCAAAACGAGAGGTTTGATGTGGCAAGGGTTTTAGGGAGGTTGGAGGAGGTCATGTGGGGTGATAGACCATCGGTGTGTGTCCTGCGAGGGCAGGGGCGCCGGCGCGTTGCAATGGAAATGGTGGGTTTGAGGGTTCTTGAAGACATCGACAGGTATAGGGAGGGACAAGATTTGGTGACAACGGAGGGGATGGGAGGGTATGTTGATGCTTGGCTTACTGCATATATGAGGAGTGTGGGTGTGAGAGAGAGGGCTTTAAGAGAGATGGGGGGATGGGTGCAGTGTGTGCTGGACAGGGAACGACAGGGGAAAAGTTACAGGGGCCTATTTTTGGAGGAAAAAGGTGTGGACGGCTTTAATGATATGAGCAGGGTAAGGCGCCGGGAATAGATGGGCTGCCTGCGGAGTTTTACATACAGCATTGGGGAGTATTAAAAGACTTTTTGGTGCAATTATTTAATATCATAATAGAGAGGGGTGTGTTGGGACCGTTGCAGGCGACAGCGCTAGTAGTTTTGGTACCAAAAGGTGAAATTCAGTGCACGGTGAGAGATTACCGGATGATATCACTCATGTGCACAGACTACAAACTTTTTGCAAAAATTTTGGGAAATCGTATAAAGAAAGTCATTGGAAAGGTAATAGTGAGGGGTCAATATGGGATTCAGGGGAGATCAATGTATGAGGGGCATGGGGTTATTAGAAGGTTTATTGAGGGTTCGCGAGAGGGGGAATGAGGGGTATTGGCGTTGGATTGGAGAACGGCGTATGACAGTGTCGAGAGGGAGGCTCTGTGGAGAATCATGGAGCGGCAGGGGTTCAGGGAGGACATTGTAAATTTGGGGACGTACTTTAAATCAGGGAGCCGGGATGTGTGTACAGATTAATGGGCAGGTGGGTTGCATGTGAAAATGGGGAGGGGATTGAGGCAGGGGATGCCCGTTGTCACAAATATTATTTGCATGTTTACAGAATCCGTTTTATAGGGCAGTGGAAAGGTGCATACAGGAGGGGGTAAGGGAGGACATACGAGGTGGGAGTCCCGGTATCATAGGTTATGTTGATGACACAACTGTCCTAGTGAGTGGGAGGGAGGGATTGGAGGGTCTGGAGAGAGTTATAGATGTTTTTGGGTTGGGAACAGGTTGGCAGTGAATGTGCATAAATTAAAGCTCATTTTATTGGGTAATGGGGGGGGGGGGGGGGGGGGGGGGGGGGGGGGGGGGGGGGGGGGGTGAGGTGGTGTGTCGTGGACCGGGTGAAAATTTGTGGAGTTGTGTATATGGGTAATGCTCAGATGGCGAGGGAGGTTAATTCAAAGGGTGTGGTAGATAGAATATTGGGAAGATTGTCAGGATTGCGGCCGACACATCTTACGCTACACCAGAGGGTCATTGTGGTCAATGTGCTTTTGTACAGCAAAATATGGCATGTGGCAGCTTTGTACCCTTTGGTGTATGGGGATGTCCGGAGACTGTTGAGCAAGTTTTCCGTTTTGTCTGAGGTTCGGGATGCGATTGGTTGAATAGGGAAAGGGGGTAAACACTTCCGTGGCCTTGGGTGGGCTGGGGTTAAATTCACTTGAAAGAAGATTGAAATGTGTATATGTGAAACATGGGTTTCTAAGGGTTCGGGGGGAGGGGAGTGGAGGGTTGGGGAAGCTGCAGGGAGATATTCGGAGATGGTGGAAGGGAAGGGACGGGATTTGAGAGATGGTGAGAGTTGTTGCGTCAAATTTATGATGGTCAGGGGATCCCAGAAGCATGTGGGTAGGGTCCCATGGAGAGGAATTATGGCCTAGGGTGGTAGTGGCAACGGAAGGTGTGTACCCGATGTACGCATGGGGAAAAACATTTGGGGTCGATTTAAAAGGGGTTTCTCATCCGGCCGCGCATGAGGGAGGGAAAAGTATAGGTTTCTTCACGGAATATTGCCGTCTGGGGTTGTATTACGAAATAGACGAATAAGGGAGGGTGGGAGTGTCAGGTTTGTGGGGTAGATGAATCAGCTTTTCTTAGTTTATTTTTGCGAAAGCCTAGGGGTTTTGCGGGAAATGGTTAGGGAAAGTAATCCGGTATGTGGGGGGGAAACGGTTGTCGGTTTTGAGAGCGCCCCAGTTTAGATGTAGGTGGGTGTTGGGGTAAAGGTTCAAAGGGCCAGTGGTTACTTAGTGGTTGATTTGTGTTTATATCATGGGCAATGAGAGACAAAGGGGCGGAGGACCCTAGGATGGGCCATAGCAGCATCCTTTTATAGAAAAAAGTGTCGCAACAGGGAAATATATGGTAGGAGGTGGAAGAGGGGATTTCTCGGAGGGCTATAGGGACTTTCTTTTGAGGGATTCATGGACTTTATAAGCGGTCAGGGCATGAACGGGCTGGCCTTCCCCGGGAAGGGGTTGTGTGTGTTGCAGAGATCGATTGTGTGTGTGTGGAATTGTGTAAGGAAAGGATGTTGAAGTGAGTTTTGAGTGTGACACATTAAGAGGTGTGATGGTTTTTTCTCCAATAGGACTAACGCCAATTGTTGATATCTACTGCTTTATTATACATATTGTGTGTGATAATATTGATTTACGGCAATGACATTTGTAATTTGGAGTTTTTCCCCTAATAATTGCATGTATTTGCTCCAACTTGTTTTTTAGGTGCCTTGCACTGCATAGTGTTGACGCCCGTGATCATGCACGGTTTTTCCAGAAAATGCTGTGATATGTTTGTATTTAAAGTCTGTGCATTATTGTTCGTCACTGGTGATCTGCAATTTTCAGTTTTGTTTTGAGAGTAAAGAGTTTAATGTACGTCAGATGGTGTAAATAAAGTTGGGCAACAGTGGTATTATAGGTTTTTGTGGTTAGGTGTGTGCTAGGCACAGTCTTTATGAGTTACTTATGTCATGGTTATATTTTATGTTGTATTGTACTGTTGTCAATAGCACTATGTTATGTCCATATAAGCTGTATAGAACTTGAATGTCATAGTTGAAGCTGTGTTATTGTTTTTTTTTTTTTTAGCGTTTGGAATTGCATGTTTAAATGTGCAGAAGCTTACATGTGTTGGGTTTTTGAGACTAAGTTTATACCTATGTCTTTGTAGTAATTTTGTATGTCTTTGTGACATTTCGAGGGATATGTATATAAAAGTGTTGTTCATATTGTGTAATTCTGTTGGGTGGCTCCAACAGGTTTGGGTTGAGTGATAGGATGAGGGAACAGAGGGGGTGGGGGGTTGTACCCAAACGGAGTTGTAAGTGTGGTGTGTAATGTTAGCTGTAGGTAGGATTGTGTTAATTTTATAGCCCTACATGAGTTTTATATATTATATTTTTGTAATGTCATGTTTTAAATAAAATATAAAAAAAAATTCAACACTAGCACACAACAGAGCAAAAAAAGTTAAGTGAAGTACTTGGGAGTAAATTTAAAGTCAGAGGATCTCACCTTTAACGATCACAAGTGTCACTATCACTGCGATGTGATAGTGACACTTGTGATCCTCAAATTTTCATAAAGGTAAGAAAACCAAAAGTCAAGTACAGAATTGAGGGACAAAGACTGCAATCAAGAGAAAGAGCCAAAGTAAACTTATCTCTATGCGCACCAGCCGAATAATTTCGACAGAGAATACGCGTTTGACGATTTTAAATTTAGGTTTCGTGAATCTCAACAGGTAGCTATTAATTTTTGGGTATATAGCACAACCATAAAACCCACACTTAAGACAATATATTAAAGTCTAAACAAAATACCTTTATTTAAAGCGTGACTAGTTTCAAAGCTAAGTAAAATGATGAATGACCGAACAAAATAACTGAACAAATAGCTTTAGAGGTTACGAGGACAAGGGGGAGATATAATAATGATGTACAGGAAAAGGTAAAGACCGTTCGAGAGGCAGAAAAAAAAAGAAGCACGAGAGCACAGTTTTAAAGACCTGGATGAAGAAGTAGTATAGGTGTACACCATTAACAGATTTAAGAATATGTATTTTAGGATCCACGAGACAAGGGAACGAACTTGGCGATTACCAGTTAAGTGGAAGGGCCAGAAACAGAAACTCGATCCATGCAACCGCAAATAGTTGGTTGCAAATTGGTGAGCGCGAACGTACACATATACACATGAGCTCACGCTCTTGCAGACCCCCTCCCCCTTCATCCCCACACACACATAAAAAAAAAATAAGAGTAAAAGGGGATGGCAGACCTTTCCGACATTTACAAATAGAAAATGGGGAACTAAGCAGACGAGCTTGGTTAAGCTAGGAAAGGTTCGTCAGGAAACATAAGAACATAAGAACGAAGGAACACTGCAGAAGGCCTACTGGCCCATGCGAGGCAGGTCCAAGTCTCCTACCGGCTTAAGCCAATGCACCCAACCTAGTCAGGTCAGGTCACATTGACTTAAGGGAGGAATACGGCAACCGACCTGGTAGCACAAGCTATCAGGTCCAACTCACACCCACCCACATCCACTCATGTATTTATCCAACCTATTTTTAAAGCTACACAACGTTCTGGCCTCTATCACTGTACCGGGAGTTTGTTCCACTCATCCACAACTCTATTACCAAACCAGTACTTTCCTATATCCTTCCTGAATCTGAATTTTTCCAACTTAAAACCATTGCTGCGAGTCCTGTCTAGGCTAGATATTTTCAGCACACTATTTACATCCCCTTTATTTATTCCTGCCTTCCATTTATACACCTCAATCATATCCCCCCTAATTCTACGTCTTTCTAGAGAGTGCAGATTCAGGGCCCTTAGTCTATCCTCATAGGGAAGGTTTCTGATACATGGGATCAACTTTGTCATCCTCCTTTGTACATTTTCCAGAGAATTTATATCCATTCTGTAATACGGTGACCAAAACTGTGCAGCATAATCTAAATGAGGCCTAACCAAGGATGTATAGAGTTGAAGAACAACCTGAGGACTCCTATTATTTATGCTTCTTGATATGAAGCCAAGGATTCTATTAGCTTTATTGCGAACACTTATGCACTGTTGTCTTGGTTTCAGATTACTGCTAACCAGAACTCCTAAATCTTTTTTCGCAATCCGTAATATTAAGATCTACATTATTTAGTTTATATGTGGCATGGTTATTGTCCTGTCCAACATTTAGAACTTTGTATTTGTCTATATTAAACTGCATCTGCCACTTCTCCGACCACTGCATCAGTCTATTAAAATCTTCCTGGAGTGCTCCAATGTCCTCGTCAGAATGAATTCGACGGCCTATTTTGGTGTCATCGGCAAACTTGCCGATGTCGCTCTTTATGCCCTCATCTAAGTCGTTTATGTAGATTGTGAACAGCAGGGGGCCCAACACTGACCCCTGTGGAACACCGCTCGTGACGCTTCCCCACTCTGATTTCTCCCCATTTATGCAAACTCTCTGCTGCCTATTTGTCAACCATGCCTCTATCCAGGAAAAAATTTCTCCTCCTATTCCATGTGCTTTAATTTTCTTCAATAGTCTCTGATGTGGGACCCTGTCAAAAGCCTTACTGAAGTCCCATATACACAATATCATATTCATTACCATGATCTACCTCCTCAAATACCTTAGTGAAAAAAGTTAATAAATTCGTAAGGCAGGAACGCCCCTTTGTAAAACCATGCTGAGATTCGTTGATTAATTTATGCTTTTCAAGGTGGCTACGAACTGCCTCGGCAATTATTGATTCCATAAATTTTCCCACTATGGAGGTTAGGCTTATTGGTCTATAGTTCGAAGCTAAGGACCTGTCACCTGTTTTGAAAATAGGTATCACATTTGCCATTTTCCACTTATCTGGCACCATGCCAGTTTGTAGTGATATGTTGAAAAGATTAGCCAAAGGTGTGCAAGCTCCTCTTTACATTCCTTTAGAACCCTTGCATACAGTTCATCAGGGCCTGGGGATTTGTTAGGTTTTAATTTATCTATTTGCCTAAGGACCATGTCACTTGTGACCCTAATCGTGCACAGTTTATTATCGTCCTGTTCTACATAATTTATCATTACTGAATATCGCTGGTATCCTCCTGTGTAAAAACTGAGAGGAAGTATGTGTTAAAATTCTACACATTTCCTTATCACTGTCAGTGAGCTGACCCGAGGAACTTTTGAGTGGGCCTATCTTGTCCCTGATCTTACTTCTGTATACCTGAAAGAATCCTTTTGGGTTAGTCTTCGATTCTCTTGCAACTTTAACCTCATAATCTCTTTTTGCTTTTCTAATTCCCCTTTTTATTTCTCTCTTTAACTGAATATATCGATTTCTTAATTGCCCCTCTCCTCTTTTGATTTGCCTATATATGCCTCTCTTTTGACCAATCAGATATTTTAATCTATTGTTCATCCATTTAGGATCATTTTTGTTTGATCTGATTTCCCTATTTGGAACATAATTTGACTGAGCAGCTAGAACTATGCCCTGGAAAGCATCATTCGGCAACCATCACCACCTACCTGACCCTTAGTCAGGTCATTCCAGTTCAGCCCACCTAAGTAATTTTTCAGTCTTATGAAATCAGCCAAGCGAAAGTCAGGGACGGAGACTTGATTGCCATTATAGGGGAATTCCATGATTTTATTAAAACTGAGTGATTTGTGATCACTTTCCCAAGCTCATCATTAACCTCAAGATTATTAATTAGTGTTTCCCTACTGGCAAGAACCAAGTCAAGGAGGTTATTTCCCCTAGTTGGCTCTGTCACAAACTGTTTTAAAAAACAATCCTGGATTGTATCAAGAAAGTCACCTGACTCTAAATTTCCAGTCAAATTGCTCCAGTCAATCTGTCTATAGTTGAAATCTCCCATTAGCACAACATTTTCGTATGTAGATGCCTTACGAATTTCGTCCCATAGAAGTTTACTGCACTCCCTATCAAGACTTGGGGCCCTGTAAATCACACCCAAAATTAGTTTTTTTCTCGGCCCTCGAGAAGCTGTAACCAAACAGATTCAGTGGCTGACGCTTCTAAATTTTAATATCTTGTCTAACACAACAATTTAAATTGTCTCTGACATACATCGCTACTCCACCACCTTTCCTGTTGATCCTGTCAGTGTGGAATAATTTATAGCCTTGTATGTGACATTCAGAGGGCATCTCTCTATCTTTCAGATTGAGCCAGGTCTCTGTTATAGCAATAATATCTATGTTTCCTGCACTTGCAATTAATCTTAGCTCATCTATCTTATTTCTTACACTCCTGCTATTAGTATAGTAAACCTTAAGGGAGCTAGTCCCTTGCTGCCCTCTGCTGTCCCCCTTTGTTTGCTGACCTGATCTTTATTGTCTTTATTTATAACTTCATGCTGAATGCCTTTTATACATTTACTGTTTCCAACCCTAGTGTTGCAACCTGCTTGTTTCCCAACACACCCATACCTCTATCTTCCATCAGTTTAAAATCATAGGCATTTCACCAATGGCCTTCTCAATCGAGTCTGCAAGTGCTACCACCCCTGCCCCAGAGAAATGTACCCCATCCCTTGCATACATATCATGTTTGCCATAAAAGTTGTTCCAGTTGTCAATGAATGGGATTGCAAGTTCCTCGCAGTATCTGTCTAGCCAGCAATTTACACCAATTGCCCTAGACAACCATTCATTTCCTACTCCCCTTCTAGGCAAGATGCTACATATGATTGGGATCCCTCCCTTAGACTTAATGAAATCTATAGCTGACCTGTACTTATCTAGCAGCTCTTCTCTCCTACCCTTCCCAATATCATTTCCACCAGCACTGAGACAGATAATGGGCTTGTTCCATTACCTGACATGATATTATCCAGCCTGTTGACAATGTCCCCAACACCAGCTCCAGGGAAGCACACTCTATCTCTCATCTTCTTATTCCTATTACAAAAAGCACGGTCAATATATCTTACCTGAGAGTCACCAACCACAAGAATGCGCTTACCTCCATTAGCAGGGGCAGTAGTACCCTTACCTCACTGGCCACTGAAGTACATTCATCCTGAAGAACAGAGAAGCGATTTCCTACCTTCAGATCTTCACTCTTAACTTTCCTTACTCTGATGCGCCCTCCCATTACTGTGAACCACTCGCCACTTGTAGCAGGTGCTGGGCTGCACCTCACTGCTGGTAGACCGTTGCTACCTCCCCAACTCAGCCTCCTCACAGCGAGAGACAGACTGCACCTCACTGCTAGAAGCCTCATTTCCCACAACTCCAGCCACCTCACACTCTCTCCCAGACCCATTGAGGTGGACCTTCAGCCTCCTAATCTCCTCCTGGAGAAGCAAGACCTCCTCCTTCAACTCTCCAACCTCAATTTTTAAAACACTGCAGAAGCAAGCCATGCTTTGTAACCGTCCACGCTAATCCCCAAAGCAGCTCAGGGTCTGTGACCTCACGTGACGACTGACCACTGACCACTGACGACTGACCACTGACCACTGACAGGACAAGTGTTTCGTGATTTGCTGGTCTTGGTCAGATGATGACCCGACGTTGAAGCTTTTAGTCATCTGACCGACGCCTTACGCTGGCTTACCGCTCCACCCTCTTAATTATGGTTAGTTATAACAGTATAGGTATAACCATATAGTTATAACCATATAGTTACTGTACGAGCTAGGAATGAGTACATTAGAGTATGGAAAGAAGAGAGAAAAAAACGATATAACAGCACAAACCTGAACAGAACCTACATAGATTCACAAATTTGAAAAGGACTGCATGAGACCAGGTAATATGACTCAAGAAGTCCTGTTACCTTAGCGGGATGGATTGTGAATGACCTGCCTAGTATGGGCAACAGGCCTCCTGCAGTGTTCCTCCTTTCTTATGTTCTTAAGTTCTTATGAGGAGGGAGATAAACTTAAATTGGATGACAGGCAAGAATGTAAAGAGATGAGTAGAAGGTGAAAGAGGTCTTTACTGAAGAATATTAAGAGACCCCAAGAAGAACAAACGAACATAAGAAACATGGAGCACTGCAGCAAGCCTATTGGCAAATGCGAGGCAGGTCTAGCACACACCCTCCCACACCCACTCAAGTATTTATCTAACCTATTTTTAAAACTACTCAAGGTTTTAGCTTCCTATATATTTCCTGAATCTAAATTTTTCCAACTTGAAACCATTGCTGTGAGTCCTGTCTTAGATATTTTTAGCACATTTTTTACATTCTCTTTATTCCCGTTTTCCATTTATACACCATAATCATATCCTCCCTAAACCATACCCCCGGCTGGGATTGAACCCGCGGTCATAGAGTCTCAAAACTCCAGCCCGTCGCGTTAGCCACTAGACCAGCTAGCCACAATAAGATTCATCCAACTAGGTATATTTCTACACCATAGGAAAGTTAGCACAGGCACCTCTTAAGTCATGTTGACGGCAGTGAAGGGACTTGAGCTAGAGTTCGTCACGGCCACGCTAGCTGGAGATTCGTCTGTAAAAACTTGCATTTGTGGTCACAGAGGTGCCTGTGCTAACTTTCCTATGGTGTAGAAATATACCTATTTGGATGAATCTTATTGTGGCTAGCTGGTCTAGTGGCTAACGCGACGGGCTGGAGTTTTGAGACTCTATGACCGCGGGTTCAATCCCAGCCGGGGGTATGGTTTATTTGCAATCGTGTCATTACGATTTCTTAAGTCATATCCTCCCTAATTCTACGCCTTTCGAGAGAGTGCAGATTCAAGGCTCTCAGTCTATACTCGTAGGAATGATTTCTGATACATGGGATCATCTTTGTTGTTCTCCTTTACACGTTTTCGAGCGCATTTATATACATTCTGTAATACGGTGACCAGAACTTTGCAACATAATCTGAATGAGGCCTAACCAACGATATACAGAGTTGAATAACCTGAGGACTCCTATTAGTCATACTACTTGATATGAAGCCAAGAATTCTATTCGTTTTATTTTGAATTATTACGGAGAGGTGGGGTACACCATCAAGTGTTAGACACAATACGTACAACCCAGAAAGAACTGAAAAGACTGCTAAGCGAGCTAGATACCCCAAAGGCGATGGGGCCGGATAATATCTCTACATTGGTCCTGAGAAAGGGAACAAAGGTGATATGTGTACCACTAACAACAATCTTCAACACATCTATCGAAACAGGGCGACTACCTGAGGTATGGAAGACAGTAAATGTAGTCCCAATTTTTAAAAAAGGAGAGAGATACGATGCATTAAACTACAGACCAGTGTCTCTGGCATGTAGAGTATGCAAGGTCATGGACAAGATTATCAGAAGAGAGGTGGAGCACATAAAAAGGAATGAACGTATCAACGACAGCCAGCACAGTTTCAGGGACGGAAAATACTGTGTCAAAAATCTGCTGGAGTTCTATGAGAGGGTGACAGCAGTAAGACAAGAGAGAGAGGGGTGGGTAGATTGAATTTTCTTGGACTTTAAGAATCCACACAAGAGAGCTGGGACCAGGCAGGGATAACAAGGAAGGTGCTACAATGGATCAGGGAATACCTGTCAGGAAGACAACAGCGAGTCATGGTACGTGACGAGGTGTCAAAGTGGGCGCCTGTAACAAGCGGGGTGCCACAGGGGTCAGTCCTAGGACCGGCGGTGTTTCTGGTGTTTGTGAACATGACGGAAGGAATAGACTCCGAAGTGTCCCTGTTTGTAGATGATGTGAAGTTGATGAGAATTCAGTCGGACGAGGACCAGGCAGAACTACAAAGGGATCCGGACAGATTGCAGGCCTGGTCCAGCAACTGGCTCCTGGAGTTCAACCCCACCAAGAGCAAAGTCATGAAGACTGGGGAAGGGCAAAGAAAACCACAGACGGAGCACAGTCTAGGGGGCCAGAGACTACAAACATCACTGAAGGAAAAGGATCTTCTGGTACGTATAACACCAGGCACATCTCCTGAGGCGCACATCAACCAAATAATTGCTGCAGCATATGGGCGCCTGGTAAACCTAAGAACAGCATTCCGACACCTTAATAAGGAATCGTTCAGGATCCTGTACACTGTGTACGTTATGCCCATATTGGAGTATGCAGCACCAGTTTGGAACCCTCACCTAGCCAAGCAGGTAAGGAAACTAGAGAAGGTGCAAAAGTTTGCAACAAGACTAGTCCCGGAGGAGAGATTAAGGGAAATCGACCTGACGACACTGGAAGACAGGAGAGATAGGAATGATATGATAACGACATATAAAATACTGAGAGGAATCGACAAGGTGGACAGAGGCAGGATATTCCAGAGATGGGACACTGCAACAAAGGGTCACAGTTGGAAGCTGAAGACTCAGATGAATCACAGGGATGTTAGGAAGCATTTCTTCAGTCACAGAGTTCTCAGGAAGTGGAATAGTCTGGGAAGTGATGTAGTGTAGGCAGGATCCATACATAGCTTTAAGAAGAGGTGTGATAAAGCTCATGGAGCGATAAGAGTAACCTAATAGAGGCCAGTGACGAGGCGGGGCCAGGAGCCGTGGCTCGACCCCTGCAACCACAACTAGGTGGGTACCGTTGTCTGAGCTTTCGGTTACTGCTAACCATAACTGATATATCTTCTTCGCAGAGATATTAAGATCGACATTATTTAGTTTATAAGTATCATGGTTATTTACCTTTCCAACGCTTAGAACTTTACATTGGTCTATGTTAAACTGGATCTGCCACTTCACCGACCACTAGTCTATTCAGATCTTCCTGCAGCACTCTGGTGTCCTCATTATAATGAATTCGACGGCATATTTTGGTGTCATCAGCAAACTTGCTTTTGTCGCTGTTTATACCTTCATCTATATCTTTTATGCAAATTGTAAACAACAAGGGACCCAACACTGACCCCTGTGGAACACCGCTTGTGCCGCTACTCCACTCTGATTTCTCCTTATTTATGCAAACTCTCTGTTGCCCATCTGTCAGCCACGCCTACATCCAGGAAAAAATTTCTCCTATTCCATGTGCTTCGACTTTATTCAATAGTGTCCGATGTGGGACTCTGTCAATATACACAATATCATATTCATTACCATGATCTACCTCCTCAAATATCTTAGCGAAAAAAATAAGTTTGTAAGGCATGAACGCCCCTTTCTAAAACTGTGCTGAGATTCATTAATTAATTTATGTCTTTCAAGGTAACTACGAATATCCTCGGCAATTATAGATCCTATCAATTTTCCCACTATTGAGCTTAGGCTTATTGGTCTATAGTTCGAAGCTAAGGCCCTATCTCCTGCTTTGCCATTTTCCACCTATCTGGTACTGTTCCAGTTTGTAGAGATATATTGAAAAGACTAGCCAAAGGTTTGCTAAGTTCCACTTTATATTCCTTTAAAACCCTTGCCAACAGTTCCTGAGGGCCCGGGGATTTGTTAGATTTTAATTTATCTAATTGCCTGAGAACCATGTCACTAATGACTTATCATCGTTCAGTTCAACATAGTTTATTATTTCTGGCATTTCACTAGTATTTTCCTGAGTAGGAAACAGAGAGGAAATAAGTATAAAAAATTCTACACATTTCTTTATCACTGTGGGTGAGCTGACTGGAGTAACTTTTAAGCAAGCCTATCTCTTTCCTAATCTTATTTCTGTATACCTGAAAAAAATCCTTTGGATCACTCCTCGATTATGCGACTTTAATCTCTTAATCTCTTTTCTACTTTTCTTATTCTCTTTTTTATTCACGCTTCAATTAAATATATTTACTTCTTAAGTGCCCCTCTCTTCTTTTGATTCGCCTGTAAATGCCTCTCTTTTGACCAATGAGGTGTTTTAATCTATTGTTTATCCATTCTGCATCAGTTTTGATTGATCTAATTTCTCTATTCGGAACTTAAGTTGTCTGTGCAGCTAAAACTATGCTCTGAAAATCGTCACAATGGCAGTCATCACCACCTACCTGACTCATTACAGTTCAACCCACACAGGTAATTTCTCAGTCCTGTGAAATCGGCCAAGCGGAAGTCAGGGACATAGACTCGGCCAAGCGGAAGTCAGGGACATAGACTCGGCCAAGCGGAAGTCAGGGACATAGACTCGGCCAAGCGGAAGTCAGGGACAGACTTGATTGTAGTTATTAGGTTAATACCATAATATATTGAAACTGGGTGATTTGAGATCGCTTTCCCCAAGCTCATCATTAACCTCAAGATTATTAATTAGTGATTCCTTGTTTGCAAGAACTAAGTCAAGTAGGATATTTCCTCTAGTTGGTTCTGTTACAAAGTTCTTTATAAAACAATCCTGAATCGTATTAAGAAAATGTAAATGAAAGCATCTAAGGAATCTAAATGCGACGACAGGAGTAGGACCAAACAACCTATCATAAGAAACAGGGCAATTGTCAGACTGCAAATATACGAGAAGCGAAATTAAAGTAAACGAAAGATAATAAAATAGAGAATATGTGAACATCTTCAGAAACACTAACCTAAAGACAGACCAAACATGTCTGAGATATTTTATCTTTTCTAACGAATTTTTTATCATTCAAATTGTGATAAAAATAGAGAAAGAGAGATCGAAGTTTGGGCTTTATATATTATATTAACAATGGATAGCACTGAAAAATGCAACAGGTTAGAGAAAATTGAGCAAGAGTTCATACATGTGATTAATTTTTGAGTAAGTGACACAAAGTAGTTATGTTCGTTAATATACATAATAATAAGTATTTATGTGGTAAGGACTTCCTGTGAGGACAGTAGGAGAAGCGAGAGTACAAGGACAGTAGGAGACGCGAGAGTACTAAGACAGTAAGGAGAAGCGAGAGTACAAGAGCGTAGGAGAGCGGATGGTACAAGACAGTAGGAGAAGCGAGAGTACAAGACAGTAGGAGAAGCGAGAGTACAAGACAGTAGGAGAAGCGAGAGTACAAGAGAGTAGGAGAAGCGAGAGTACAACGACTGTAGAGAAGCGAGAGTACAAGAGAGTAGGAGAAGCGAGAGTACAAGAGAGTAGGAGAAGCGAGAGTACAAGAGAGTAGGAGAAGCGAGAGTACAAGAGAGTAGGAGAAGCGAGAGTACAAGAGAGTAGGAGAAGCGAGAGTACAAGAGAGTAGGAGAAGCGAGAGGTACAAGACCAGTAGGAGAAGCGAGGAGTACAAAGACAGTAGGAGAAGCGACGAGTTCAAGAGAGTAGGAGAGCGAGAGTACAAGAGAGCTAGAGCAGCGGAGTACATGACAGTAAGGAGGAAAAGGCGAGAGTAAAAGACAGTGGAGAAGCGAGAGTTTCAAGAGAGTAGGAGAAGCGATGGAGTACAAGACAGTAGGAGACGCGAGAGTACATAGTGTCGTATACAGACTATATAGGAGAAGCGAGAGTACAAGACGAGGGGAAGCGAGGTAAAGAAGAGGGAAAAACGGAGTACAAGAAGAGGGAGAAGCGAGAGTACAAGGTAGGGAGAAGCGAGAGTACAAGAAGTGGAGAAACGGAGTAAGAAGAAAGGGGAAGCGGAGTACAAAGAGTAGGGGGAAAGGGGGTACAAGAAAAGGGGAAGCGAGAGTCAAGAAGTAGGGAAGCGGAGTAAAGAGAGTAGGAGAAGCGGAGTAAAGAAGTAGGAGAGCGAAGTCAAAAATAGGGAAGCGAGGTACAAGAAGTAGGAGAAAACGAAGTACAAAAAAGAGGAGAAGCGAGAGACAAGAAGTAGGAGAAGCGAGAGTACAAGGGTAGGAAACGGAGTACAAGAAGGAGGAGAAGCGAGAGTCAAGAAGTAGGAGAAGGGAGAGTACAAGACGAGGAAAGCGGAGTACAAGAGGTAGGAGAAGCGAAGTACAAGAGAGAGGGAGGGGAGTACAAGAGAGTAGGAGAAGCGGGAGTACAAGAGAGCAGGAGAAGCGAGAGTACAAGAGAGCAGGAGAAGCGAGAGTACAAGAGAGCAGGAGAAGCGAGAGTACAAGAGGAGGAGAAGCGAGAGTACAAGGAGGGAGAAGCGAGATACAAGGAGAGGGAGAAGGGGTACAAAAGAGTAGGAGAAGCGAGATACAAGAGAGGGAGAAGGGAGTACAAGGAGGAGAAGGGGGGAAAGAGTGGAGAACAAGGGAAAAAGTTGGAGAAGCAGAGTACAAGAGATAGGAGAAACGGGAGTACAAGAGAGAGGAGAAGGAGGTACAAGAGAGTAGGAGAAAGCGAGAGTACAAGAAAGAGGAAAAGCAGGGGTCAAAAAGGAGGAGAAGGGGGGTACAAGAGAGAGGAAAGGGGGGACAAAAGAGTAGGAGAAGCGAGAGTACAAAAAAAGGGAAACGAGAGTCAAAAAAGGTAGGAGAAGCGAGAGTCAAGGGGGGGAGAAAGGAGAGTACAAAAGAGAGGAGAAGCGAGAGTACAAGGAGAGGGGAAACGAGAGACAAGAGAGAGGAGAAGCGAGGTACAAGAAGAGGAGAAACGATGGACAAGAGATTGAAAAAAGGGACAAGAGAGAGGAAAGGGGAGTCAAGAGGAGGAGAAACGGGAGTACAAGAGAGAGGAGAAACGAGAGTTTTAAAAGGGAAAAGGGGGAAAACGAGAGTACAAGAGAGAGGAGAAGCAGAGTACAAGGGAGAGGAGAAGCGGAGTCAAGAGAGAGGGGAGCGAGATAAAGAGAGAGGAGAAGGGAGAGTACAAGAGGAGGAGAAGGAGTAAAGAGAGAGGAGAGCGAGAGTCAAGAGGAGGAGAAACGGGGAGTACAAAAAAGAGGAGAAGCAGAGTACAAGGAGAGGGGAAGCAGGGGTACAAAAGAGAGCAGGAGAAGGAGCGGGGACAAGAGAGAGGAAAGCGAGGTACAAGAGACAGGAGAAACGAGAGTACAAGAAGCAGGGGAAAACGAGAGACAAGAGAGAGGAGAACGAGGTACAAGAAGCAGGAGAACGGGGGAGTCAAAGAGCAGAGAAACGAGGGGTACAAGAGAGAGGAGAAGCGAGAGTCAAGAGGGGCAGGAGAAAAGGAGGTACAAGGGGAGGGAGGCGAGAGTACAAGAGAGGAGAAGCGAGAGTAAAGAGGGGAGAAGGAGAGTCAAGAGAGCAGGAGAGCGAGAGTACAAGAGAGAGGAGAAGGAGGAGTACAAGGAAACAGGGAAGCGAGAGTACAAAAAGGGGAAGCGAGAGCAAGAACAGGAGAAGCGAAGGGACAAGAAGCAGGAGAAACGAGAGTACAAGAAACAGGGAAAGGAGGAGGTACAGAAGCGGGAAGCGAGAGTACAAAAGAGAGAAGAAAACGGGTACAAGAGAGCAGGAGAAGCAGAGTACAAGAGAGCAGGAGAAGCGAGGTTCAAAAAGAGCAGGAGAAGCGGAGTACAAGAGAGAGGGAAGGGAGTCAAGAGAGCAGGAAGCAGAGTAAAGAGAGGAAAGCGGAGTACAAGAGGCAGGAAAAGCGAGAGTCAAGAAAGGAGAAGCGAGAGTACAAGAGAGCGGAGAAGCGAGAGTTTCAAGAGAGGGAAACAGAGTCAAAGACGGAGAACGAGAGTAAAGAGAGGAGAAACGAAAAGTACAAAAGAGAGGGAAGCGAGAGTACAAGAGGGAGAAGCAGAGTACAAAAGAGCAGGAGAAAAACGAGGTACAAGAGGAAAAGGGGAGGAGAGTACAAGAAGCAGGAGAAGCGAGAGTACAAAAGGCAGAGAAGCGAGAGTACAAGGAGCAGGGAAAAGCGAGGTCAAGAGAGCAGGAGAAGCGAAGTACAAGGAGCAGGGGAAAAAGCGGAGTAAAGAGAGAGGAGAAGCGAGAGTACAAGAGCGGGGGAAGCAGGTAAAGAGAGCAGGAAAGCGAGAGTACAAAAAGCAGAGAAGCGAGAGTACAAGAAGCAGGAGAAGCGGGTACAAGAGAGCAAAAAGGGAACGAGAGTACAAGAGGCAGGGAAACGAGAGTACAAGGAGCAGGAGAAGCGAGGTACAAAAAGGGGAGGAGAAGCGAGGTACAAGAGAGTAGGAGAAGGGAGGGGGTACAAGAGGCAGGAAAAGCGAGAGTACAAGGAGAGGAGAAGCGGAGTACAAGAGAGCAGGGGAAAAACGGAGAAAGAGAGAGGGAGAAAGGGAGTCAAGAGAAGGGGAAACGAAGTACAACGAGGCGGAGAAGGGATTTAAAAAAGTCAAGAGAAGCGGGGGTAAAACAGGGGGGAAACAAAGGGAAAAGGCGGGCAAGTAAAAGGCGGGGAGGAAAGCGGGTCAAGGAAGAAAAAGGGGGGGGGTCAAGAGAGCGGGAAGGAGAGTCCCGGTAGGAGAAGCGGGTCAAGGAGAGAGGGGAAAAGGGAAGAATGGGCAGGAAAAAAGCCCGGGTCAAGGAAAAGGGCGAGGGTCGAGAGGGGGCAAGGTTCAAAAGGTGGAAAGGAGAAGCGGGTCAAAGTTAAGGGAAAGGAGGTAAAAAGGGGGCAGGAGAAAGCGGAGTGCAAGAAAAGGGGGGAAGCAGGTCCCGGGCAGGAGAAGCGGGGGTCAAAGGAGGGGAAAACGGGTCAAAAGAGGGGGAGGCGAGGTCGGGGAGGAAAAAGCCCCGGAGTGCAAGAAGCGGGGCGGGGCAAGAGGGGGGAAGGGGAAGTCGGGCAGGAGAAGCGAGGTCAAGAGGCGGGGGCAAGTCAAGAAGCGGGGCAAGTGCAAGAGGCGGGGAAGGAGGTCGGGGGCGGAGAAAGCGGGGTCAAAAGGCAAGAAGCGGGTCAAGGCAAGAAGCGGGTCAGGGCTGAAAGAAAAAATTTAAATGCAAAGTGCTGTTTGTTTAAAACTTTTGGAAAATTTTTTCATTTTTTTAAAAATCGCCCGGGGGTCAAGTTTCAAGAAGTCGCCCGGGGGTCAAGTTGAAGAAAGTCGCCCTTGTCAAGTTGCAAGAAGTCGCCGGTGGTCAAGTTGAAGAAATCGCCGGTGGTCAAGTTGCAAGAAGTCGCCGGTGGTCAAGTTGCAAGAAGTCGCCGGTGGTCAAGTTTTAAGAAAGTGCCCGGGGGTCAAATTTTTAAGAAGTCGCCGGGGGGTAAGTTTTAAGAAGTCGCCCGGGGGTCAAGTTGCAAGAAGTCGCCGGTGGTCAAGTTGAAAAAGTCGCCGGTGGTCAAGTTGAAGAAATCGCCGGGGGTAAGTTGCAAGAAATCGCGGTGGTCAAATTGAAAAAGTCGCCGGGGGTCAAGTTGAAGAAGTCGCCCGGTTTGGGCGTTGCAAGAAGTGCCGGGGGGCCCAAATTGCAAGGGGTCGCCCGGGGGTCAAGTTGTAAGAATCGCCGGTGGTCAAATTGCAAGAAATGCCGGTGGCAATTTTTCAAAAAAGTCGCGGTGTCAAGTTTCAAAAGTCGCGGGGTAAGTTGCAAGAAGTCGCCCGGGGGTCAAGTTGAAGAAGTCGGGTGGTCAAGTTGAAGAAATCCCGGTGGTAAGTTTCAAAAAGTCGCCCGGGGGTCAAGTTGAAGAAGTCGCCCGGGGGTCAAATTGCAAGAAGTCGCCGGTGGCAAGTTGAAAAGTCGCGGTGGTCAAGTTGCAGAAGTCGCGGTGGTCAAGTTGAAGAAGTCGCGGTGGTAATTTTCAAGAAGTCGCGGTGGGCAAAATTAAGAAGTCGCCCGGGGGTAAGTTGCAAGAAGTCGCCCGGGGGCAAGTTGAAGAAGTCGCCGGGGTAAGTTAAGAAGTCGCGGTGGTCAAGTTGTAAAAGGGTGTTAAGTGGAAAAGTCCCGTTTTGGGAATTGAGGCTGTGATTTTAGTTTCAAATTTGGTTGGATAATCATGAGTGGGAGGGGTTGGTTTTCTTTCTCAACTTTTCTTTTTTTTCATTAAAATTGGGGGGGGGCAAATTTTTTTGTTAGTGGGTGAATTTTTTTAAAAAGA
>NC_069409.1:31443269-31520208 GCF_026875155.1 Cherax quadricarinatus
GGGGGGGAAAGTGGGAGGGGATCCGAGGAAGTGGAGACTTTGATATTGAGAACCCCATAGGGGGGAGTATCCAAAACTTGTATTATCGAGAAAATTTGGGGATGGGGGGTGAAAGTGGGAGGGGGAACCTCAAAAATTTGATCCGAGGAGATGGAGAGCACAAGAAAATGAAATTCAAAAAAAATTCGAAAAAAATCGGAAAAAAATTCGAGGCGCGGGGGCGATCCGGATGACGCTGCAGAAGGCGCAGCAGAAGGCGCGGGCGGGGGTCGCGAAGGGCGCGGGCGGGCGCGCGGGCGGGCGCGCGGCGGGGGGTCGCGAAGGGCGCGGGCGGGCGCGCGGGCGCGCGGGGCGGGGGTCGCGAAGGGCGCGGGCGGGCGCGCGGGCGGGCGCGCGACGCGACGGCGGGGTCGCGAAGGGGGGTCGTGGGCGGGGGTATTGGTTGGGGGGTCAAGGGTGAGGTAGTCTCGAGGGCGAGGTCATGGTCAAAACCGGAAGTAACACCTAGGTGTGAAAAGGTGACCCTCCAGCTGCTGGTCCTAGACCGGAAGAGACCGTTCAGTGGAAGGCCCTATACCGGAAGAGACCGCTCAGAGGAAGGCCTTTTCCGGAAGAGACCGCTCAGAGGAAGGCCTTTTCCGGAAGAGACCGCTCAGAGGAAAAAATGACTACTTATATATATATATATATACAAGGAATTCGCGAGAGCATGCGAAATATACACAAACACTGATCTCTGGCTGAAGGAGACTCGAACCTACGAACCTTAGGACAAGTTACGCAGTGCTTTACCAATCTACCCACACTGGACCAATACCTAGGCGTGTAGCATGAGCTACACGTTTGATCCAAGGCAGCCAGCTTTCAGGGAGAAGGCTTACAGCTTTTCATCTTATCCCCTGCATGCATCAGCCTTACTAGAGATTTGAACAATGCAAGCAATTCGCGAGAGCATGCGAAATATACACAAACACTGATCTCTGGCTGAAGGAGACTCGAACCTACGAACCTTAGGACAAGGTACGCAGTGCTTTACTAATCTACCCACACTGGACCAATTCCTTTGCGTGTAGCATGAGCTACACGTTTGATCCAAGGCAGCCAGCTTTCAGGGAGAAGGCTTACAGCTTTTCATCTCATCCCCTGCATGCATCAGCCTTACTAGAGATTTGAACAATGCAAGGAATTCATGAGAGCATGCGAAATATACACAAACACTGATCTCTGGCTGAAGGAGACTCGAACCTACGAACCTTAGGACAAGGTACGCAGTGCTTTACCAATCTACCCACACTGGACCAATACCTTGGCATGTAGCATGAGCTACACGTTTGATCCAAGGCAGCCAGCTTTCAGGGAGAAGGCTTACAGCTTTTCATCTCATCCCCTGCATGCATCAGCCTTGTGATGAATGGTTTGAAAAACCGACAAGTTGAAGATTGAGACACTTATGCAGCATATGGGAATCTTTATTTAGGAAACGTTTCGCCACACAGTGGCTTCATCAGTCCAATACAAAGAGGAAGGCGTAAGGAGAGGAGGAGTATGAGGTAATCAGTCCCTCAGCCTGGAGTCGATGTGTTCAGTCCATCAATCTTGTAGAATGTACAGCATAGGGCTGTAGACGTGGCTTATATACTGTAGTGAGGTGAGGTGAAGCAGGCGGAGGCGGGGTCATAGTGGTACCATCCACTAGTCGAAGTAGGTCTTCGTCCAAAGGTTCAACAAGTGTTGAAGAATTCTTTGTAACAAGATCCCATGATGCTGCAGTGTCTGACAGTTGTGGTGAATGGTTTGAAAAACCGACAAGTTGAAGATTGAGACACTTATGCAGCATATGGGAATCTTTATTCAGGAAACGTTTCACCACACAGTGGCTTCATCAGTCCAATACAAAGAGGAAGGCGTAAGGAGAGGAGGAGTATGAGATAATCAGTCCCTCAGCCTGGAGTCGATGTGTTCAGTCAATCAATCTTGTAGAATGTACAGCATAGGGCTGTGTTTGGGCTTCACACCTCTCAACGTTCCCCTCAAATGATGAAGTTTAATTCCATTTTTTCTTATTTATTATATGATAATACTTTGTTCAATGATTGTGATTGTACAACACATTTTCACACACTATCAAGGAGTGCAGAGACTGACAGAACAGTTGTAACACTAAAAGTTTCTCCTACGTATGGACTGATGAAGCCACTGTGTGGCGAAACGTTTCCTCAATAAAGATACCCAAGAGTTGCACATGTGTCTAATTTATCAACTTGTCGGTTCTCTGAACCATTCATCTACAAACACTAAAAGTAACTTTGTTATGAAAAGTGTCTTGTCAATGGTACTCTGCATTGCCTTTATCATACTCATAACGAGAGAGCACAATATTACTGAGACCTGATGTGTTGTAGTTAATATTTGAACATTCACTTTTTGAAGCACTTAAGAACACTTAATTATCTACAAGCCCATTAAGAAATAATTGATCTATATAACTTTAACATGTTTCTCTCAAAGTTTGTTAAAGGCTGTTATTTACACAAAGTTATTTGTCTCCACTTTCATGTACGAGCAAACATGCAGCTTCTTGAATATCATCAAGTAAAAGATTCGAAATAGATATAGTGATTAAAAATATGCAAATATATTAAAGCATAACTCAGTACAAGTGAATATTAAATGAAAAGATTAACTATAAGAGTATTGATTAACTATAAGAGTATAAATATATCAAAAGTTATATATACAAAAAGGTAGACGGTAGGCACCTTTCTGTTTATTTTTCGACAGTCATTCAATACGACTTGGTAGGAAACGGCCGATGTTTTAATTAAAAATACATAAAATATAAAATTATAGCTGGGAAGGTGGAATCAGTGATGTGTAGATGAATGGTTCAGAGAACCGACATGTATTCTATTCAAGATTGATGGACTGAACACATCGACTCAAGGTTGAGGGACTGATTACCTCATTCTCCTCCTGTTCTTCAAGTTTCTCCTACGTATGGACTGATGAAGCCACTGTGTGGCGAAACGTTTCCTCAATAAAGATACCCAAGAGTTGCATATGTGTCTAATTTATCAATCAGTGATGTGTTACACACTTAGGGTTGTATAACTGGTGTGAAGCCTGGCACACTGTGTGCAACTGCAACAATATACTTAATGTTCGCAATATTATTAGGAATGGTATAAACCTTAGTAATAAATACCGTCTACACTATCCCCTGTGGGTTCTGTCCCAAGAAATATGTAGGCGAGACAGGCAGAGATCTTGCAGTCCGCTTGAATGAGCATCGAAATGCCTCTAACAGAGACGATGTAAGGTACGCCTGTGTCCTCCACAGAGACTCCACGGGACATTTGATGAACTGGAATGAGGCACAACTCGTTCTCACCGAACCAGACCTAAGACGCCGACGGTGCCTAGAAGCCTCACTAATCACCGTCACCGACACTATAGAACGCAACACTGGAAACTACAAAATTTCAAAAATATTGGCATACATGATACTTAAGCACCACCAACCCAACAACACAGGAGTCACATGATTTCAACGTCTACCCGTCCTCATCATAGGCAGAGGTTGTTTTGATAAGGACCTGCCTCGCATGGGCCAGTAGGCCTTCTATGTATGTATAATGTTCGCCAGGACCAGGGTCCTGGCACGGGTCTTAATCTTGAGATGACCCGTCTCTGGCTCCTGAAGGAGAACTGATTCTTCTCTGTTGCAGCATGTAAGCGTTTGGAATTTCACTATTCTTTCAAGCACTGTTCCAGACAGTTCAGCTAGTGTGCCTCATAAGCGACTGAAGTTACTCCATCTCAGCTGTTTCTTGAACTGGGGACTGGGCTCTGTCCTCTCTGATAATCTGCGGATTCATGGCATCCACTGCTTCCTGCTCTGTCAGTAAGCACACCCTCAGGAGTGTGCGGACCATCTGCCGGAACATGCTCTGTTGTTCCGTGGAGGTGATTGTGTTGCAGATAATATCCGTGAATGCCTTGATGAGTGTTAAGAGATCCTCTCTGTTGAGGGCCTGCGTTGTCGGTGGGTTCGAAGCAGTGGACATTATCTGGGCTGTCGTAATCTGTGGGGACTGCTGAGGGTTGTATTTCTTCACTGTGCACACCGTGGGCTGTTGTTGTATGCCAGGTTGTGTACCCGGCATCTGCTGGTGAGGTGCAGCCACAGCCTGCATAGTGGTTGTGCCTGGCAAGGAGGCCGGTGGGGGCTCGTGTAGTGCCGTCTGCTGATTGTGTTGCCCAGATGTTTCCTGTTGGCGCCGCTTGTTCCTCAAATTTTTTGTTTCTTCGTTGCGGTAGTGGGGGAGGATGCTCCTGTTCATGACGCCTGGTTGAGTTTTCAAGGGTCGGAAATTCCTGGGCATTGAGTTGGGTTGACTGATGAGAGTTCTGCATTATGGAAGGATTCTCTGCACCCATCGTCTGCTGAGGGTGATGCTCTCCCGTAGCCTGCTGTCTCGTCGTTGGTGTCTTCCAGGTCTCACGAATTCTAGTGAGCCTCTCAGGGCATCGAGGGTTCCAGGCATGGTGTTTCTGCCTGCAATTCGGGCATCGTGGAGTGGGTGGCGATGCATTCTTCAGCTTGGTGATGCATCCCTCGGTAGGGTGGGGCTGGCTGCAGACACCGCAGATTACTCTGTTCGGACAGAGTGCACCCAGGTGCCCGTAAAGCTGACACTATATAACCGCCAGTCTTCTTGCCTTTGCTCCAGATTCTCCTCCACCATGATGCTGTGAACACTAACTCCAAGGCTGAGGGACTGATTACCTCATCTTTTGTATATAGTTCTACTGTCTTCCTATTATGTCCTAGAATCTGTATTGATAAAGCCACTGGATGGCGAAACGTCTACAATAAAGATATCCAGATGTTGCACATGTGTCTTAACTTTCACACTATATATATATATGTTTTCTTAGTTTTCTCTGTATTAGGACTGAAGAAGCCACTCGTGGCGAAACGTTTCCTTCAATAAATGTCCTGAACTGTACATAAGTGTCTTTTTCCACATCTTGTCGGTATCACCATACCATTTCCTCACACCAATCAAACCCAGCCCCTCCCACTCATATATTTGTCCAGTCTCTTCTTAAAGCTACCCAAGGTCCTAGCCTCTATCACCCCACTGGGAAGACTTCCACGCATCTACAACTCTGTTAGAAAACAAGTATTTACCTATGTCCTTTCTAAATCTAAATTTATCCAACTTAAATCCATTATTCCTGGTTCTTACATGGTTCGACACCCTCAGTACTTTATTAATATCTCTCTTGTTCATGCCCGTCATCCACTTATACACTTCAATTATATCTCCCCTCATTCTACACCTCTCCAGAGAGTGGAGATTTAAGGTTTTGAGTCTATCTTCATACGGGAGGTTCCTTACACAGTAAATCATTTTAGTCATTCTTCTCTGTATGTTCTCTAATGAGTCTACGTCCATCCTGTAGTAAGGGGACCAAAACTGAGCAGCATAATCTAAATGAGGCCTCACTAGTGATGTATAGAGCTGTAAAATAACTTTTGGACTTCTGTTACTTATACTTCCCTGTGGAACGCCACTTGTTACAGATCCCCACTCGGATTTAACCCCATTTATGGACACTCTCTGCTTCCTGTCAGTGAGCCATGACTCGATCCACGAGAGCACTTTTCCCCCAATGCCATGAGCTGCCACTTTCTTTAACAGTCTATGGTGCGGAACTCTATCAAAAGCCTTACTAAAATCTAAGTAAATAATATCAAATTCTTTATCGTGGTCAACAGCCTCAAAAGCTTTACTGAAGAAAGTTAATAAATTAGTTAGACAAGACCGGCCTCTTGTGAATCCATGCTGGGTATCATTAATCAAGCTATGCTTATCGAGATGGCTTCTTATAATCTCAGCTATAATTGACTCTAGTAATTTGCCTACAATTGAGGTCAGGCTTATTGGGCGGTAATTTGACTGTTTTAAAAATAGGAATTACATTAGCCATCTTCCACATATCAGACACTACACCTGTTTGAAGAGATAAATTAAAAATATTAGTTAATGGTTCACAGAGTTCCATTTTGCATTCCTTAAGAACCCTTGAAAAAACCTCATCAGGACCCTGCGACTTATTTTACTTCAGTCTGTCTATCTGCTTCACAACCATTTCACTAGTGACTGTGATGTTACATAATTTATCTTCTTCTAGCCCACTATAAAAATTAATTACTGGAATATTGTTAGTGTCTTCCTGTGTAAAAACTGAGAGAAAATAATTATTTAAAATCGAGCACATTTCATTCTCTTTGTCAGTAAGATGCCCATAGTTATTTTTAAGGGGACCTATCTTATCTCTAACTTTTGTTCTATAGACCTGGAAAAAACTTTTTGGGTTAGTTTTAGAATCCCTAGCAACTTTAATTTCATAGTCCCTTTTAGCTTTTCTTATCCCCTTTTTAATGTCCCTCTTAATGTCAATATACTGATTCATAAGACGACCCTCACCTCTTTTGATACGCCTATAAATTCCTTTCTTATGCCCTAGTAGATATTTGAGCCTATTATTCATCCATTTTGGGTCATTTCTATTTGATCTAATTTCTTTATATGGGATAAACGTTCTTTGAGCAGCATGTATAGTGTTCAGAAAACTGTCATATTGATAGCTCACTTCGTTACCCCAGTCAACAGATGATAAGTGTTCTCTAAGCCCATCGTAATCTGCTAAGCGAAAATCTGGGACTGTTACTGAGTTATCCCTACTATCATACTTCCATTCAATGTTAAATGTAATTGATATGTGGTCGCTAGCACCCAGTTCCTCTGAAACTTCTAAATTATTAACAAGGGATTCATTGTTTGCCATAACTAAGTCAAGCAGGTTATTTCCCCTTGTAGGTTCTGTCACATTTTTGCATTATGACTGTAGAATCCATAATATGTAATACTTAATTTCAGTAACAAAAGAAATCCCATCTTGATAAAGGCCATTCAAAGAACATACCATTTTTTTTTCATAGCCTCAATTCTTCTCCTATTACTACTAATCCTCAATAATACAAAGTATCGTGCAACTTGTCCATTAAAATTAAAAAAAAAAAAAAACAAAACGGTGACACTCAGGAAAGATGACAACATCAGTGCACGAATAAAACATTTCCTAACATTTCGTAACAGTACAATGACAACATCAGTGCACGAATAAAACATTTCCTAACATTTCGTAACAGTACAATGACAACATCAGTGCACGAATAAAACATTTCCTAACATTTCGTAACAGTACAATGACAACACCAGTGCACGAATAAAACATTTCCTAACATTTCGTAACAGTACAATGACAACACCAGTGCACGAATAAAACATTTCCTAACATTTCGTAACAGTACAATGACAACACCAGTGCACGAATAAAACATTTCCTAACATTTCGTAACAGTACAATGACAACACCAGTGTACGAATAAAACATTTCCTAACATTTCGTAACAGTACAATGACAACATCAGTGCACGAATAAAACATTTCCTAACATTTCGTAACAGTACAATGACAACATCAGTGCACGAATAAAACATTTCCTAACATTTCGTAACAGTACAATGACAACATCAGTGCACGAATAAAACATTTCCTAACATTTCGTAACAGTACAATGACATCAGTGCACGAATAAAACATTTCCTAACATTTCGTAACAGTACAATGACAACACCAGTGCACGAATAAAACATTTCCTAACATTTCGTAACAGTACAATGACAACATCAGTGCACGAATAAAACATTTCCTAACATTTCGTAACAGTACAATGACATCAGTGCACGAATAAAACATTTCCTAACATTTCGTAACAGTACAATGACAACACCAGTGCACGAATAAAACATTTCCTAACATTTCGTAACAGTACAATGACAACATCAGTGCACGAATAAAACATTTCCTAACATTTCGTAACAGTACAATGACATCAGTGCACGAATAAAACATTTCCTAACATTTCGTAACAGTACAATGACAACACCAGTGCACGAATAAAACATTTCCTAACATTTCGTAACAGTACAATGACAACATCAGTGCACGAATAAAACATTTCCTAACATTTCGTAACAGTACAATGACATCAGTGCACGAATAAAACATTTCCTAACATTTCGTAACAGTACAATGACAACACCAGTGCACGAATAAAACATTTCCTAACATTTCGTAACAGTACAATGACAACATCAGTGCACGAATAAAACATTTCCTAACATTTCGTAACAGTACAATGACAACACCAGTGCACGAATAAAACATTTCCTAACATTTCGTAACAGTACAATGACAACACCAGTGCACGAATAAAACATTTCCTAACATTTCGTAACAGTACAATGACAAACACAGTGCACGAATAAAACATTTCCTAACATTTCGTAACAGTACAATGACAACATCAGTGTACGAATAAAACATTTCCTAACATTTCGTAACAATAACACATGACTTAAAGACACAGGTACAGCAAGACGGGCAAGAAAAACTTTCTCATTAGTAAGTCTGTATCTGAACATATCAATATGTGGGAATGGATACTTGTCCACAACAGTTTGTGCAGTTTACTTACAAGTATTCCATGCACAGCCAAGTATGAGGATCTGTAAACTTCCAAGCACATTATCTCAGACCCTAATAAAATGATAGAAAGCGATGACTTAATACATTTATGCTCTACCCAGTTCACCAAAAGTTTAAATTCCAACAACCGCTGAAAACTGTACTGCGGAGACCACATCATCCATCAGATGTAAGGGCTTAGAAAAGAATGAACTTGCTTCAGGGAAAACTCAAGGTTCCCCTGAAGCTGTTTAAAAATTTTCTCCTCCCACCCCCTATATTTAATATAAATTTCATTTAAAGACAAAATACATTGACTATACATATATATATATATATATATATATATATAATATATATATATATAATATATATATATATATATATATATATATATATATATATATATATAAGTATGTGTGTGTGTGTACAGTTCTCGCAATTATGGTTGCGACCACTGTCAGCCTCAGAGTTATCTCTGAGTTACCAGACCTTGCCACGTGGAGGCCAGTGGTTCGTCTTTAAGGTCCGCCCCCCCCCCCTTCGTCGCCTTCCCCAGGTTCGTGTGTCCATGAGTTGGGTAAGAGTTTTGTCTGGTCTAGCTGGCATGTTGTCGATGGACAACAACATGATGCTCATTGGCGATAAGTTCCAACTGCTTAGGTGTAGAAAGAATGATGAACTCAAAATTAATACTGTAAAAAACTCAAGGTTATCGTCAAACAGGTCCTACCAATATTGAAAGGATCTGATCCCTCTTGTTCAATCCTCCTGTTTTTTTAGTGAAGGCAGAAGCCGGTTCCTCTTGTTCCATCTACCATCTTGTTCTTCACTGTTGGTAAAACCTGGTTCTTCTAGCTCAAGGAGCCATTTGTTCAAATCTTGAATATAAATAACAAAAAAAGGCCCAATACCGTGACTGGAACGATACACAAATAACTCGCACATAAAAGAGAGAAGCTTACGACGACGCTACGGTCCGACTTGGACCATTGACAAAGGGGTTTCTTTTTGATGTCATTATGATAAATTCCTTGTGCTCGTAAGCGTTTGATTTTCCGGCATTTCTTTCTATGAATTATATCAAGACGTGAAGAAAGTTTGGTCCTATGATCTAGCAGAGCGTGACTATGGTTAGTGTATAAATCTATGTCGCTTTGAAACTCTCTTATAATTGCATATAGGCGGAGTACTGCTGTCAGGTCCGGAAATTTCCCCATTGTCATGCTATAGCATAAAATAACGTCTTCGTGGTGATATAGATTACAACTGCTGACAATGTCTAGGAACGTAATAGCGTGGAAGCCGCAGGAGCCTACGTCATCGCATTGTTTAGTGACATTAACAATCTTGAGGAGATGTGTGGGGAACTTATTTTGTGCCAGGTACATCCACAGCTCAGGAGGTACGCTGAGTTGCGAGGTATCGTTATAAAGCAAAATTCCGTCCAAGCACCGATACAATGCCACGGCGTGATTGTAACTCCCGGGAAGATTCATGATCAACACTAAACCCTAACCTCGTTTTAATCTTGACACCGTTAACAACTAATTAAAGCCGACCATTATACACCGTTAACCGAATGGCCTTGGTGTTTTCTTGATGATATTTTAAATTTCATCCGTGTTGAGACAGCGTGTCTTGTGAAACAGTGGATGGTAGGTGCCTATGTACTGAACGTCCATGTCTTCCCCAGTATTCATCTCGTTGGTTATACTTAACGAGTAACGAGTGTTGATCTGAGAGTCAACTTCCTCTTCTTGATTCGCCGGTACTTCCGGCCCAGGTCTTCTCCAGGTGGTAACCCGGCGCTGAGAGTGTATTATATATACTACGTGAGAATAAAGTTAACTTACACGAGAATCTAGTCACTCACTCGTAGAGAAGGTGGAGACTCAGTCGTCTATATAATAATCGCGATCTAACTCAATTATTCTCTTTTACAGGTGCAACATTAATTTAATAGTAAAGTTTAATGAAATGTAGTTATGTTGGAATAGTGGAGAGAGTGATTTAATGAAAGCGTTGATAGTGATGTAATGAAATATAGTGATGTAATAAGTGTTGATAGTGATGCTATGGAAGAATTGATTGTGATGAAATGAGTGATAGTGATAGTATTGATAGTAATGTAATGAGTGATACTGATAGTTTTGATAGTGATGTAATGAGTGAAGCTGGTAATAGTGATATTGATGTAATGAATGATAGTGATAGTGAGTGTTGACAGTGATGTACTGATTGGTGATAGTGAGTGGTGATTGTGGTGATATTTATGTAATGAGCGTTGATTGTGATAGGATGAAACAGAGGTCATAGTGCTCATAGTGATGCAATAAAAGATAGTGTCGATAGTGATATAAGGAAATATAGTGCTGCAATAATAATGCTGATAGCGATATAATGAAAGTTAGTTTAATATCTTTATTATGCAGCCCATACCCATCCTGTGGGCGGTAGTCACCACATACCCATCCTGTGGGCGGTAGTCACCACATACCCATCCTGTGGGCGGTAGTCACCACATACCCATCCTGTGGGCGGTAGTCACCACATACCCATCCTGTGGGCGGTAGTCACCACATACCCATCCTGTGGGCGGTAGTCACCACATACCCATCCTGTGGGCGGTAGTCACCACATACCCATCCTGTGGGCGGTAGTCACACCATACCCATCCTGTGGGCGGTAGTCACCACATACCCATCCTGTGGGCGGTAGTCACCACATACCCATCCTGTGGGCGGTAGTCACCACATACCCATCCTGTGGGCGGTAGTCACCACATACCCATCCTGTGGGCGGTAGTCACCACATACCCATCCTGTGGGCGGTAGTCACCACATACCCATCCTGTGGGCGGTAGTCACACCATACCCATCCTGTGGGCGGTAGTCACCACATACCCATCCTGTGGGCGGTAGTCACCACATACCCATCCTGTGGGCGGTAGTCACCACATACCCATCCTGTGGGCGGTAGTCACCACATACCCATCCTGTGGGCGGTAGTCACCACATACCCATCCTGTGGGCGGTAGTCAAAAGATTACAAAGGTACATAATGGGTCCAGGGACTGGACCCCAAAGTTATGATAGCTGAACTAGTTACAAAGGTAATGAACTCCAGGTAGATCTGGTCACAATCATGACAAGTTACAAAGGTAATGAACTCCAGGTAGATCTGGTCACAATCATGACAAGTTACAAAGGTAATGAATCAGCCTCACTCCTATACATGGTTACAGTCATGAACAAATTACAAAGTAATGAGCCAGTGATATGTCCACACCTGGTCACAATTGTAATGAGTTATAAATACAAATATTAAGTGGATCATACACTCACACGAGCGCGCGCGCACACGCATACACACACGAGGGCGCACGCATAGACACATGCACACGAGCGTACAAATATATGCACACACACAAGCACGCACACACACACACACACACACAGTGGGAAGTGATGTAGTGGAGGCAGGATCCATACATAGCTTTAAGCAGAGGTATGATAAAGCTCACGGCTCAGGGAGAGTGACCTAGTAGCGATCAGTGAAGAGGCGGGGCCAGGAGCTCGGACTCGTCCCCCGCAACCTCAACTAGGTGAGTACAACTAGGTGAGTACACACACACACACACACACACACACACATGGTAATGCTTTATTTACAGCTAGCAAAGTCAGGGTATTTCTCCAGAATGGTCTGTAATATACCACTGTGGATAAAATACTTTGCCATTTCTTGAACATTTCTGAGTGAGTTGTCTCTAAATTCATTAATTTGATCACACTCCAGTACATAATGACGCAGAGTGTGACAATAGTCCATCTGGCAAAGTTTACATTTCGTTTGGTCTACATCTGGTGGTGGTGATTTAACCTGCCATAGATACTTGTAACCCAGCTGGAGCCGGGCGGTAGTGACATCCAAGAGTCTGCTTATTTTGTTGGATGCACCATAGACATGTGGCTCCTCCTGCATGATGGAATGATGATAGATAGACTGGTGTCAGTTTCCCTAAGTCTTATGTCAATAAAGTTCAATTGAAGTTCTTTTCGTATTATTGTTCTCAAACTGCTAACTGACAACCCAAGATTGTAATCTACTCCCTCTTTGTAAGCATACAGCTTAGCCAATTTATTAGTTCTATCATGCATCTAAAGACCAATGTGAGATGGAATCCACAGCATGTGCACTTTGACTCCACTGTCCACAATCTTACCATATCTGTGTCTGGCTTCTGACACAAGCATGCCACAATTGATACTTAATGAGTTGAGAGCATTTATGGATGACAGAGAATCAGTTACAATTAAAGTGTCAATCTTAGATACATGGACGCATTTGAGCGCAAGGAGTATTGAAGGGTAGAGGCCCAGTTATTGATGCGTGCTCCAGTTTCTTTATGAGAGTCATCACTCTGTATGACAACAGCAGTACTACCAGCTGCACCAGTGGACTGGTGAACAGAACCATCAACGTAAATACTTTGTGAAAGAGTGTTCTGTGTGACTAAGTTATCAGTACAGCTTAAGGCATCATGTCTGGTTTCAAGACGAATCTTTGGCGGTGATTTAAGAAGAGTTTTTGGGGGAAATGGAGGAATGGTAGTTTGGAATGGGGTAATATCCCATGGAGCAGGGTAGTGTCTCTGTTGCCTAACTTGACATAGATCATGTAGCTGGTTCATGCGGAGATCGGTTCCAGTTTTTTCGATTCATCTGGAAGGATGTTCACCAGTGTGAGGAAAGTTTGGAGGGCTTCTGTGCAGGGGTTTGAATGGGCTAACATAAGCATATTGACCCCAATAAGGATATTTCTTTCAGTAACACGATCTCTAATGCTTGGAATATTAAGTTCTTTCCGCATATTTAAAATTTTGGCAGTACGAGGGCATCCTAGGATGATCATTGCTTCGTTTTGCAGTTTTTCCAGCCCTTCAAGCTTCCAATCAGGCACGAGTGCAAGTAGTGGCGCCGCATAATCAACCAATGATCTAATATAAGCAAGATACATCATTTTCACAATTTTAACATTAGCACCATACCTGGGATGAAAACGTGCCACAACTCTAAGTGCTCTCAGCCTTTCTTTGTATTGGCGACAAAGTCTCGTTACAACAGGTCCAAGTAGTGGAACCTCAAAGCCTAGATACCTGTATCTGCTTACATATTCTAGAAGAGACCCATCATGTAACTGGATCTGACGAACTGTGCCTCTCTGTCGAGGAGGACGCCTGTTGAGTATCTTTGTTTTATCCCCTGAGATTATTAACCCCAGGTCCTGACACGAGGCTAGTACATGACTAAGAATGTTTTGGGTGTTGCAGAATCCGGTGGTGTGAATCATTATACCATCAGCAAAACTAACCATATACTGATGGGGCTGGCTAGGCATAGCATTAATTAAGTAATGCATTAATCAGAATATTGAAAAGGGTGGGACTAAGTGCACCTCCCTGTGGAGTTCCTAATTCAAAATCTTTAGTTACACTTCTATGCCCCTGGAACAACACAGACGACTTTCTGTTGGACAGGTAACCTTTAATCCAGCGGAGAAGCCATCCTCCAACATCCATTCTGGCAAGTTTATCATGTGGGAGTTCGACACGTGGATTGGGTAAAGTAGGCTGGTAGTACGTATAATTACAGACAAGGTGAGTAGCGCCCTTACAGCCGTAACCTAGTCTCTCTGCTCTCTCTCGTACAACTGCCGACTGGCCGCCCACAGTACCCATATGTGAGGGGGTCTTTGAATAGTGCCAGGTCAGCGCAATATGAGTTCAGACAGTGACTCAGGCAGAGACGGTTGGTCGTGAGTCAACTGGCACAGTGGTTACTGGTAACTGGTTACTACTACTGAGAAGTTCACTAATGATTACATGTCGGTTGGCTACATCAAAAAGAGGATTTAAGGTCAAGGAAGGTAGTGTATTAGCTGTCAGTGTGCAGAGTTAGAAAGGTGGTAATACAACGATCCACACTCCTTCCATGCATGAAGCCAAACAGTGCTGATAGTGATGTAATGAAAGATAGTGCTGATAGTGATGTAATGAAAGTGATGTAATGGAAGAGTGTTGATGGTGATGTAAAAAAAATAATGTTGATAGTGATGTAATGAAAGATAGTGTTGATAATCATATAATGAAGGATAATATTGATAGTGATGTAATGAAAGATAGTGTTGATATTGATATAATGAAGGAAAATGTTGATAATGATGCAATGATAGTGTTGACAGTGATGTAATGAAAGATAGTGTTGATAGTGATGTAATGAAAGTGTTGACAGTGATGTAATGATAGTGTGATAGTGATATAATGAAGGTGTTGATACTGATGTAATGAAAATGTTGATAGTGATGTAATGAAAGATAGTGTAGATAGTGATGAGATTATAGTGTTGGTAATGATGATATTGTAGTGTTGGTAGTGATGAAATTATAGTGCTGACAGTGATGAAATTATAGTGTTGACAGTGATGAAATTATAGTGTTGATAGTGATATAATGAAATAGTGATTTAATGACACAGAAGAAATTCTTGTGAAATGTTTAATTGAATATAGAAATATATTATTAAATCTCTCACTCTTCACTCTTTCTCATCTTCACTTGACTCACTTTCTCATTACTGACAGAGAAAACTTTTTCACCACCACACACATCATCACTTCTCTCACCTCTTCTATACTGACAGAGAATATTCACCACCACACACATCATCACTTCTCTCACCTCTTCTATACTGACAGAGAATATTCACCACCACACACATCATCACTTCTCTCACCTCTTCTATACTGACAGAGAATATTCACCACCACACACATCATCACTTCTCTCACCTCCTCTATACTGACAGAGAATATTCACCACCACACACATCATCACTTCTCTCACCTCTTCTATACTGACAGAGAATATTCACCACACACACATCATCACTTCTCTCACCTCTTCTATACTGACAGAGAATATTCACCACCACACACATCATCACTTCTCTCACCTCCTCTATACTGACAGAGAATATTCACCACCACACACATCATCACTTCTCTCTCCTCCTCTATACTGACAGAGAACATTTATCACCACACACAAATCCTTTCTAGAATGAAAATATAAATTATCAGTTGGAGAAACTTGATCTGGTAGCAAAAATGATCTTGTGGTGGCTGCTGCAACCTGGCCAGAACGACTCTTGTGGTGGCTGCTGCAACCTGGCCAGAACGACTCTTGTGGTGGTTGCTGCAACCTGGCCAGTATGACTCTTGTGGTGGCTGCTGCAACCTGGCCAGAACGACTCTTGTGGTGGCTGCTGCAACCTAACTACTGTAATTATCGCTGGTGGCTCGTTACTCTGCCGGCTTCTCTGTTGCTGGGCAGCTACTGTCCACGGAGCTATCACGTGATCGAGGGGGGAGTGATCAAACCTCGCCTGAAGTGGTCAGTCTGGTCGAGACTCGCTTGGTGGTTGGACGTATTCTTGACAAGAAGTGCCTAAATCTCCCTTATTGGCCCTCGTTGGAAGATCGTCTCTGTCTCATTATTGTTGTAATTTCTGTGGGACTCTGTTCACAGAACATTGTATAGACTTAGTGATTTTCGACGTTGTACTGAGGTTGTGTGTCTCATAGACACTCTGAGCAACTCAGGTCCTGAGCTGTAGCTTCTGACCTAATTTGTACTGGTATCTGTGTACTGTCACAGTCGGGGATTTTCTTATGCTGAACTTAGATTCAGTAGTATGGGAGTTTTGTAACTTTTGTGGAGGATCTGCTGATGGTCCCTACTTAGTGTCGTTACATTATCTCCTTGTGTCGCAGTTGCTTGTTATATTGCTATTTGGCTTAGCGGTCGTTTATTGTTCAAGCAAGCTGTTCTAATTGCCAGGTGATCAAGAAGTTAGTCGATGTGAGGACTTTGTCAGTCACTTGTTTAAGTCTAGTCGAGTCTTGAGACATAGCGAACTACTTAGAGCACTTACACACATACACATAAACTTATGTGTATATTGTATTATTAAATGTTAATGTACCAGACAGTACTTAAGACATAAATATGAAAATTGTGCTTTCAGCACAATAATACTGTACACGAGAGAAGTGGATTATTCTTCTTTTGTTGATATTGATTTAATTTTTCTTTGATCTTATACCTCTAGACGTTATTAATAAATTTATTAAATTTTAATTTCTCTAGTTGGTAGCCTACCAGCTGTAATCCTGAAGCACTATTCTTATTGAATTCTAATGGATAATTGGACAAGGATACTGACTAATTGTTACGAAAACCCAGTAACAGGCTGGATGCTAGAAGGGCAGTCCTTTCTAGTATTCACTGGAGATCTCTAAGCTTTTTAGAAATCGCGTTTTTTGTAACACTTCTAGTGATCTGACCGTTATTGTTTATCACCTGACTTCCACTGTTACGACCACAAAAGTTGGTATCCATTGTTCATATCTTAACAACTCTATTGCCAAGCCTCATGAAGCAATGATTTTTTATTTGGAAGAGAATTATCGTGTTAAAATTTAATTGACATTCAGCTAAACAATAATTTAGAATAATGTGTCTTCATTTCCTTATCAGATTTGAAAAGCCATTTATATTTCTGTCATCTTTATTATGAGCACAATGACGTACATGATAGAACACAACTGGTGGCCTGGTGGTTAACGCTCTCGCTTCACACGGTGAGGGCCTGGGTTCGATTCCCAGCCAGAGTAGAAACATTGGACGTGTTTCTTTCCACCTGTTGTCTATGTTCCCCATCAGTAAAATGGGTACCTGGGTGTTAGTCGACTGGTGTGGGTCGCATCCTGGGACACTGACCTAAGGAGGCCTGGTCACAGACCGGGCCGCGGGGGCGTTGACCCCCGGAACTCTCTCCAGAAAACTCCAGATATCTTTTGTGTTCATACTCAGAGTATCTCAGACTTTTTTCATTTTCTTTCACAAATGCTTCCAGCGGACAATGTTTATATGTGAACAATTTAACATTTTAACCACTAATCTCTTAATATTATTAATGTACACGTATACTACAATACTGCCTGCTGGATAACATTACTGTCTGCTGGATAACATTACTGCCTGCTGGATAACATTACTGCCTGCTGGATAACATTACTGTCTGCTGGATAACATTACTGCTGCTGGATAACATTACTGTCTGCTGGATAACATTACTGCCTGCTGGATAACATTACTGTCTGCTGGATAACATTACTGCCTGCTGGATAACATTACTGTCTGCTGGATAACATTACTGCCTGCTGGATAACATTACTGCCTGTTGGATAACATTACTGTCTGCTGGATAACATTACTGCCTGCTGGATAACATTACTGTCTGCTGGATAACATTACTGTCTGCTGGATAACATTACTGCTGCTGGATAACATTACTGTCTGCTGGATAACATTACTGCCTGCTGGATAACATTACTGTCTGCTGGATAACATTACTGTCTGCTGGATAACATTACTGTCTGCTGGATAACATTACTGTCTGCTGGATAACATTACTGTCTGCTGGATAACATTACTGTCTGCTGGATAACATTACTGCCTGCTAGATAACATTACTGCCTGCTGGATAACATTATTGCTTGCTGGATAACATTACTGCCTGCTGGATAACATTACTGTCTGCTGGATAAAATTACTGCCTGCTGGATAACATTACTGTCTGCTGGATAACATTACTGCCTGCTGGATAACATTACTGCCTGTTGGATAACATTACTGTCTGCTGGATAACATTACTGCCTGCTGGATAACATTACTGTCTGCTGGATAACATTACTGTCTGCTGGATAACATTACTGCCTGCTGGATAACATTACTGTCTGCTGGATAACATTACTGCCTGCTGGATAACATTACTGCCTGCTGGATAACATTACTGTCTGCTGGATAACATTACTGCCTGCTGGATAACATTACTGCCTGCTGGATAACATTAATACCTGCTGGATAGCATTACTGCCTGCTGGATAACATTACTGCCTGCTGGATAACATTACTGCCTGCTGGATAACATTACTGCCTGCTGGATAACATTACTGCCTGCTGGATAACATTACTGTCTGCTGGATAACATTACTGTCTGCTGGATAACATTACTGTCTGCTTGATAACATTACTGTCTGCTGGATAACATTACTGTCTGCTGGATAACATTACTGTCTGCTGGATAACATTACTGCCTGCTGGATAACATTACTGCCTGCTGGATAACATTACTGTCTGCTGGATAACATTACTGTCTGCTGGATAACATTACTGCCTGGTGGATAACACTTCTGTCTGCTGGATAACATTACTGAACACTGCTGTCTGCTGGATAACACAAGTGGACAATAATATACCAGAGGTAAAAAAAAATTAACTTTTTTATAAGCAAAATTATCCCAAACTACATTGCATAAGGTAATTATCATAAGTGAGTTACTATAACTGGAAGCCACTGGGATAACACAAGTAATTATCATAAGTGAGTTACTATAACTGGAAGCCACTGGGATAACACAAGTAATTATCATAAGTGAGTTTACTATAAAATGGAAGCCACTGGATAACACAAGTAATTATCATAAGTGAGTTACTATAACTGGAAGCCACTGGGTTTAAAACAAGTAATTATCATAAGTGAGTTACTATAACTGGAAGTCACTGGGATAACACAAGTAATTATCATAAGTGAGTTACTATAACTGGAAGCCACTGGGATAACACAAGTAATTATGATAAGTGAGTTACTATAACTGGAAGCCACTGGGATAACACAAGTAATTATGATAAGTGAGTTACTATAACTGGAAGTCACTGGGATAAAAACAAGTAATTATGATAAGTGAGTTACTATAACTGGAAGCCACTGGGATAACACAAGTAATTATGATAAGTGAGTTACTATAACTGGAAGCCACTGGGATAACACAAGTAATTATGATAAGTGAGTTACTATAACTGGAAGTCACTGGGATAACACAAGTAATTATGATAAGTGAGTTACTATAACTGGAAGTCACTGGGATAATACAAGTATTATGATAAGTGAGTTACTATAACTGGAAGCCACTGGGATAACACAAGTAATTATGATAAGTGAGTTACTATAATGGAAGTCACTGGGATAACACAAGTAATTATGATAAGTGAGTTACTATAACTGGAAGTCACTGGGATAACACAAGTAATTATGATAAGTGAGTTACTATAACTGGAAGCCACTGGGATAACACAAGTAATTATGATAAGTGAGTTACTATAACTGGAAGTCACTAGGAAAACACAAGTAATTATGATAAGTGAGTTACTATAACTGGAAGCCACTGGGATAACACAAGTAATTATGATAAGTGAGTTACTATAACTGGAAGTCACTGGGATAACACAAGTAATTTTGATAAGTGAGTTACTATAACTGGAAGCCACTGGGATAACACAAGTAATTATGATAAGTGAGTTACTATAACTGGAAGTCACTGGGATAACACAAGTAATTATGATAAGTGAGTTACTATAACTGGAAGCCACTGGGATAACACAAGTAATTATGATAAGTGAGTTTACTATAAATGGAAGCCACTGGGATAACACAAGTAATTATGATAAGTGAGTTACTATAACTGGAAGCCACTGGGATAACACAAGTAATTATGATAAGTGAGTTACTATAACTGGAAGTCACTGGGATAACACAAGTAATTATGATAAGTGAGTTACTATAACTGGAAGCCACTGGGATAACACAAGTAATTATGATAAGTGAGTTACTATAACTGGAAGTCACTAGGAAAACAGAAGTAAAAGGCATAATTCCCTTACAAGAAAATAAATTGTTCATAAAATTTAATGTAAATAATTGAAAGATAAAATATTGTTGAATGCACATTATAAATATCCTCTTGGCAACACATTAACATTAATATTATAACATTTATAGTCCTCTTGGCAACACATTAACATTAATATTATAACATTTATAGTCCTCTTGGCAACACATTAACATTAATATTATAACATTTATAGTCCTCTTGGCAACACATTAACATTAATATTATAACATTTATAGTCCTCTTGGCAACACATTAACATTAATATTATAACATTTATAGTCCTCTTGGCAACACATTAACATTAATATTATAACATTTATAGTCCTCTTGGCAACACATTAACATTAAGGTTAGATTAGAGACATGTTTATTAACATGTTTGAGCACAACACCTGACGCACTTGTTTAAATGACACATCCCGCTCCATCAATGATTACTTTGTATTATTAGTGAAGAAGAAAACTGTGATGTTATAACAACACATCGTCAGCTGCTGCTTGCAACAACACATTGCTTTCTACATCGTCAGCTGCTGCTTGCAACAACACATTGCTTTCTGCATCGTCAGCTGCTGCTTGCAACAACATTGCTTTCTACATCGTCAGCTGCTGCTTGCAACAACATTGCTTTCTACATCGTCAGCTGCTGCTTGCAAACAACATTGTTTCTACATCGTCAGACTGCTGCTTGCAACGAACAATTGCTTTCTACATCGTCAGCTGCTGCTTGCAACAACACATTGCTTTCTACATCGTCAGCTGCTGCTTGCAACAACACATTGCTTTCTACATCGTCAGCTGCTGCTTGCAACAACATTGCTTTCTACATCGTCAGCTGCTGCTTGCAACAACACATTGCTTTCTACATCGTCAGCTGCTGCTTACAACAACAACCGGCAATAAGTTGAAGGCTGTACTAGACGAAGTTTTAAAAATAGTGAGCTACATAAAAGTAGGCCACCTAAATCACGACTGTTTGGCAAACAATGAAAATAAGTTGTAACAGCGAGTGAATGTTGTGTAGACGGAGGCAAGATGGCTCTCCAGAGGCAGTGTTGTTACCAACGTGTGAATGTTGTGTAGCCGGAGGCAAGATGGCTCTCCAGAGGCAGTGTTGTTACCAACGTGTGAATGTTGTGTAGACGGAGGCAAGATGGCTCTCCAGAGGCAGTGTTGTCACCAACGTGTGAATGTTGTGCAGACGGAGGCAAGATGGCTCTCCAGAGGCAGTGTTGTCACCAACGTGTGAATGTTGTGTAGACGGAGGCAAGATGGCTCTCCAGAGGCAGTGTTGTTACCAACGTGTGAATGTTGTGTAGACGGAGGCAAGATGGCTCTCCAGAGGCAGTGTTGTCACCAACGTGTGAATGTTGTGTAGACGGAGGCAAGATGGCTTTCCAGAGGCAGTGTTGTCACCAACGTGTGAATGTTGTGTAGACGGAGGCAAGATGGCTCTCCAGAGGCAGTGTTGTCACCAACGTGTGAATGTTGTGTAGACGGAGGCAAGATGGCTCTCCAGAGGCAGTGTTGTTACCAACGTGTGAATGTTGTGTAGACGGAGGCAAGATGGCTTTCCAGAGGCAGTGTTGTCACCAACGTGTGAATGTTGTGTAGACGGAGGCAAGATGGCTCTCCAGAGGCAGTGTTGTTACCAACGTGTGAATGTTGTGTAGACGGAGGCAAGATGGCTTTCCAGAGGCAGTGTTGTCACCAACGTGTGAATGTTGTGTAGACGGAGGCAAGATGGCTCTCCAGAGGCAGTGTTGTCACCAACGTGTGAATGTTGTGTAGACGGAGGCAAGATGGCTCTCCAGAGGCAGTGTTGTTACCAACGTGTAAATGTTGTGTAGACGGAGGCAAGATGGCTCTCCAGAGGCAGTGTTGTCACCAACGTGTGAATGTTGTGTAGACGGAGGCAAGATGGCTCTCCAGAGGCAGTGTTGTCACCAACGTGTGAATGTTGTGTAGACGGAGGCAAGATGGCTCTCCAGAGGCAGTGTTGTCACCAACGTGTGAATGTTGTGTAGACGGAGGCAAGATGGCTCTCCAGAGGCAGTGTTGTCACCAACGTGTGAATGTTGTGTAGACGGAGGCAAGATGGCTCTCCAGAGGCAGTGTTGTCACCAACGTGTGAATGTTGTGTAGACGGAGGCAAGATGGCTCTCCAGAGGCAGTGTTGTCACCAACGTGTGAATGTTGTGTAGACGGAGGCAAGATGGCTCTCCAGAGGCAGTGTTGTCACCAACGTGTGAATGTTGTGTAGACGGAGGCAAGATGGCTCTCCAGAGGCAGTGTTGTCACCAACGTGTCAACTCAACCAGGAGTTATTAACTTTTTTAACCTTGAGCAACAAGAATAATTTTTTGTGTTGCTTGCAGATGACACTTAGTGTATAAAAATTATTCTACTTAGTGGATATTTTTGAACATTTAAACAAAGTAAATATCAACAATGCAAGGAATCACTGAAAAAATGTCTTATCTTCCACTGACAAAAATAATGTTCTGAGAGATAAATTAAGAATTTGGCTGTCATAGTGAAGGAAGGCAACATGGATATGTTTCCACATGTTGTTGCAACACCATGTGATAATATACTATTTTTCAGACTTATGTACAGAATACTATGACATTTATTGCATCAATATCAAGCCGCCGACACTCAGTCCCACATCAGAGGAATTAACTGTAATACATAATGAGGGCAGTCTGAAAGTAAAGCATAAGGAAGTGACTCTGGACGAATTCTGGATAAAGAAAAAGAATAAATATCCTCAAGTTGCGGAAGAAAAACTCTGGTAATTCTCATGCAGTTTTTCACATCTTACCTGTGTGAGTTTAGGATTTTCTGTGTTTATGACATAAGAATTAAGAAGAGGGAAAAGTTACAGTCGGTCGAGGAGGAAATGAGGAAATGTCTGTCTAATATTCCTCCTAAAAAGGCATCTCTATAGCGCTTTTTATATTACAGCTGATAAATACAAACCAACCAAATAAAAGTTGAGATAATATTTAATAACAAAGGTGTCTAGGTGATAATATTTAATAACGAAGGTGTCTAAATGGTAATATTTAATAACGAAGGTGACTAGGTGGTAATATTTAATAACGAAGGTGTCTAAATGGTAATATTTAATAACGAAGGTGTCTAGGTGGTAATATTTAATAACGAAGGTGTCTAAATGGTAATATTTAATAACGAAGGTGTCTAAATGGTAATATTTAATAACGAAGGTGTCTAGGTGGTAATATTTAATAACGAAGGTGTCTAAATGGTAATATTTAATAACGAAGGTGTCTAGGTGGTAATATTTAATAACGAAGGTGTCTAAATGGTAATATTTAATAACGAAGGTGACTAGGTGGTAATATTTAATAACGAAGGTGTCTAAATGGTAATATTTAATAACGAAGGTGACTAGGTGGTAATATTTAATAACGAAGGTGTCTAAATGGTAATATTTAATAACGAAGGTGACTAGGTGGTAATATTTAATAATAAAGGTGTCTGTGTGGTAATATTTAATAACAAAGGTGTCTAGGTGGTAATATTTAATAACAAAGGTGTCTAGGTGGTAATATTTAATAACAAAGGTGTCTAGGTGGTAATATTTAATAACAAAGGTGTCTGGAGAGTTTATCTGGAGAGAGTTCCGGGGGTCAACGCCCCCGCGGCCCAGTCTGTGACCAGGCCTCCTTAGGTCAGTGTCCCAGGATGCGACCCACACCAGTCGACTAACACCCAGGTACCCATTTTACTGATGGGGAACATAGACAACAGGTGGAAAGAAACACGTCCAATGTTTCTACTCTGGCTGGGAATCGAACCCAGGCCCTCACCGTGTGAAGCGAGAGCGTTAACCACCAGGCCACCAGAGCCTAGGTGGTAATATTTAATAACAAAGGTGTCTAGGTGGTAATATTTAATAACAAAGGTGTCTAGGTGGTATATTTAATAACAAAGGTTGGGGGTTTTACCCATTAAAAGGGTGGGGTGTCTAGGTGGTAATATTTAATAATAAAGGTGTCTGTGTGGTAATATTTAATAACAAAGGTGTCTAGGTGGTAATATTTAATAACAAAAGTGAGAATTGTTGGATCTGAGAGGGACATGACCTCTCAGTGGTTACATTCTCACTACTACTACTACTACTCTGCACCTCTCCTTCCGACAGTATTTAAGTCTCCGCACTGTCGCTTGATCTTCAGATAGTTCCTGACTATGGAACTGAACTTCTCCAGGCTGAGGGACTGACAACCTCAAATTCTACGACTTTAAGGGTGATGGACTGATTACATCGTCTTCACATCTCTACTGTTCCTGCCTACTTTCTGTATTCGACTGAAGAAGCCTACTGTGTAGGCGAAACGTTTCGGAATAAAGTTGCCTAACTGTTGCCTATGTGTCTTACCTACCAACCTGTCGGTTTTGTATACCATTTTGATGTATGTGTAATTAAAACTGTAAGTGGAAATGTCTGTGAGCTGTGATTTGCCGAGTGTCACATAATTTTATATTGAGTGTGTTTATTGGCTAGTCTTAAGTGCATAGACAAAGATAAAAATTTGCACAAGGAATAGTTAATTTTGCCATGTTATAGATCATATTTTTTTTTAAAAACTCTGATATCAAATACTGACTTCAAAATACACTGCATACACTTACCTTAATCTATAATGTATCCTTACCTAACTTATAGTACAGTTAACCCTTGATTTAACTGACTTTGAAAATCCTGTCAATTGATTTAGAATCAACAAAGTCTGTTGGTTATAGGATTATCAATTATTTATATGATTATGACAAAAAATAATTTCACCTCTCTGTCACAGTTGCTGTTATTGGTCCATCTTCTCACACACAATTAATTCATTAAAATTGCCCCAAAAAGAAATAAGTCACTTGACTTTTTTTTTTAATTATCCTAAGAAATTTACACACATGTTAAACTATGTATGATAATTGTAGTTACGTGTACCAGTACCAAAATAAACTTACTATTATATAGTTACATAAAGATCTACAACAACACATCACATAAATCCCATCATAACTCATAATATTTATATGTACATTACCTCAGTACAAATTTCAACTTACTGCTAAAATTCTTCTTGGAAACCTAATATACAAGACGAAGTAGCAATTACTTAGTTTATTCCTGGAACTTGAGAGGTTATGGAGTTATGAGGTGGAAGCTGCATTTTGATAACCAAACCTAATCAAAGAAATTCAACTGATAACATAACCTAAGTTAGACTTAGTTTATGTTATAAGCTTAGGTTATTCGTGTTAGACTTAGGTTATGTTATAAATTAGGTTTTTCGTGTTTCCTTATACCTGCTGTCCCTGTTCACCTAGCAAGTAAGTAGGTACCTGGGTGTAAGTCAACTAGTGTGCGTGGCATCCTGGGGAACATGATTGAAGGACCACAATGGAAATAAGACAGACAGTCCCTCGACGACGCACTGACTTTATTGGGTTTATCCTGGGTGGCTAACCCTCCGGAGTTAAAAATCCGAAAATGTTATCTTAATATTAGAGAATATATAGAAATGTGCCTAAACTAAATATTAGAATATGCAATGCAAACCTTAACATTATTAATTAATACCCGTCTATCTATGCGTTAATTATAAAAAAATTGACGTCACTATAGATGAGAAGTTAATATTAAGTTGGAGTGTGATAAAAGTGTAGATAATTCATTACCTTTGTAACTTGTCATGATTGTGACCAGATCTACCTGGAGTTCATTACCTTTGAAACTTGTTCAGCTATTATCTGGACTGGACCCATTATGTACCTCTGTAATCTTTTGACTACCGCCCATAATAAAATATTAAACTAACTAGTGAGGGGAAGATAGCCATATTCTACACGGGTCAAGTTTTATTATTTTCAACGGTAACCCCTAAACAAATAGGGAACCATATAATATCAGTGGGAATGGTAGAAAGTTAGATGTAATGTGAGGAAAAGGAGTGTAATTCCAATTCCTTGGTTAAAAGTCCATGAGCATCATCCAGCACCTCCCTGGATGAAGATTCACTCACCACAACATCCGCCCTTGTTAATATTTCGCATACATTTCTCGAATAAAAGTGATAGGTATATATTATTACTTACCTCACAATTCCACATTTCCACCACACATTATAAAACTATGAAATATAATGAATTAATTTACTGAACTTAAATGTTGCTGGAGGTGGTAAGGGCCACCACAACATGTACCGTATTAATGTTGTTGAAGTTGTTGAGGGCCACCAGAGCTGACATTATTAAGCACTACGTCCCATGAGTTGGGGAAAAAATGTTACCACCAACATGCGCGGAAATCAGAAAGGAAACAAAGTTTCCTTCGGAAAAAGAAAAATGAACATGAAATTTCCAATTTATATTAATTGAACCCCAGGTTCAAATACTAGTAGAGTCAAGAGCTGGTGGAGCTTGGACCCATGGCAAGCGAGTCCAAAAACTCACAGACCAGTACGTTAACCACTGGGCCAGCTGGCTCTAATAAGATTTATCCAGCTAGGTATATTTCGTACCCCCCGGGGAAAATTTAGCAGGGGCTCCCTGTGACCACAGATGCAAGTTTTATAAATGAATCAAATTTTCAATGTACCTGCCCCTTGTGGTTAAGCATTAGTTTTGTGTTTTGGGGACCCCCCGGCCAGGGGTTCAGACTCACCCAATTCCCGGGATTTGTCTTAGTGATTGTTTCGATTGTAAGTCATGTTTAAATGGCCTCCTTTGCGTAATGTTAAGTAACTGTATTAGGAAAACAGGTACACATAAGTTACTTTTTAAAAATATATGTGATTACAATTGTCTTTACATTTTAATATATTTTTAAATTACCTGGGAAAACCCAAAAAAAGAAGAAAAAGGGAAAACTTGTTTAAATTTGGGGTCGCTACACTATGGAAAGTTAGGGGGTTTGCACCACAAAGTCAGTCACTACAGACGCAGCAAAATATAAAACGGGAAGACGTTCCCCCCCCCCTAAACCACTATACCCCAGCAGTGAGAGTGTCTCCTTACATTGCTCTAGTGAAAATACTGAGTGCATAATTTATGTACTACCAAACGTGGACTTTAAAATTACACCACGTTCAGGTATTTTAAAAACCACCCACCTGCGGGCCTCTGTACGTCTTAACTTCAGGAGCACAAAGCTGTGCAGTTGTCGAAAAGTGTACAGTTTAACCCTAAAAAAAAACCTGTTGTTTTAGAAAGGGATTTCTTTCAGAAAATCCCATTTTAGGGACTTAAAAAAAAAATTTAATAACTTGGGGGTTAGCTTTAGGGGCTTAAAAGGGTGTGGCATTTGTAAAAGGTAAAAAGCAATTTTTCAAGGAGGGAAAAACAGCAAGAAAAGGTGGGAAAAAAAATGGAGAGTGCGTTCATTTTTTAATAAAATCGCAGACAGGCGATCGTAACAGTGCAAGGCAGGTTTTAAAAGGGGACGAAAAAATTTTAGCTCAAGAAACTTTTCACACGTCTTCATTTTTTAAATGAAGAGCTATGAAAATGCTGAAGAAATGGTAGCAACGGGAAAAGGAGTGAGGGGAATTTTTCTCAGAAAAAGGTTTAGCATGGTGACAACAACCCAGATAATTTTTTGGACGGGCATCATTCAAAACCCCGGCTCTTTCCCTCATCACCCCCCCTAAAACCCCCCTAAGTTTAAAAAAAAGAATACCAAGAGCTGAGAAAGAAATTTGAAGGGATCTCTTGAGGGGCGTTAAATCTAATGTTTTTTGTCAATTTTATATATGACATTTATTTGGTTTAAAATGGAAAATTTTACTGAGGAATTTTGAAACGAAATTAAACCGTTCTTTAAACCTCCCCCGTCCCCCCCCTTTTTAAACCAGCCCCAATTCCCACTTAAATTTTAAACGTTTTAAAAAATGTTCTTAAAGGGGAACTTTGGCAGACCGGGAAAAGTGACAAAAACTTTCAGGGCCAAAATAAGTACGATAAAGCACCAAAATTTAAACTGGGAACGGTTTAAAGGGTCCACGGTCTGTTTTCCTGGAACCAAGGCGAGAGAGATACTTTGAAAATTTAAAACATTTGGAAAGTCCGGGGAGGGATTGGTACCAACCCTACACCCCGAAAACCCACCCCCCATAAAACAAAAGACTCGGCGGGGAAATGCAACTTTCCCCCTCGATAAAAAAGAAAGGGGCGCCCGATTTCAAGGAAAAACCCAACAAAATAATGCCCCGGGGCCCAAACTCCCCAAACTCCTCCCCACCCATTTAAGGGGGATTAAATACCCCCCTGGTTTCTTAAGAAGCACTGGAAAAGCACCTAAATTCAGTCCCGGGCCCCAATGGGTTGTGTTTTCTTTACATCGCTTATGTGCGGCCAGCAGTAAAACCGGTTGATCAGACCCTGTTTTTACCATGAGGTTGGTTCAGACCGAGCGCGGGGGGGTTGACCCCCCAAACCCTCTTCAGGTAAACTTCAGGGAAAACCTGTCACCAGGTCCCCGCTGAAAGGTTTAAACAAAACTTATAAATTAGGGGAAACCATTCCCTTCTAAAATAAGTTCAGTAAGTTTTGCAGCATATAAACAAACTTTAAAAAGGTTAAAATTGTAAATTTCCATGGTGGGAGGTTGTCAAATTTTGGGGCATGGAAAGAAACCCAAATTTAATCCTCGCTCTTGAAACTGATAGGGTTTTCCTGTTTAAAAGGGGAAACTACTATTGTACAGCCTTAAGCCCAAAGGTGCTTTACCTGGAGTTTACCCGGAGAGAGTTCCGGGGGTCAAAGCCCCCCCGGCCCGGCCCGGGCCAGGCCTCCTGGTGGAAACGAGCCTAATTTAACCAGGGTGTTAAATGTGGGTGAAAGCAAAACCCAACCCTACGAGCCCCAGCCCGGCTGGGCAGGAAACCCCACTTTAGGTCTTTTCCCGTTCCAGCCCTTTAAGACTGCCAGGGGTCTGTTTTTGGGAAACCCCCTTATGTAAAGCTGGGAGGCATTGAAAAGTCCCCGGGCCCCTGACACTTATTTTAAAAGGTTCCTTAACGTGCCTTTGGGCCCCCTGCTTTTCTTTTGGGGGGGTGGTTTTCTTTGTTGCCAATCCCTTTTTCTTTGAGTGAGTGATTTTCGGGGTGCCAAATTCCCGGGACTTTGTCCCTCTTGGTTTTTAAAGTGTAAAATAATCATGTATCTCTCCTGCCTGGGGTTCCGGGGAAAAACAGGTTTAGGAAATTTAAACGCCCCCGTAAATTTAGGTGTTTTTTCCCCGTTATGCGCGCCGTTTAAGGTTCTTTTGTAAATTTTCTAGGTCAACAAAAACACCTGCCTTTAAAAGGGGCTGTTAGTGTGCAGCCCAAAATTTTTTGCCTAAAAGAAAAGTGCCGAAGAGTGTCATCATGGGGTTTGGGAAACCCTTTTTGAAGGGTTTTCATTTCCATCCCGGGCTTTTTTCTAGGCCCGAAAGGGGATTTTATACAATGTTATGGTCCCTTGGGAAAGGGGGGATCCAACCCACATGATCCACTCCCCGGCTTTGACCCTTGGTGTTTTTGCTCTTTTTTGGGGCCAGAATTTTTTTTTGTACTCTGATGAAGTTTTAAATTTTCCTCGTTTTACCATATCTGAGTAATTGAAATTTCTCACGTTGAACTCAATTTTTTTTCTGCAGCCACTGAAAGATTTGTTGAGTCCGCCGGGAGCCTTGCAGGTTTGCAATGGAAGACACTGTCATCAGATTGGGGTGTCATCTCAAGGAAACACGGGCTCGGCTGACACCTTTCTAGTCAGATATAAGGATGGGGAAAAAGATGAGCGAGTACTGTGCCTTGGGAACAGATTTTTTCACTGTAGCTGCTTCGGACTTTACCTTTTTGACTACTACTCTCTGTTTTCGTTGTTGGGAAATTATAGATCCATCACCGCCTTTCCTGTTTTTCATTTAGCACGCATTTTGTGTGCTTTCGCCATGGCACACTTGCGAAGGTTTTTTGCAAAGTCTGTATATATTACATCTACATTTTTTTTTGTCTCATGCACTGGGACCTTTTCGAAGTGACCAATGTTAGACAGACGGGACGCCCTGTTCAAAACCCATGTTGCCCGGTTTTAACGAGGGTTTCTAAGGGGGTGGGATCTTGCTTCTTAGGACCCTTTCAAAGTTTTTTTATGATAGGGATGTTAGGCTTCGTCTGAGTTCTTTCTTTGTTTTACTCCCCCTTTGGGAGTGGGGCAGTCTTTTTGTTTTTAGAAACGTGGACGACCCCTTTCCCAAAGCCCCCCTCTCCATGGGAGGAAAAAGGCTCGTATGGGGGTTTCTTGCAGTTTTTGAGAACACGGGTTCCTTTGATCGGCCCGGGGGCAGAGTGCATGGGCATGTCATTTATCGCCTGTTCAAATTTTCATTTGGTCAGGATAACATCGGATGGCTTGTTTTTACCAAATTCTGTGGCCCCAAAAAAATTTCATTTTGATCTTCGACTCTCATCGGTTAGCATTTGTTTTAAAAACGAGTCTTTTGGACTTGAGTAGCCACTCTTTTCCTTGCTGCATCTGGAGGGACCCCTCTTTTTTAATGGGGCCCAAATACTGGACGTTGTTCTCGATTTTGTTTTGGGCATAGGAGAAAAAATTTTTTTGGGTTTCTTTCGATTTCATTAGGGCTTTTAGTTCTTCCCCGCTTCCTGACTCCAAAAATTCCTTTGTTTAAAGTTCGATCTTGCATTCTCGGGCCATTCTCCCCACATTTCAGAATATTGACCCTTTTGCCCTCTGTTATTCTTTTCCTCGCCTGTAAAGGAGCCCCTGCCCCCTTTCTATTTTACATTTACCCTCCTTTTTCTTTTGAGGAATAAGCCTTTTGCAACACGATGCCACCAATTAATCTTTCTAGGCATAATTGGGGTCTGTTTGCAGATTCTTTCCCAGCTTTTATCGGGTTTGGACTTGGGTTTTCTGGTCCCACTTTTTTGTTTTTGTTTTTGAATTGTTTGGGAATGCACCCTCGGGCAAAAATCATTAGTCGGTCTGGCGCTCCGCGCATACATGTCTGAACCTCAATTATGTTTTGATCGAGTATATTGTTTTTGATATGTGACTTTCATCAATCATCATTTTTAGTGAAAAGAGGGTTTTGTGTATTCTCCATCCAGAGGGTCTATTATTTGCTGGGTTTTAAATTTAATTTTGTGCAGAGATTTAAAAGTCGTGTAGTGTGAGTTTTCCCCAGAGCTGCCTCCTTTTGTTATTACTGCAACAAATTATTTGCAATTCCCTCCATTTTTGGTGCCCTTAAGTTGAAATCCCCCAGGACAAGATGTATGGTGCAGGAGCTGGAAGATTTTCCAACAGTGTCCAATTTTTTAGCAGCTGTTTTCCTTGAATTGCTGTAAATGTTGCAATCGAGGCTTGTAAACTACCACAATGACTAGGTTTTGGTTCTCGAATCTTTACTGAGCTAGAAACTCCACAACATCATTTTGAAGGCATTAAAGCAGTTCTGTTCAAACAAGTGGACTCTGCAATTTACATGCCAACCACCCCCCCCCTTTTGCCTGTTCACCTGTCACACTGTAGAGGTTGAGACCTGGGATCCAATTGTCGTTGTCCCAAGTGATCCACTTATGTGGGATTCCCAGTGAAAATACCGCGAACATTGCTTTGCCCCTTCTTGCAAGCGCAGGTCCACGGAATGAAAGGTATTTAGTGTTGTAGTTTAGTTGCTTGGCTTTAGACCCTGTAATATTGCAAAAGAAGAATGTTCATCGGACTTGGTGTATTGATAGTACGGGGGGGGTGGGCTGGGTGGGGGAGTATTTTTTTGTTCTTCCGGCATTAGTATCTGTATCTGTTGGTTTTGGAAGTGAGCCATCGACTGTGGTTCCACTCCAGGAATGAGACTTGGATTTGGTGTACATTTCTGCCACTTTCCTGCCAGTATTTTTTCTTCCAGGCACTAAAAAATCTCATCGCTCCCGCTCCCCCGGGAGGTGGCTGTGGCGATACCCCAGTTTTTTCCCATGGCCAGGATTTTTTAAGTAATCTTTTTGTCCCCTTTAGATAGTGTGCCTGGCAATATTAAGTTATAGCACAGTCTTTTCCTGTACTGAGAGGTACACATTTCAGGTTGAAAAAGCTTACAGTAAAGGGAGTTTGCATTTTCCTGTGTATATGGCAGCGGCATTTTCTAGGTGTCCATAGTTACCGACTTCCCGTCTGTTTTTCCAGATTTTCCATTTCCTGCATATACCAATGCATATATGTGCACAGGCTTGTTTCCCGTTTTTGCCTTGGTTTCTGTGGACTGCATCCCTTGTGGGTGCATTTTACCTGTCTTATTCCACCTCCCTATCACCAACAATGGAGCTCCCACCAGTTGTTTTTGGTAATAATCCTCACTATTGCAAGTGGAGCTTCCTCTTGTTTGCTATTTCCTGTGGTATTCAAGTTTGCAATATTGGTGATATCTTATCTTTGACTACACTTGTTTCCCCACTCCGGCTCCGTCCCCTATGAGGTCATTTAATATGTAATCCTTCCTGCTATAAATCCGACTACCTGGACAAAATCTCCAGCTTCACCATTACTGTCTCCCATGACATCAACCTCCTAGCTTCACCAATACTGTCTCCCAGGCAGCACCTTCGAGCTCACCATTACTTGTCTCCCCCCCAGGACAAGCACCTCCAGCTTCCCATTAACTGTCTCTCCAGGACAGCACTATCAGCTCCCACATATACGACTACACCAGGACATCACTCCAGCCTTACAGTTCTGACTACATGGCCAGTATCAAGGGCATTACCAATCAGCCCAGACCTTTTTATGTTTCCATCTGTTTGTAGAAAGCTCCGGTATTCTATGAAAAGCAGCTTTGATGTATCCTCTTTTTAATACCCTTGGTGTATTTAGTCCACAGATTTTATCTCATTTGTGGCATACCCAAAAAACACTTCCCTTTTTAAAACTGCTTGTAGCAAGTCTCTTGGGATACTGCACAAGGTGCGTGACACCAATTTCCACCAAATGACAATTTTTATCCATGTGGAAGCCCGTTTTATGATTGACGTGCAGACTACACAGAGCTTCATAATGAATTGAAAGTTATTTACTGTAATTCTACTAGCCAACCTCTTGAATACTCTATTAATAACCTCCTAAATGAAGCTCTAGAAATTTTAATTTCTAATTCTAACTTTACTTGTAAAATGGACAGCTTACCATGTACGTTCCTGATTTACATTTATTGTTTTTGTTATGATAAGGGCGCCTACAACCCCATCCCTCACCTTTACAGTCCTGCTTTAATGTCCAACGAATCCATTTGAAACCAGTCAAGGGTTCGGACCATTCGAGGGTTTCTGGAACCAGTCCTGAACTGATCAGTGGGTCACTATATTAAAAACATACTATCGGTGTTGGGCTAACAAAAGAAAGATCTACTGAAAATTATCACTCCGAGTAATATGTGATTTAGATTTAACAAAAGTAATAACTTGCGTGTTGAAAAGAACCGTTGATTCCTGGCAGCTCCTACAATGACGAACGTCGATCCACAACCCTTGGTTTATCAATCGCTGTATCTAGCTTTCTAGTTTTTTTTCGTCTCCACCCAATAAATGCTCTAATTAATATCACTATAGTTTGACTGGTGGAAAATTTGAGGAAAGTAACCTTTTTCTGTATAATAATTGGCTTCTCTGTTGTGTATATTGCGACAGCAGGTAACTCCATGTTTATATTAAATTCATAGTATAACGTCTGGTAATTCAAGAAAAAAGAAACTAATTAAAGTCACTCCACTCCATCTAAGAACCATATATAATACTGGTTAGTTGGTACTACAACACTGTATTCTGCTATTCACTAGGTACACTCTAGATTTTATGCGTATACACTAGCATGCCAGGAAGATTATTAAAACACTGACCACTGAGGGTAAGAATCTGGCGACTTCTGGCACCTGCCTCAAATAGGCTTAATCACTTCATTTACAAATTCACCTGTTTTCAAATGACACTTTAGCCTTTATCATCTATATACTAGGGAGCCACTGTAGTATACACTATAACACTATGTATACACAATGTTATCAGGGAGACTTTCTTTCCTCTGACAAAGAAAAGTTCTATTATTATTATTTTGCACACGGCACACAGGCCTATGATTCCCCTCTGGCAGTAAACTCTGCTAGGTAGTGCACACTAATTCTCCTTTTTTGACTCAGTATATAATGTTTTCTGCCCAAGATTGGTTCCAGGCGCTAGAGGGATGTATCGTATAGGATTGGTGGCATAAATTAAAGTTCTAGCACGTAAGAGCGACCGTGAAAACACGAGAAAACCCGGAGCACAACGAGGCACGCTGACACGCAGAGCCTCACGAGAATCTGATGACGTTAATCTAGCGTTCTCCGCTCCCATCCTGCACATTTCACCTGCCATAGAACTGTAAGAACTGGTGACGTTAGACCAACGTTCTCCATACCTATCCTGCACGTTTTGCCCACCCTGGAACGTGCCCTACCCATTGGTTTAATATATAATCAATAATAGTAAGCCCATTTAGGTACATCTGCACAATGGTACTGTATACCTGGAGATACCTTGTGAGACCTTTACCCACTCTGCCTGAGGTATCTCAGCAAGTGAGCACATCTCCTGTGTTATCCCAGTGCTTAACAGAATATGGAATAGCATATGAGGGTACAAATAAAATGGGGAACTACGGCTATGTGGAAATTTCTTACGACAGACACCGACTGGACAAGACGTGCCGTGAACACCAGACGGCACCCCCACGTGTCTTCACATCTGAGACCTGGGAATCTGGTAGAGGCACCTCGATGTACCGTAGATGATCTCCTCCATCAGCCCATACAGTAAGACAAGATCTTCACCTTTTCCCGTAGGTTCTGGTCAGTGTCTTGGGAGATTGTGGGTTGAGTTAACTGTGGGCCTGGCGTGCTACAGAGAGAGCATGCCCAGTATGTACCAGTGTCTCAGAGCCGTCTGAAGCTAGTGTCTGAGTCTGCATAGTTATACTAGGGGATACATACCCTCTTGGATATAGGAATTTCTGAGGTGCAGGCAGACACTAATTACGATTGAATATTGCAGGAATTAATGTTCCCGGTTGCACGTGGTTTCCGAGGGGAAGTCCAAAGGGGCTAAAGCTAGGCTTAGGAAGTTGAAGATCAGGATATATGCTGCAACACCAAGTAAGTTAGTCCTTTATACGTGCATGCAGGCGAGGTTTCTTGCAATACCAATCATTTGTGAAAATCTGTCCTATAAGCCACTTGTGAGGCTGAGGTACCCACCTCAGAGCTCGGTGTCAACAGAGTTTGCCAGGGTAGGCGACTCACTTAGAGGCAGTCCACACAAATTTTCACACCCCATACCCATCCTGTGGGCGGTAGTCAAAAGATTACAGAGGTACATAATTGGTCCAGGGATTGGACTCCAAAGTTTTGATAGCTGAGCAAGTTACAGAGGTAATGAATTCACAATTTACAAAGGTAATGAACTCACAAATTACAAAGGTAATGAACTCCGGGTAGGTCTATTCGCAATCATGACAAGTTACAAAGGTATTTACAGATTACAGAGGTACGTAATGGATCCAGGGACTGGGCCCCAAAGTTTGGATGTAGAATATAATTTTGGTATATCTGTGTCTAGCATTAGGAATAATATTAGGAGAGAAGTAATGAAAATTATTGTTATAGCAATGCAGTTAGAAGCCTGAGTAGATCTATAACCCACTATAATAACATGAACGTAGATAAGTATGTTTATGGAGCAACTTGCATTGTGAACAGACTGACTGATGTTGTAGTGGCCAGGCTTAGGCTTGGTTACAAGTACTTCTGGCAGTTTAGGAGACACACAGATGATGATCAAACTAAATGCAAATTATGTGATCAGGCATATAGTCACTGTCTTGAACACTATGTGCTTAATTGTCCGCTTATTGAGGAATACAGAGACAGACAGTATATAACCTATTTGACATGTCAAGATATCTTATTAATGAAAATAAGATGCCAGATATACTAAGCAAATTTCCTAAATTTGCTTGTAACAGATAATTGAACTGTACATATGTATAAAATAAAAACCCATATGTACACCTGTTAACCCTTTTGGGGCTAGTTCCTAGGCCTTTTGTGTATCCATATGCTCCTGCACTACCATCCACAGGATGGATATGGGGTGCACAATAAACTAGCCACTTCGGTGGCAAAATATAATTGTGATAGATAAATAAGCCGTAGAGTTGATATTAGTGTCATATTGAAGGAATATTTTGTCCTGCCTCCAAATAAACTCTCCACCCCCGCCACTACTAGCCATATACATAATGACATATTTTATTCACTCTAGAGTGTATTTCAGGTTTCTGATAAGATTTTCTTTGGATTTTTAACCCAAGAGGGTTAGCCATCCAGGATAACCCAAGAAAGTCAGTGCGTCATCGAGGACTGTCTGTCCATGTATGGACGTGTTTATGATTCATTACCTTCGTAAACTTGTCATGAGTGTGACCAGCTCTCCTGGAGCCTCATTATCTTTGCAATTTGGTTATGATTGTGACCAGATCTATTTCAATACCTTTGTAACTTCTTCAGCTATCAAAATTTTGGAGTCCAGTCCCTGGACCAATTATGTACCTCTGTACTCTTTTGACTACTGCCACAGGATGGGTATGGGGTGCATAGTAAAGATATTAAACTACCTGTCTTATTTCCATTGGGGTCCTCAATCTTGTCCCCAGGATGCAACCAACACCAGTCGACTAACACCCAGGTACCTAGTTGCTGCTAGGTGAACATGACAACAGGTGTAAGGAAACACGTCAAAATGTTTCCATCTGTCAGGAATCGAACCCGGGCCCTCCGTGTGTGAAGCGAGAGCTTTAGCCACCAGGCCACAGGGGCCTGTTTAATATGTTTATTTGTTTATTATGTCATATTAGATCAACTGTGATAGATAAATAAGCCGTAGAGTTGATATTAGTGTCATATTGAAGGAGTATTTTGTTCTTTTTGGAACTGATTAATTATATTTACATTATTCTTATGGGAAATATTGATTCAGTTTTCGCACGTTTCGGTTTTAGAACGACCTTCTAGAATGGATTAAGTTCAAAAACTGGGGTTCCACTGTAATTCATAAATTATGCAAACTGGAGAATTGTCACTTGTCAGTGATGAGAAGCACTTCAAGGCTTCTTTTAGGCCTTGAAGAACTGCCAGCTTCTCTACTTTCATGATTTGGAGTTCATTATTATGCAAAAATTAAGAGGTGTTTTTGGGCCACAGTAAACTGTGGATAACTGAATCGGTGGATACAGGGAGGTCTATTGTACATAAATGCCTTTTATCACATCCTGTCAGTACCACTGTACCATTTATCAGTGGTCTAGGGTCAGCTGGGTTTACCTATCAAAATAAAGCTTGTTTATTATTTAAAATATAACTATTGTACAACCTACTTAAAATATAACTATTGTACAACCTACTTAAAATATAACTATTGTACAAACCTACTTAAAATATAACTATTGTACAACCTACTTAAAATATAACTATTGTACAACCTACTTAAAATATAACTATTGTACAACCTACTTAAAATATAACTATTGTACAACCTACTTAAAATATAACTATTGTACAACCTACTTAAAATATAACTATTGTAAAACCCACTTAATAATTTACATAATAAATGATAAATTTTTTTTTTGCCAATTAACTTAAAAAAAATCTTCAAAAAATCTACAAAAAATTATTTTTTTTTGTGAAAAATAACAGAGTTATTTATTATATATGATGTTAATAGATTTCTTTCCTGAGAACAATGTATATATTGACCTCGTGTTTGATCCAAGGGCAGGAAGGGCAGTTCCAATGCCATGGATCAAGAGCTCTTTACTCTTGAGGTTCCAGTATTATATTATTATTAAATTAATACTGAAGTACTAAACCCACAAGGGCTAAGTAACACTTGGTAAAAGGGAAATAAAAGATGTTTGATCCAAGGGAGAGAAGAGTTCCAACACCTTGGATCATAAGCTCTTTACCAGGATCAAATCGTCTCCCTGGAGGCTCCATTATAATTATTATTAAATTTATAGTGAAGCATTTAACCCACAAGGGCCAAGTAGCACTTGGGTAAAAGAGGAATAATAAGGGTTTGATCCAAGAGAGAGGAGAGCTCCAACACCTTGGATAAAGATCTCTGGAGCAACAAAGGATGACAGACATAACAAAACAATGTTAATCTTTGTTATATAAATCATCATTATCCTGCCATAAACAGTCACTAAACTGCTGACAGTGTCACTAAACTGCTGACAGTGTCACTAAACTGCTGACAGTGTCACTAAACTGCTGACAGTGTCACTAAACTGCTGAGTGTCACTAAACTCCTGGTAATGTCACTAAACTGCTGACAGTGTCACTAAACTGCTGACAGTGTCACTAACCTGCTGACAGTGTCAGCAGTGGTGTTTATGACCAGTTTCACTAAACTGCTGACAGTGTCAGCAGTGTTTATGATCAGTGTCACTAAACTGCTGACAGTGTCACTAAACTACTGACAGTGTCACTAAACTGCTGACAGAGTCACTAAGCTGCTGACAGTGTCACTAAACTGCTGACAGTGTCACTGTATTGCTGACAGTGTCACTAAACAGCTGACAGTGTCACTAAACTGATAACAGTGTCAGCAGTGGTATTTATGACCAGTCACTAAATGCTGACAGCGTCAGCAGCGGTGTTATGACCAGTGTCACTTAAACTACTGACAGTGTCATTAAACTGATAACAGTGTCAGCAGTGATATTTATGACCAGTCACTAAACTGCTGACAGCGTCAGCAGCGGTGTTTATGACCAGTGTCACTAAACTACTGACAGTGTCATTAAACTTCTGACAGTGTCACTAAACTGCTGACAGTGTCACTAAGCTGCTGACAGTGTCACTAAGCTGCTGACAATGTCATTAAACTGCTGACAGTGTCACTTAACTGCTGGCAGTGTCACTAAACTGCTGACAGTGTCACTAAACTGCTGACAGTGTCACTAAACTGCTGACAGTGTCACTGAACTGCTGACAGTGTCACTAAACTGCTGACAGTGTCACTAAACTGCTGACAGTGTCACTAAAACTGCTGACAGTGTCACGAAACTGCTGAGAGTGTCACTAAACTGCTGACAGTGTCACTAAACTACTGACAGTGTCACTAAACTGCTGACAATGTCACTAAACTACTGACAGTGTCACTAAACTGCTGACAGTGTCACTAAACTGCTGACAGTGTCACTAAACTGCTGACAGTGTCACTAAACTGCTGAGAGTGTCACTAAACTGCTGACAGTGTCACTAAACTACTGACAGTGTCACTAAACTGCTGACAGTGTCACTAAACTACTGACAGTGTCACTAAACTGCAGACAGTGTCACTAAACTGCAGTGTCACTAAACTGCTGACAGTGTCACTAAACTGCTGACAGTGTCACTAAACTGCTGACAGTGTCATTAAACTGCTGACAGTGTCACTAAACTACTGACAGTGTCAGTAAACTGCTGACAGTGTCACTAAACTGCTGACAGTGTCACTAAACTACTGACAGTGTCACTAAACTACTGACAGTGTCAGTAAACTGCTGACAGTGTCACTAAACTGCTGACAGTGTCACTAAACTACTGAGTGTCACTAAACTACTGACAATGTCACTAAACTGCTGACAGTGTCACTAAACTACTGAGTGTCACTAAACTACTGACAATGTCACTAAACTGCTGACAGTGTCACTAAACTGCTGACAGTGTCTCTAAACTGCTGAGTGTTACTAAACTGCTGACAGTGTCACTAAACTGCTGACAGTGTCAGCAGTGACACAACAACGTTATGTTATATAAATCATCATTATCCTGCCATAAACAATCATTATTATCATCACCTACAAAGCTGCGGTAAACCCGTATGGGCCATTCATCTACGACAAAAGTGATAAAACATCTTCAATACATGAGAGAACAAGTGTGGAGATAAACACCTGAAACACCCATCACTTCTCACACTATTATCTCCACTAATACACCTCAAATATGTCTGCACACCTTACATTCTTCAGTTGTCGTATCAAGTTCGTGTGTGTGAAGGCTTACTCAGCCCTGTAACAACTTCAGTATTACCAAGGCTGGCTCCTCCTCAGGAAAATTAATGAATAGAAAAAGAAATAATAATTCACAAAGATAAACACTTTATTATTTATTAAAGCAAACATAAAACAATAAAACATGAAAGGTATATATTATTTGAAAGAAAAATGAAAAATGAAATGAATAAAATAACATTTGAACTCAACGCTAATATATATAGGTGTGTCTGGTGTTGGTGACACTGTGTTGTTGAAATCGTAGCCGTTGCTGATGTGGGGGGGGGTCGCAGGTGTTGGTGACCACTACCGGCTAGTTCTTCACAGAGTATCGCCATGAGTATTCTATCCTGATGACAGGAAAGCAGGTTCTTTACCACTGCAATGATGTGGGATTACGTCCTGCAATTTCATACAGGTGCACAGGTAATTAAATCCAAAATGGGGAAGTCTCCAGGACGTTAGTCCATTTCCATCAGTTCTTTTCGTTGATTGACAGGTGACCCTCTCTGTCATCCAAGCTGAAAAGATACAGGTTACCCACTGCTTAAGAAATCACTCTCCATGACAAGTACAATACCTACAAGATGTGGTGATTATTACAACAGTCAACTTAGAGCAAGACTGAAAGGACTAAGTTTATTATTAGTCAAAAGTGAAGCTTTCAACCAATAAATCCACTAGAATACAAGGCAGGCATGTACTTACAGTAGTGTCGGGAGCTGTGAGTTGAGTGATTTACTGTTTGACCAGAGCCCCACACGTCACCTTTTTGGGGGGGGGAAGAGGGAGGGGAAGGGATAGTGGGAGCTAGACTGACCCTACGTTAACAAGCAGCCGGCAGTCAAACTATCACTTTAGGGGTGGGGGAAAAAAGGCGGGAACAGTGGGAGCTAGACTTACCTTACCTTAACTAGTAGCTGGCAAGCAAACTATCACTTTCGGGGAGGGGGAAAAAGGCTGGAATAGCGGGAGTTTGACTAACCCTACCTTAACAAGTAGCCGGCAATGAAACTATTGTTACTATATACTCCCTCGCTACTCCTATCTATTGAACTTTTCCCTCACAGTGTGGAAAAACTAAGTCAAAGTTATTGAGGCAGTTAACCGAATTTCTTCGGTAATATTTCTTAAGGATGTTGATATGATAAAGCTTAGGTTTTCCCTTGACTTCTATGAGGTAGTCAACTTTCCCACAAATTTTTAATACTTTATATGGAGCTATCCATGCTACTAATAATTTATTTGACTTGATCGGCAAAAGTACAAGAACTTCATCCCCTACTTTAAAACATCTCTGACTTTTGGAATCAAAATAGGTTTTGTACTGGTCCATTGACAAGCTTAGGTTTTTCGAAACTATGTCAGAGGTCTCCTCAAGTTTGGATCTAAGGTCAAGGAGAAACTGGTAAGAAGACTGAACCTCAGCACTCACCTCCTCATTAGTCCATAAGTCATGAAGGATGAACAATGGGCCTCTGGCCTGTCTACCATAGAGAAGTTCAAAAGGTGAAAACCAAAAAGAGTCAATGGGAACTTCCTTCATGGCAAACAAAGCACAGGGTAGGTAGCGATGCCACTCCTTAGGCTTAAGGGAGCAAAGTTTCCTTAAAATGGACTTGAGAATCGAATGCTGGCGCTCAATCCTCCCATTACAGCTGGGATGATAGGGTGTGGTGAAGAGAGGCTTCACTCCCAGTAGTTGGTATAGATGTTGCATTAAGTCAGATGTGAATTGTGTCCCAGGGTCAGACAAAATTTCTCTAGGGATGCCCACTCTGGAGAAGATGGACAAAAGGGCTTCAGCCACCTCTGTAGTGGTTATGGTCTTTAAGGGTATGGCTTCAGAGAAACTCGAAGCATAATCAACTAATGTTAATATATATCTATGTCCCCCAGATGAAAGTGGAGATAAAGGACCAACGATGTCAATAGCTACTCCTTCAAAAGGTACCGTAAAGACTGGCATTTTGACCATAGGTACTCGCCTGGTACCTCGGGAGGATGACAGTAGGCAAACTTTACACGATCTACAATAGGTAGTGATATCTGAGGACATTTTTGGCCAAAAATAGGTTTCCCTAATTTTATTTAAGGTTTTACGATGCCAGAAATGTCCGGCCACTGGCAGGTCATGAGCCATTTTAAGAACAGTCTCTCTGCATTGACTTGGAACAACTAAGATGGAATAGTCTGTCTCGTCTGAATTTAATTTGAATACTGACTTGTACAAGATACCTTTTATATATTCAAATTTATATGAAAAGTTTTTCCTTTGGATAACTTGATTTTGTTTAGCGGTATTATGGCAATTCTGAAGAGAAGGGCAATTACGTTGTAAATTGACAAAGGAGTCCTTCGATATGTCTAAAGGCTTAAAGTCAGGGAAAATCAAAGGATGGACAGTAGGAGAAGCCTTGGCTTTGGTCTGAGCCCTAGTCAAGACATTTATAGTATCGGAGGTGATATCTTCACTTTCATCTAATAAGTGAACCGGTGATCCTACTACCTCGCTTTCGAGAGTAGCATCACTGGTTTTTAATCCCACATGAATCTCACGAGACATTGTCTCATCTGAACTTTCGAGGGGCTTCTCTGACTCTACAGAAAGTGGATCTGAAACACCTATGTCCATTTTTGGTGATGAAAGGTCAACCTCAGAAGGAAGAATGGCACCTTTTACATTACCTATTAGTACGGAGCAAGAAGTGATGGGAGCTAGTACGGCTTCAGACCACCCTGTGAACCATTTAGACCTAATGTAACAACGGATGGTAGGAAAAGTGTCCGTACGGCCCAAGTAGTCTGAAAGTAAAGCAGAGGAATGAGTTTCTTTAAGGTTAGGGAACAGCTTATCAGAAATGACTATACATGTGCATCCAGTGTCTCGTAAAATGGTAGATACATTAAGTCCATTAACTGTTCCTGAACAGAAGGGTGCTTGGTCATTACAGTCTTTAAAACATCTTCCAACTTTTTGGACCTTCTTAGAAGGACAATCTGGACGTTTATGTCCCTTAACACCACACAAATGACAAACACGAATAAAAGAAGTCATTTTACTTTCCACTAGAGGCTTTGATTTCTTAAGGTCTGATGAACCCTTGCCCTTAGGATTCGATCCCTTTAGGTCTTTATAGGAATTGTGAGCCTCAGCATACAGGTCAGCAGCCTCAGCAACTTCCTCAGCTTCAATCAGGTTACGTTCTCTGATGAATGTTAGTATCTTATGGGGAAGAGCTGTCAGGAACTGGTCATCAACCATGAAGTCTCTAAGAGATTCATAACTGTGATCAATTCCTGAACTCTCTATCCAAAAGTCGAACAAACGAAAGAGTGTTACCTGTAACTGCTGAAAGTTCTGGCCAGGCTGTAAGGTGGCATACCTGAAATCTTTCCTGTAAGAATTTGTGGTTTTTTGATATGCTTTAAGGATTGCCTTCTTCAGTAGGTTATAATTACATATGATATCCTGCGACAAAGTTGCATAGATATTCAAGGCTGTACCAGAAAATAACATTCCTAAGCTGGTAGCCCAGGTGTCAGCAGGCCATTCACAGAGGGTGTGTGGTATTTTCAAACCTGATAATGTATGAAATTATGTCTTCACCCTCTGTGAAGGGAGGTAAATTAGGTGTTGGAATAAGTGCACTGACTGCACATTGTTCCATTACTCCTTCCTCTAATTGTTGTTGTGTAAAAGTTTAACTTTTATTCTCTAATTCAAGGCGAGATTTTTCGAGCTCGCGATCCTTTTCTCTATTAACTCATGTTCTCTAGCTTTTTCCTCAACTTCTCTATCCTTTGCTCTTTCCTCAAGTTCTCTTAATTTAACCTGTTCCTCACGTATCTTAGCTTGTTCCTCACGTATTTTAGCTTGTTCCTCACGTTCCCTATCCTTTGCTCTTTCCTCAAGTTCTCTTAATTTAACTTGTTCTTCATGTACTCTAGCTCTCTCCTCATGATCAAGTCTATCATGCTCCTTTTTGTCTTCTCTCTCTCTTTCTAAGTCTTTCTTGGATTTCTCTCTCAATTCTCTCTCTCTCCTTTTTCTCTTCTCTTTCGATTCTCTCTCTCTCCTTTTCTTATTCTCTTTCTATTCTCTCTCTCTCCTTTTCTTCTTCTCTTTCCCTTTCTGTCTTTCTTCTCTCTCAATTCTCTCTCTTTCAAGTCTTTCCTGGATCTTAGCACTAATGAAAGATTCTAAATTTTTCCCTGTTATTCCTAACTTACTTCCATACTGGCAAGAATAACTTAAACTATCAGGGGAAATGAAATGGGTATTAAAGAAAACGGAGGGTTCAATTCCTGCTCCGCTCAAACTGTAAATAAACCAGAGGGCTCGATCCCTACTTCAATTAAACAATATGTATTAATTAAAATGAAGGGTTCTATGCCGGCTCCAAGCAAACAGTAAGTAGAATGGGGTCACTTGACCATCCAATCTTCTCGCCAACAAATCAAGAGTGCCCTATGACAGTTCCCTTGATAAAATAAAGAGCTCAATGAAACAAATTGTCACTGGAAAATCTCGGGTCCCTAGAGTCTAATCCTCGAAAGTGTTTCAAGCTCACACAAAAAAGTGGCAGAATTAAATATTATATCCTGCCTGACTTGACTTACAAAAATTTTAGACTATAACAATCCCCAAATCTTTTAAATACCTGTATTTGTATCCCCCCCATAAAAATGATTACTCAGGGCTGGGGGAAACCCCCGTCTATGGAAAGCGGCGTCGAATTCCAATAGAAATTTTTCGAGATGGAATTAAAACTTGATTCATCATTTGGGACCCTTTGGAAAGGTCACCACTTTTTGGGGGCACCCCACCCTCCCAACAATTTTCCAACAGAAATTACCAAGGCTGGCTCCCCCTCGGGAAAATTTATGAATGAAAAAGAAATAATAACAGACAAACAAAAAAAAAAACTTCATTATAAAAAAAAAAAAACACTTAAAAAAAAAAAATTAATCCTACTTTAAAAGAAAAAAAAAAAATAAAAAAATATAAATATAACTAAAATTCCCTAATAAATAGGGGGGGCTGTGTTGGGTGACCGAGTTTGTTGAAATCAACATTTCTGAGGGGGGGGGGGGGCCCCAGGTGTTGGTTACAACCCACTTTTCCCTTTCTTCACAGTTTTGGCCTTGTTTATTCTACCCTTTTTATGAAGGAAAAAGCAGGTTTTTTCCCCGCGGGAAAATGATGGGGGGTTAAGCCCCCTCCCAATTTCATACTTTCACGGGTAAAAAAACCAAAAAGGGGAAGCCCTCAGGACGTTATCCATCCCACCCATTCTACCGTTGTTTTGGCAGGTGACCCTCTCTGCCCATCCAACGGGAAAAAATTGACGGGTTTTACCCATCCCTTAAGAAATCACCCTCCATAAATAATACAATACCTAAAAGATGGGGGGTTTAATTACAAAAATTCCAACTTAGAGCAAGACTGAAAGGACTAATTTTATTATTGGCCCAAAAGTGAAGCTTTCACCAATAAATCACTAAAAACAAGGCAGGCATGTACTTACATAGTGGGGGGAGTTTGGGGAACTAGAGTTACTTTTTGGACCAAACCCCCAAACACTTCACCTTTGGGGGGGGGGGGGGGAAAGGAGGGGGGGAAAGGGAATACGGAAAGCTAACTGCCCCTTTCCTTAACAACACCCGGCCAGTCAAACAATCATTTTCCTTTTGGGGGGGGGAAAAAAAGGGCGGGGAATATGGGAGCCTTGATTTAAATCCTGCCTTAAAAATTTATGGGCAAGAAACAACATTTTGGGGGGGAAAAAAAAAGGGTTGGAAATAGCGGGAGCTAGACTGACCCAACCTAAACAAGCACCCGGGCAGTAAAAACTATCACTTTGGGGGTTGGGGGAAAAAAGGGGGGAATATGGAATTTAAACTTACCCTCCCTTAAAACAAGTACCGGGCAATGAAACAATTGTTACTATAAACTCCCTCGCTACTCCTACTATTGAATTTTTTCCCTCACAATGAAATATGAAAAGGAACTTTGTAAAAGAGGGAAAAACATGGAAAGGGAACCTAGGCAAGGTTTTGTGAAATATGAAAGGGAAACCTGTCCATTTATGAAATGCGACAGGGAAACCTACAAAACAGAGCAGGAAATAAAACAAAAAAACACCCACCCAAATGCGTCGAAATTTGAGGGCGTAAAAACGTCATTGCATGAAAAAAGGAAAAACGAAACCCGTCGGGGGGAAATGAAATTTATGAAAAGGAAAAAATTTTCCAGCTAAATGGAAAGGGAAAAAAAAAACCCCCTTTCAAAGGCGTTTGTATGAGGGGGAAACCCTTTCAAGGGAGAAAAAAATTTTAAGGGGGAAAAGTGCCCAGGGGATAAAATTTATGACACAAAAACCCGTTTCAGGGCGATGTCAAAAGAAAAAAAACCCCCCTCAAACGGCGATGACAAAAGAACAGTGAAACCTGCCCCGGGCCAAGTGAAATTGCCGGGGGAACCCCCAGACCTATGAAAATAAAAGAAACCTGGGGCAAGCGATAAATATGAAAACTCAGACCTAAAGTTTTTTACCCATTCTATCCTGCCCCCGCATCCAGGCCATCATCCCAAAATTTGAAGAAATGAAAAATAAAACGTTGGCCCTACTTTCAGTGCACTAACCCCAAGGAAGGGGTAGATCTTTTTTTTGGACATTTAAGGGTTAAAAAACTTGGGGCTAGACTCCTTCCACTTTTTCAGCATCTAACAAAATTTTTAAAAAAATTTTAATTTTTTTTTTTAAAATATCTTAAATTTTTTATCTTACAATTATTTTATTTAAAAAATTTTGGGCTCATATTTTTTCCTTCCCTCTTGATTTGTTTTAACTATATAATTGCCTATTATTAAATACTTATATCTTTACCTTAAATTTTTGGTATAAAAAAAATTTACTAAGTATCCTTCACCCCTTAGTTTTCCTAGCAAACTATTTTTTAATAATTTGACTATTTTTAAATCCCCATAAAACTTTACCAAAAATTTTAAATTATTTAAAAAATTTTGGGTTAAAATTTCCCTTTTTAATTCAAAGGGTTCCTAATTTTAAACATTTTGTTACACAAAATTTTTTCCCCTCAGCCTTGTCCCGCAAAAAAATTTAAAAGCGTCTTAGTGTGAAGGAAATCTTCTTTCCAATTTTACTTAAATAACACAAAGGGACCCAAACACTTTTATGATGAGAAAATAAAAAGGGCTAAAATTAAAAAGTCCCAAAGGGTAGGAATAATTTTAAAAATTTTTTTTGCTCAGACAACACCCTCATTACAAAAAACCCCGGGGAAAATCTTTTTTTCCCGCAGAGGAAATTTTTTATAGCCTTAAAAGAAAAAGGGGCAAGAAAAAGGAGTGCAAAGAACTTAAAACTCAAATGACATTGAAAACTCTATTAAAAATTGAAAACTCTCCCTGAAAACGGGTTTCACCTCGGAACGGGCCGGGTTTTTTTGGGGGTTAAGAGAAGGGGCCCCGTAGGTAAAATTTTTGAGGGGGGACTTATAAAGGGGGGGATTGTTTGGCCCTTGATCCCACAAATAAAACTCTTTATAATTTCCGGGCAAGGAGGAAAAAAGCCACAATTAAAATTATTTTTTCCAAAAAAACCAACAAAATTTTACAAGAAAACAAAATTTAAATAAAGGAGAAAAAAAAAACTACAAGAAGAAAAAAAAAAACGGGGAAAAACTTGACAATTCAGTGAGGGAAAGTGGGGCCCCAATCACCCAGAAAAAGGGAAGGGACCAAATTCTTTATTCAAAAAACAAAAAAAGGTGCATGAGGGATCCCCAGGGCGCCCTTTTCCTGCATCTTCGTCGCCCCCTTTCCTCAAAAACCCAACCTAAAGTAAAACCCTGTACGGGTTAACGGGATTAAAAAAAACCTTTGTTTTCCAAAATTAAATTTAACTTTAAAAGATTTTTAATTGGTTTCCCCTTTTAAACCCACGGGAAAAGTCTTAAAGCAACAAAACAAGAAAGATTCATTGATGACTTCTTCTTCTCTGTTTAAACCAACACACCCCTTAAAAGAAACAACTTCTTAACCTCTCCCCTTTGGGAGACAAAGGCAGAGTCCTTCATTCTCACAAAAACAAACATGGATTTTTGGACGACGGTTTTAAAAAAATCAAAAATTTAAAGATTTAGACCCCCGGTTTAAAACCCCCAGTCTTTGAGGAAAACCCACCGGGGGATATCAATTCCCCTAAAAGGTTTATCCCCCCCTTCCCCCGAGAATATCCGCCCCAGGATTTTCCCCTACCAGAAAACCCCCCCAGGATATCCCCTAAAAAGAATACCCTTTCCCCCGGGATACCCCCAGAGAATATCCCCCCCAGGATATCCCTCCGAAAATCCTCCATCGGGGGATTCCCCCCAAGGAACACCCTCCCCCCAAAAAATTTTTCCCCTCGGGGGGGTTGGGCCTCACCCAAAATATCCTGCCCCGGGCCCAATCCCCCTTCGGAAAACCCATGTTCGGCGAAGTTGTCATTTTAAAAAGGGCCCTGCCAACCCCAAACTTTTCACTAAAGAAAAAAATGAAAAAATAAGACAAAAATTTCACATTTTAAAGAATTTTCTCGTAAATTTTCACTGGAAATATTTTATATTTCTTTTTTAAAAGAAAGAAATTATTTAAGTTGGGTCACCCGGAAAAAAAAATTCTATTTTGGGAAATTTGGGGACATGAAAAATGCTGCATCAAATACTTTTAAAACCAAAAATTTTTTATTGGAAAATATTTTTTTTTGTAGTGATGATAGTAAAGATTTTTTAAATGAAGATATTAAATGAGAAAACAATGGGAAGATATTTGTGATGAGTGTAGTGAAGTATTTGGAAGACGTTGAAGGGATTTTTTTGATGAATGTATGAAAAAATTAAATGATGAGTGTAGTGAAGGGATTAGTGATTAAGTAGGAAAATAAATTTTGGGAAAACGTATTTAAAGGGAAAGTGGATGAATGTAGTTAAGATTTAGTGAAGAGTGTATGAAGAAAATAGTGATGAATGTATTAAGAAATTTGAAAATGAATGTTTGTGAAGATATTAGTTATGAGTGAGTGAAATACAAGGGTGACGTAGTAAGAAATTAGGGGAAAACGTGTTAAGAAAAAGAGGAATGTTTTGAAGAAATTATGATAGTGTAAAGAAGATATTATTTAGGGAAAGTTTGTAAATATTTTGTGTGGTGAAGTGGGAAAATATTAATGATTGCTAATGAAGTTATTAGAGAAGAATGAGTGGGAAAAATTAGTGCCCATGTAAGTGAAGATATTAGTTTATGAGTTATGAAGTATTAAAATTAAATGATGAGTGTGTAAGAAAATTAGTGATGAGCTAGTGGAAAAAAATAGTGATGAGCGTAGTAAAAATAAAAAGGAAAATGTATGAAGATATTTGATAGCGTAGTGAAGATTTTTAAATTTATGGAAATTTGTGAAGAAATTTGAGATGAAAGTAGTGAAGAAATTTTGTGATGATGTAGTGAAGATATTAGTGGAAAAGGTTAAAGATCTAGTGAGGGGGCGTGTAAAATATTAGGATGAATGTATGAAAAATTTTGTGATGAGTTATGGAGATTTAGTAGAGTGAAAAGGGAAATAATTTGTTTAAGAAAAGAAAAGGGAAAATAATTTGAGGGGAATGTAGTGAAGAATTAGTGGGTATGGAATGAAAGATATTTTGTGTTTAGTGTATGAAAACTATGATGAGCCCTAGTGAAAATATTAGTATGAAAGTAGTAAGAAATTAGTGATTAGTAATGAAGAAAAAGTGTGGTTTTAGTAAAGGGGTATTAGTGATATGTAATTTAAGAATTTGTGGTGAAAGTAATGAAGATATTATTTATGACGTAGTGAAAAATATTAGGGATGAAAAGTAGTGAAATTTTTAAATGATAGGTAGTGAAGATATTATGGAAAGAGTGAGTGAAGATATTAGTGATGAATTTTAAATGGGATATTAGAGATGAATGTATGAAGAATTAGGAAAGAGTGAGTGAAGAAGTGATATGAAAATTTAAGATACTGGAAAGAGCGTAGTGAAGATATTTTTTTATAATGTAAATGAAGATAAAAGTGATGAGTGAAAATTTAAAATATTGTGTGAGTGTAGTGAAGATAAAAGTGATATGTATGAAGATATTTGTGATGAGCGTAAATGAAGATATTAGTGATGAATGTGGTTTAAAATATTAGTGATAGTGTAGGGGAAAATATTAGGGATAGCGTAGTTTAAGTATTAGTGGGTGAATTTAAGTTTAAAATATTAGAGATGAAAGTAGTAAGATATTAGTGTGAGTGTTGTAAAATATAGTGATAAACGTAGTGGGAAAATAATAGTTAAAGCGTAGTGAAGAAATTAGTTTATGATGGGAGTGAAGAAGATTTAATGTTTACGTATGAAAAGATATTAAATAATTAACGTAGGAAGAAGATTTTTAAAATAATATTTTAGTTAAGAAGATATTAGTATGAGTGTAGGAAGAATTAGTGAGAGTGTAGGGAAATATTAGGAGACGTAGTGAAAATATTTGTTTAGAGCGTAGTGGAAAATTTAGTGATGAATGGGAATGAAGATATTAGAAAGAATGTTTGAAGATATTAGGGGATGATGAAAAGGGAAGATATTAGTGATGAATGAAATGAAATACTAGTTAAAAGGGAGTGAAAATTTTTTGTGATGAATGTTTTGGAAAAAATTTGTGGGGGGGGTAGTGAAGATATTATGATGATTTTAGTGAAGATAAAAAAATGAATGTGTGAAGATATTGAATGAATTAGTGAAGATATTAGTGATGAGTGTATGAAGATATTAGTGAAGAGGTAAAGAAGAAAAATAGTGAAAAGTAATTTAAGAATTAGTGATGAATTAGTGGGAAAATATTTTGGGTGGTGAAGTGAAGATAATTTGTGATGGCGTAGTGAAGATATTAAAAAAAATTTAGGAAGATATTAGGCGAGTGTATTTAAAGATATTAGTGGATTTGAGTGAAAAATTTAGTGATAGTGTTGAAGGAAAATTTGTGAAGAATGTATGAAGATATTGTAAAATTATGAAGATATTATGATGAACGAGTGAAGATATTAGGATGAAAATTTTTGAAGAAAATTTGTGAAAGTGGGATGAAGAAGAAATTTTTGGGGTTTAGTGTATGAAAAGATAATTTTGTAATGAGTGTAAATGAAAAAAGATATTAGTGATGAGTGTAGTGGGAAGGGTATTTTAAGAGAGTGTATGGGAAAGATATTTAATGATGAAACCCAATGAAAATTTAGTGATGATTTATGAAATTTAGTAATGATATGGGAAATATTATTTATTAGTGGGAGTGAAAAATATTTTGTGTGAAACCCTAGTGAAAATTAAATTATTGAAAGTAGGGGAAGATTTTTAGAAATGAATGTAGTGAAATATTAGTGATGATGTAGTGAAATATTATGATGAGTGGGAGTGAAGATACTAAATGATGACGTAGTTTAAATATTAGTGATTAATGAAAAGAAGATATTTTTTTATTAGTGGAGTAAAATTGTGGGTATGGTGAAATATTAGTGATAGCGTATGAAGAAAATTAGTGATGAAATTTTATGAAAAATTAGAGAAAATGTGTTAAATATTAGTGACAGTGTATGAAGAAATTATATAGTGAGTGAAGGGTATTTTGTGATGAGTTTAAATGAAATATTAGTGATGAGCGTATTTAAGATATTATTTAAAAATGTTTGTGAAGTTATTTTGTGAGGGGTGAATGAAAATATTATGAATTGCGTGTAAGATATTATGTGAATGTATTGAAGATATTAATGATGATGTAGTAAAAGATATTGTGATGAGTGTAGGAAGATATTAGTAAAAGATGAGTGGGAAAAAGATATTTGTGAAGTGTAGTAAGATATTAGTGAAAGAGTGAAGGGGAAATATTAATGAAAAGTCTAAATGAAGATATTAGTGATGATTAAGTGAAGATATTAGTAATTTATATGGTTAAGATATTTTGTGAATGAGGTAAATGAAGATATTATGTGATGTAGTGGAAAATATTATGTTTAGTTTATTGGGAAAATATTAGGGATGAGATAGTGAAAAAATATTTGGATATGGAGGGGGAAGATATTAGTGAAAGATTAGTGAAATATTAAAAAATCAAACTACAAACACGGGACACAAAACCAGGGCTACAACCGAAAACAATACCAAACTTCAACACTGGCACAAAACCAGGACTAAAAAACACTTGGGACAAAATTTCCCGGACAAAAACATGTACACAATACCAGGACTACAACACAATACAAAAAAACCAGGGGCTACAAAACTATACCCAATACAAGGACTACAACACGTACCAAAAACCCGGGCTTTAAAAAAATATACACAAACAAAGGGCCTACAACACTAAACACCCAAAAAAGGACACAAAAACTTTTAAAACAAAACCAGGGCTTTCAACACTGTACAAAAAAAAACCCAGGACTACAACAAATGTACACAATAAACCCGGACTACCCAAAACTGTAAAACAATACCAGGAAATTTTTAACACTGTACACAAAACCAGGGCTACAAAGCTATACACAGTTCCAGGAAATAAACCCCAAAAACACAATTTCCAAAAGGGCTACAACACAAAAAACATAAACCCGGACTAAAACCCTTAAAAAGCCAAAAACCAGGACAACAAAAACTGTACACAATAAACCAAAGGGCAACAACACTGGGACACAAAAACCAGGGCTAAAAACACTGTACACAAAACCAAGGGCTACAACACTGGGAAAACAAACCAGGAAATACAACCTGTAAAACAATACCCGGAGCACAAAGCAAAACACGTACCAAACCCAAACACTATACACAATACCAGGACTACAACACTGGGTTTACAGTACCAGGACTAAAACAATTTTAAAGCAAAACAGGAAATACAACACTGTACACAATACCCGGGCAACAACACTGTAAAACAATACCATACTACCAAAACTATCCAAAATTTCCAGACAACCCAACCCCGTAACAAAAAATACCAGGAAAACAACACTTTTTCAATACCCAGGACTACAACCCCTGTACACAATACCAAAGGGCTACAAAAACTTTTACACAATATCAGGAAATTTAAAAACTTTTTTTAAAAAAAAAATAAAAAAAAACTTTTTTGGGGCAACACTGGGACACATACCAGACTACAACCTACACAATACCCCGGAATACAACACTGAAAAAACAATTTCCAGGGCTACAACACTGTACAAAAATAAAACCCGGACAACAACACGTACACAAAACCGAACAAAAAAACGTACACAATACCAGGGCTACAACACTGTTCAAATACCCGGACACAACCCAAAGACCCCCGACCAGACTACAACCCCGGGACACAATACCAGGACTACAACACTATAAACAGTACCAAAACCCCAACAATGACACAATACCAAAAAACGAATTTGTTTTGGGTTTCTGGCAGCGGGAGTAAATGATAAAATTCTTCGGAGGCTTCCCAAAATTTATTGTTATGTCGTGGTGGGTACACAGGCTTGTGTGTTTGTGCCCATGGCCCGGGAGGGCCATGCCACGAGGGAGAGAGAGTAGGCCTTTTGACTGCTTGAGGAGTGACGCCAGAGTGAGAGCTTTTCAAGGGCAGACAGGCTGGCGTGCCTACCGAGAGGCCTGGCTACAGAGGGCAGCATCTGAGTGCGCAAAATATGAACTAAGCTGGCAGACAGCATGGGCTGTCTGTGCAGACAGTACATGCTGTCTACATATGCTCGGCCACCTACCGCACATCGTACGGACGCTACAATACTGGTGATAAAAGAAACTCGGTCTCTCTCTCGTAGGAACAGGGCACAGAACACAAAATAAAAACATATATATACATATGGACATGGAAAAAAAACTTCCTACAGGGAGGTAAGAAAAAAACATGTGGGGTGTGCTAAACATCGTGGTCAAAGGCAGTGAGTGTCGATGGACATCACTGCACGCCTTCCTTCATCTGGACAGATACTGCAACACGGGAGACATCGCTGCGGCTGAGCTGTGACGTAACAGGGTACGGTCTCCTCTGGAACGGTAAAGCAGTCATTGTAGGGGTCACTGCAGGTTTCACTCAACGTGGGGCACGACATGCTGGTGCCCTCGAGTGAGGTGTCGACAATACTCGGTAACTGGGAAGGACTTCTGGCAAGCGACTCAGGAGGACACTTCTCGACTGGTACTGTCGCTGAGCTGTCACTGCCGGCGAGCGTGGAGCGATTTGTGGAGCGAGTTGTGGCAGAGACGACTGGGCGAAACATCTGGGAGTCATAACATCATACACCAGACTGCAGTGAGAGAGCTAGCAGTCAAAGTGACATCATCTTTGTGCAGGCTGCTCACTGAAGCTTGTGACATGAGGCTGACACAGCGCCTGCCGACAGGGCTAACTGCGGCTTGGCGAGTATCATTCTCTCTCGGCAGTTGGAGTTATAGCAGAGGTTAGTCTAAGCGTCCCCAGACTTGTTTCTCTACATATAACTGCATTCTGAAGGTCTGGAGGTGAAGTGAAACAAATCTCAATGGGAATTGTAGCAGGTACGATTCTGCTGAACATCACGAGCGACGAGCATAAAAGCTTTCTGTACAAGAGGGCTCAGTCACTCAGGGGCTGACTTGACATCAGCTGTCAAACGTACTGGCCACACGGGTGACTTTGCACAGTGGTGCTACTCAGGTCTGGCTCAGACCTCACTGGACACACGGAAACTTTAAACACTCGCGGTACATGCGGTACATCTTGGCTTAAACTAGCAAATGATGCTTTTCTGTGCATAAAACTGACTCTAAGACATACTAAAGTGTGAGAACACTGAGAGGAATTAACACACGACATATATCTTCTCTCGATCTTCTTCACAATACTGAAATTATTACTGAACACTCGATGGTGACATCATGTGATGTCAGGCGTGATGTCGCGAGGTGACGTCAGCAGACATCTCGAGGTGACGTCAGGCAGACATCTCGAGGTGACGTCAGGCAGATATCGTGACGTCATGAAGTCGGGCAGCAGCATCGGTGACGTCATGAAGTCGGGCAGCATCGTCGGTGACATCAATGTGATGCGGGCAGCAGACCACAGCATGTGGCCTGGGACATGTGGTAAATCACGTGGCTGGTAGATCCACGTGACATCGCCCACACCCACGTGGCGTCGTGATCCACGTGGCGTCGTGATCTACGTGGCATGCTGATCCACGTAGCTTCGAGTGGCCTCGGGCACTCGGATACACAGCTCTGGCAATGAATCACATGAAAAACAACAGAAAACACAGCAGAGGGAGTGAGTAGTGGTGAGTGGTGTAAGTAAGTAAGTAAGTTTATTCAGGTATACACAAATACAGTTACATAGAATTATCATACATAGCAGTATATGTGTAGAGAACCTAGGATAACCCAAAAAAGTCAGACAGAGTGACTTATTTCCATTGGGGTCCTTTTACCTTATTATTATAATATAAATAATTAAGATAACATCTTATTATCATACTAAAAAGACTATCTACTACACGAGGGTCATTAAGACTATCTACAATACGAGGGTCATTACTAGGAATAAGGTAAAATTTACACGTATTTTAGCTAAAAAATAGAAAATCATTCCCCTCCCTTTCTGTAGCTACATTCATCAGACACCTTTTGGCACTCTTCTTGAACTGGTTTTATGCTATGACTGGCTTTGACATGCGCGGGTAGTCTGTTCCATTCCTTTATTGCTGTACAATAAAAGGTGTTTGACGCCTGGCCAATGACTGTGGGTACTACAAAGTTGTGCTCTCTCCCCCTAGTACTATGATCGCTTTGGTTCCAACCTTGACAAAATTGACAGCAGATATTCTGGACACTGTTTGTGAGCAATTTTATAAACATGATTTAGCTTCAGTTGTTTTACTCTGTCTTCAACATTCAGCATATCCAACTGTTGTAATTCATCCTGGCCTACATGTTCTCTTGGTCCCAGCCCCAGGATGAATCTTACGATTTTGTTCTGGGTGATTTGCAGTCTATCTTTCAGTTTTTTTGTCAAGGCAGAGTACCATGAAGAGCAAGCGTAATCCATATGGCATTGTATAAGGGCTAGACATAGGGTTCTGCGAGCCTCAGTAGCTAGACACTGTGCTTGTCTATACAGGAACTTCAGTCTGGCATTCGCTTTCTTTACTACACTGTTCCCTATCAATTCTCCTGACATGCATGGGTCAAAGGGGATTCCCAGATATTTTACTGATGAAACCAAAGTGATGAGCTCCCCATTACACTGAACATTAAAATTATTTACCCTTCTCAGTTTATGTTTCGTGCCAAAGAGAATGGCTTCAGTTTTCTCTAGGTGTAATGATAGTTTGTTGTCTACTAACCATTTGCTGCAGGACTCCAGTTCCAGTGTTAAAACATTAGCAATATCTTGTGGGTTTGGACAGTTAAGGGTTAAGAAACTTGGGCTAGAGCATCCTTCACTCTTCAGCATCTAACTATATTTATAAATTGAATATTTTTTTAAATATCTTATATATTTATCTTACAATTATTATTATTTAAGAAACTTAGGCTCATACTTCCTTCACTCTTCAGTGTTTAACTATATAATGTGCCTATTATTAAATAGCTTATATCTTTACCTTACAATTATTGGTATAAAAGTCACTTGAGCTAGAGTATCCTTCACTCTTGAGTGTCTAGCTAACTATATTTATAATTTGACTATTTTTAAATACCATATATCTTTACCTTACAATTATTATTATTTAAGAAATTTGGGTTAATACTTCCTTTATTTTAGGGTGCCTAATTTTACAAATGTATTCACAAATAGTTAACCTCAGTGGTGTCCCGCAAGAAAATAAAGCGTCTTAGTGTGAAGGAATCTGTCGTCTCAAGTTACTTAAAGAACACGATGGATCAAACACTTTATGATGAGAATATGAAAATACTGCTAACAAGTGGAAAAAGATACCAAGGTAGAGATAACTTTGAATGTTTTTGCTCAGACAACATCCTCATTACAAAAGACCCTCGGGATCTTGTTTTCCGCAGGGAATTTATAGACTCTTACATGAAATATGGGCAAGAGAAAGGAGTGCAAAGAACTTCAAACTCTATTGACATTGCAAACTCTATTGAAATTGCAAACTCTACTGATATCGGGATTCACCTCGGAACTGCTGGTATTGGGGTTAAGAGAATGGGTCGTAGGTATAATTTTGAGTGGACTTATCAAGGTATGTGCTGGCTTGATCCCACAAATAAAACTCTTTATGAACTTCCGGCAAGGAGGAAAAAGCCACTATTAGATGATGTTTCCAGAAAACAACAAAAGTTACAAGAAAACAAAATTATAAAGGAGAAAAATAAAACTGAGCAAGAAGAAAAGAAAATGAAGGAAAAACTTGACAATTCAGTGATGGAAAGTGAGGCAGAATCACACAGAAGCAAGGAAGTACCTGATGTCAGTGATTCACGAACAATAAAGGTGCATGATGGATCACAGGGCGACGCTGCTGCATCTTCGTCGACTCTCACAACCCAACCTGAAGTACAACCTGTACAGGTAACTGATAATGACCTTGATTCTCTATTAAATTATTACATTAAAGACTTTAATGGTTCCTCTGAAGCCACAGGTAAGTCAGTAAAGCAACAAGAACTAGAAAGATTCATTGATGAGCTTCTCTTCTCTGATAAACCAACACAGCCTGTACAAGAAACAACTTCACCTCTCTCCTTGGAGACAAAAGCAGAGTCCTTCATTCTCTACAACACCAACATGGATGTTGACGACTGGGAAAAGAATCAAGAATTAGATTTAGATTCCCTGGTTTATAACCCAGTCGTTGAGGGTATTCCCTCCGAGGATATCATCCCCCAGGATATCCTCTTCGAGAATATCCTACCCCAGGATATCCCCTACCAGAATATCCTCCCCCAGGATATCCCCTCCAAGAATATCCTCCCCCAGGATATCCCCTATGAGAATATCCTCCCCCAGGATATCCCCTCCGAAAATATCCTCCATCAGGATATCCCCTCCAAGGACAGCCTCACCCAGGATATCCCCTCTGAGGGTAGCCTCACCCAAAATATCCTGCCCCAGGCCATCCCTCGTCAGGAAGACATGTTCGGCGAAGTTGTCACTTTAAAAACCTGCCAACACCAACATTCACTGAAGAGAAAAATGAAATATATGACGAAATTTTCACATTTTGAGAAGTTTCTCGTAAATTTTCACTGGAAATATTTTACATTTTCTTTTTTAATGAAAGAAATTATTTAAGTTGAGGTGACTGGAATAACAATTCTATTTTGAAGTTTGTGAGCATGAAAAATGCAGCATCAGTACTTTAAAACTAATGATATTGGTAAATATTGTTTGGTGTAGTGATGATAGTGATGAGTGTAGTGAAGATATTAGTGATGAGCATAGTGAAGATATTAGTGATGAATGTAGTGAAGATATTAGTGATGAGTGTAGTGAAGATATTAGTGATGAGCGTAGTGAAGATATTAGAGATGAATGTAGTGAAGATATTAGTGATGAGTGTAGTGAAGATATTAGTGATGAGCGTAGTGAAGATATTAGTGATGAATGTAGTGAAGATATTAGAGATGAATGTAGTGAAGATATTAGTGATGAGTGTAGTGAAGATATTAGTGATGAGTGTAGTGAAGATACTAGTGATGAGCGTAGTGAAGATATTAGTGATGAATGTAGTGAAGATATTAGTGATGAGTGTAGTGAAGATATTAGTGATGAGCGTAGTGAAGATATTAGTGATGAGTGTAGTGAAGATATTAGTGATGAGTGTAGTGAAGATACTAGTGATGAGCGTAGTGAAGATATTAGTGATGAATGTAGTGAAGATATTAGTGATGAGCGTAGTGAAGATATTAGTGATGAGTGTAGTGAAGATATTAGTGATGAGCGTAGTGAAGATATTAGTGATGAGTGTAGTGAAGATATTAGTGATGAGCGTAGTGAAGATATTAGTGATGAATGTAGTGAAGATATTAGTGACGAGTGTAGTGAAGATATTAGTGATGAGTGTAGTGAAGATATTAGTGATGAGCATAGTGAAGATATTAGAGATGAATGTAGTGAAGATATTAGTGACGAGTGTAGTGAAGATATTAGTGATGAGTGTAGTGAGATATTGTGATGAGTGTAGTGAAGATATTAGTGATGAGCGTAGTGAAGATATTAGTGATGAGTGTAGTGAAGATATTAGTGATGAGTGTAGTGAAGAAGATATTAGTGATGAGTGTAGTGAAGATATTAGTGATGAGTGTAGTGAAGATATTAGTGATGAGTGTAGTGAAGAAGATATTAGTGATGAGTGTAGTGAAGATATTAGTGATGAGCGTAGTGAAGATATTAGTGATGAGTGTAGTGAAGATATTAGTGATGAGTGTAGTGAAGATATTAGTGATGAGTGTTGTGAAGAAGATATTAGTGATGAGTGTAGTGAAGAAGATATTAGTGATGAGTGTAGTGAAGAAGATATTAGTGATGAGTGTAGTGAAGAAGATATTAGTGATGAGTGTAGTGAAGAAGATATTAGTAATGAGTGTAGTGAAGAAGATATTAGTGATGAGTGTAGTGAAGAAGATATTAGTAATGAGTGTAGTGAAGAAGATATTAGTGATGAGTGTAGTGAAGATATTAGTGATGAGTGTAGTGAAGATATTAATGATGAGTCTAGTGAAGATATTAGTGATGAGTGTTGTGAAGAAGATATTAGTGATGAGTGTAGTGAAGAAGATATTAGTGATGAGTGTAGTGAAGATATTAGTGATGAGTGTAGTGAAGATATTAATGATGAGTCTAGTGAAGATATTAGTGATGAGTGTAGTGAAGATATTAGTAATGAGTATGGTGAAGATATTAGTGATGAGTGTAGTGAAGATATTAGTGATGAGAGTAGTGAAGAAGATATTAGTGATGAGTGTAGTGAAGATATTAGTGATGAGTATAGTGAAGATATTAATATCAGAACTACAACACTGTACACAATACCAGGACTACAATGCTGTACACAATACCAGAACTTCAACACTGTGCACAATACCAGGACTACAACACTGTACATAATTCCAGGACTACAACACTGTACACAATACCAGGACTACAACACTATACACAATACCAGGACTACAACACTATACACAATACAAGGACTACAACACTATACACAATACCATGACTACAGCACTATACACAATACAAGGACTACAACACTATACACAATAAAGGACTACAACACTGTACACAATACCAGGACTACAACACTGTACACAATACCAGGACTACAACACTGTACACAACACCAGGACTACAACACTGTACACAATACCAGGACTACAACACTGTACACAATACCAGGACTACAAAGCTATACACAGTACCAGGACTAATCACTATACACAATACCAGGACTACAACACTATACACAGTACCAGGACTAAAACATTATATGCAATACCAGGACTACAACACTGTACACAATACCAGGACTACAACACTGTACACAATACCAGGACTACAACACTGTACACAATACCAGGACTACAACACTGTACACAATACCAGGACTACAACACTGTACACAATACCAGGAGTACAAAGCTATACACAGTACCAGGACTAAACACTATACACAATACCAGGACTACAACACTGTACACAGTACCAGGACTAAAACATTATATGCAATACCAGGACTACAACACTGTACACAATACCAGGACTACAACACTGCACACAATACCATGACTACAACACTATACACAGTACCAGGACTACAACACTGTACACAATACCAGGACTACAACACTGTACACAATACCAGGACTACAACACTGTACACAATACCGGGACTACAACACTGTACACAATATCAGGATTACAACACTGTACACAATACCAGGACTGCAACACTGTACACAATACCAGGACTACAACACTGTACACAATACCAGGACTACAACACTGTACACAATACCAGGACTACAACACTGTACACAATACCAGAACTAGAACACTGTGGAAATAAATGGTATAAAATACCGACACAATGGCAATATAAACACAAATGCAGTATAATGTGATCCTTTATTGACTACGTTTCGCCCACACAGTGGGCTTTTTCAAGTCACAAACAGAACTACCTGGGGTGGAAGGAACGCGAGTATTTATAGTCCGGCTGAGGTCAGGTGAAGAATGCTGCATCTGATGATGTACCGAGTTGGGTTGTAGAGTCTAAAAACTTGGGTAGCTTGGAAAGGAGACTGGACAAGTTTGTGAGCAGACCTTCTACAGTGTTCTTATGTGGGATAGCGATGAAGAAGTTTCTTGGCAAGAGGTTCCGCTATGTTATAGAAGCCACTATTCTGGTTGAAGTTGTCGGATATAGAAATAAGTGATGATTCCAGGATTCTTCGGTATTGAGTGTTGTCTTCTGTGGCGATAAGTCTTGAGTTTCTGTAGTTTATCAAGTGGTTGTGTGAATTACGGTGTTGTACGCAGGCATTCCTTGTGTCGTCAGACCTGCTTGCGTATGGTGTTCTGAAATAGTGTTTGGAGGTCCCTTGATGTTTCGCCCACGTATAACTTGTTGCAGTCATTACAAGGGATTATGTATACCCCTGCAGAGGATGGAGGCTTGTCCTGCCTACTACTGGTGATGTCCTTGATGGTCGTGGTTGTGGAGGTAGATACTTGGAATGATGTTTTGGCAAAGATGTTGGAAACATGTTTGGCAATGGAGTTGGTGGGAAGGACTATGTATCTCTTCTCGGCAGTGTCTTCTCTGGGTGTGTTGAAGATGTTTAGTGCTCGCCGTCTGCAGTCTCTGATGAAGTGACGAGGATAGTGGAGTTTGGAAATACCTGTTCAATTATAGTGCATTCTTCCTCAAGGAACTCGTTGCTGCAGATTCTGAGTGCACGCAGGAAGAAGCCTATAATTACACCACGTTTGGTTTTGGTGTCGTGGTGAGGTAGAAGTGGAGAAGATCGTTTTGGTTGGTGGGTTTTCGATAGACTTTAAAACGAAGTTCGTGGTCAGCTTTGCAGAGTAGAACATCAAGGAAAGGAAGAGTGTTGTCGACCTCTTCTTCTTTGCCAAAACATCATTCCAAGTATCTACCTCCACAACCACGACCATCAAGGACATCACCAGTAGTAGGCAGGACAAGCCTCCATCCTCTGCAGGGGTATACATAATCCCTTGTAATGACTGCAACAAGTTATACGTGGGCGAAACATCAAGGGACCTCCAAACACGTATTTCAGAACACCAATACGCAAGCAGGTCTGACGACACAAGGAATGCCTGCGTACAACACCGTAATTCACACAACCACTTGATAAACTACAGAAACTCAAGACTTATCGCCACAGAAGACAACACTCAATACCGAAGAATCCTGGAATCATCACTTATTTCTATATCCGACAACTTCAACCAGAATAGTGGCTTCTATAACATAGCGGAACCACTTGCCAAGAAACTTCTTCATCGCTATCCCACATAAGAACACTGTAGAAGGTCTGCTCACAAACTTGTCCAGTCTCCTTTCCAAGCTACCCAAGTTTTTAGACTCTACAACCCAACTCGGTACATCATCAGATGCAGCATTCTTCACCTGACCTCAGCCGGACTATAAATACTCGCGTTCCTTCCACCCCAGGTAGTTCTGTTTGTGACTTGAAAAAGCCCACTGTGTGGGCGAAACGTAGTCAATAAAGGATCACATTATACTGCATTTGTGTTTATATTGCCACTAGAACACTGTACACAATACCAGGACTACAACACTGTACACAATACCAGGACTACAACAATGTACACAATACCAGGACTACAACACTGTACACAATACCAGGACTACAACACTATACACAGTACCAAGACTACAACACTGTACACAATACCTATAACGAATTTGTTTGGTGTTCTGGTAGCGGGGAGTAAATGATAAACTTCTTCGGAGGCTTCTTATTTTATTGTTATGTCGTGGTGGGTACACAGGCTTGTGTGTTTGTGCCCATGGCCCGGGAGGGCCATGCCCACGAGGGAGAGAGAGTAGGCCTTCTTGACTGCTTGAGGAGTGACGCCAGAGTGAGAGCTTGTCAAGGGCAGACAGGCTGGCGTGCCTACCGAGAGGCCTGGCTACAGAGGGCAGCATCTGAGTGCGCAAAATATGAACTAAGCTGGCAGACAGCATGGGCTGTCAGTGCAGACAGTACACGCTGTCTACATATGCTCGGCCACCTACCACACATCGTACGGACGCGACAATACTGGTGATAAAAGAAACTCGGTCTCTCTCTCGTAGGAACAGGGCACAGAACACAAAATAAAAACATATATATACGTATGGACATGGAAAAAAAACTTCCTACAGGGAGGTAAGAAAAAAACATGTGGGGTGTGCTAAACATCGTGGTCAAAGGCAGTGAGTGTCGATGGACATCACTGCACACCTTCCTTCATCTGGACAGATACTGCAACACGGGAGACATCGCTGCGGCTGAGCTGTGACGTAACAGGGTACGGTCTCCTCTGGAACGGTAAAGCAGTCATTGTGGGGTCACTGCAGGTTTCACTCAACGTGGGGCACGACATGCTGGTGCCCTCGAGTGAGGTGTCGACAATACTCGGTAACTGGGAAGGACTTCTGGCAAGCGACTCAGGAGGACACTTCTCGACTGGTACTGTCGCTGAGCTGTCACTGCCGGCGAGCGTGGAGCGATTTGTGGAGCGAGTTGTGGCAGAGACGACTGGGCGAAACATCTGGGAGTCATAACATCATACACCAGACTGCAGTGAGAGAGCTAGCAGTCAAAGTGACATCATCTTTGTGCAGGCTGCTCACTGAAGCTTGTGACACGAGGCTGACACAGCTCCTGCCGACAGGGCTAACTGCGGCTTGGCGAGTATCATTCTCTCTCGGCAGTTGGAGTTATAGCAGAGGTTAGTCTAAATGTCCCCAGACTTGTTTCTCTACATATAACTGCATTCTGAAGGTCTGGAGGTGAAGTGAAACAAATCTCAATGGGAATTGTAGCAGGTACGATTCTGCAGAACATCACGAGCGACGAGCATAAAAGCTTTCTGTACAAGAGGGCTCAGTCACTCAGGGGCTGACTTGACATCAGCTGTCAAACGTACTGGCCACACGGGTGACTTTGCACAGTGGTGCTACTCAGGTCTGGCTCAGACCTCACTGGACACATGGAAACTTTAAACACCCGCGGTACATGCGGTACAACTTGGCTTAAACTAGCAAATGATGCTTTTCTCTGCAAATAAACTGACTCTAAGACATACTAAAATGTGAGAACACAGAGGAATTAACACATGACATATATCTTCTCTCGATCTTCTTCACAATACTGAAATTATTACTGAACACTCGATGGTGACATCATGTGATGTCAGGCGTGATGTCGCGAGGTGACGTCAGCAGACATCTCGAGGTGACGTCAGGCAGACATCTCGAGGTGACGTCAGGCAGATATCGTGACGTCATGAAGTCGGGCAGCAGCATCGGTGACGTCATGAAGTCGGGCAGCATCGTCGGTGACATCAATGTGATGCGGGCAGCAGACCACAGCATGTGGCCTGGGACATGTGGTAACTCACGTGGCTGGTAGATCCATGTGACATCGCCCACACCCACGTGGCGTCGTGATCCACGTGGCGTCGTGATCTACGTGGCATGCTGATCCACGTAGCTTCGAGTGGCCTCGGGCACTCGGATACACAGGTCTGGCAATGAATCACATGAAAAACAACAGAAAACACAGCAGAGGGAGTGAGTGGTGTAAGTAAGTAAGTAAGTTTATTCAGATATGCACAAATACAGTTACATAGAATTATCATACATAGCAGTATATGTGTAGAGAACCTAGGATAACCCAAAAAAGTCAGACAGAGTGACTTATTTCCATTGGGGTCCTTTTACCTTATTATTATAATATAAATAATGAAGATAACATCTTATTATCATACTAAAAAGACTATCTACTACACGAGGGTCATTAAGACTATCTACAATACGAGGGTCATTACTAGGAATAAGGTAAAATTTACACGTATTTTAGCTAAAAAATAGAAAATCATTCCCCTCCCTTTCTGTAGCTACATTCATCAGACACCTTTTGGCACTCTTCTTGAACTGGTTCATGCTATGACTGGCTTTGACATGCGCGGGTAGTCTGTTCCATTCCTTTATTGCTGTACAATAAAAGGTGTTTGACGCCTGGCCAATGACTGTGGGTACTACAAAGTTGTGCTCTCTCCCCCTAGTACTATGATCGCTTTGGTTCCCAACCTTGACAAAATTGACAGCAAGATATTCTGGACACTGTTTGTGAGCAATTTTATAAACATGATTTAGCTTCAGTTGTTTTACTCTGTCTTCAACATTCAGCATATCCAACTGCTGTAATTCATCCTGGCCTACATGTTCTCTTGGTCCCAGCCCCAGGATGAATCTTACGATTTTGTTCTGGGTGATTTGCAGTCTATCTTTCAGTTTTTTTGTCAAGGCAGAGTACCATGAAGAGCAAGCGTAATCCATATGGCATTGTATAAGGGCTAGACATAGGGTTCTGCGAGCCTCAGTAGGTAGACACTGTGCTTGTCTATACAGGAACTTCAGTCTGGCATTTGCTTTCTTTACTACACTGTTCCCTATCAATTCTCCTGACATGCATGGGTCAAAGGGGATTCCCAGATATTTTACTGATGAAACCAAAGTGATGAGCTCCCCATTACACTGAACATTAAAATTATTTACCCTTCTCAGTTTATGTTTCGTGCCAAAGAGAATGGCTTCAGTTTTCCCTAGGTGTAATGATAGTTTGTTGTCTACTAACCATTTGCTGCAGGACTCCAGTTCCAGTGTTAAAACATTATACACAAGATATGGTAATTAAAAGAGGAAAAAAAAATTCACAAACACAGCTAGCTTGTAGCAGAGAAGAGGAACTGGACACGTATGAAGTACGAATGCTGGGATAGTGTGTTGGGAGTGTCAAGGGGTGGGTGGCAGGATAGCGGGAGGTCTACTCCACTGCTCTACAAGAATGTGGCCGCTTAAGGAAAAGGGAATTTTTTACCCTCCCGCAAACTCAGCCATGTTAAATTAATTTTACCATGTGTTGTATGAAATTGTGCCCCAGTTCTTCAATAGTGCTCATACCTTGAATTGTGCCAAATAATCTTGTGTTAAATAAGGTCCTACTCCATATGTCATCCGAATAGGGTAAAATAGTCAATTAGGAAGAACTCATTAAAATTTTTCTTATAACCGTTTAAAAGATATATTTTGTTTTACATATATGTTTCAAGTAAAATTTAACAAGGTTGTACCAAAATAACCTTAGAAAACTCACCTAACCTAATAAAATGAAGTGCAACTTAATTTAGGCCCTAATCCATCTAAAAACATTTTACACAAATTTACAATAATTTAATAATAAACAAACACAATGCAATGTATTTTTGTTGTTGGTTCCAGAATGATTTTTTTCATAATTACGCATACACACAATTTTTTTGCTTGCCTTTTCAGCAAGAAAAGCTTGGCAATTTAAGCCAAGAAATCACAAGTTTTATTTATATATATATATAATATATATATAGATTATATATATATATATATATATATATATATATATATATATAATATATATATCTGTATGTCTTTAATAAGCTTAAGAGGTCTTTGTGGCATTTATGGGATTTGAAAAGGCGTATGACAGGTGGATGAGGGTCAATGTGGCAGATGTTTGCAGGTGTATGGTGTAGGAGGTAGTTACTGAAAGCAGTGAAGATTTTTACGAGGATAGTGAGGCTCAAGTTAGAGTATGTAGGAAAAGGGAAATATATTTCCCAGTATAAGTAGGCCTTGACAAGGAGGTGTGATGTCACCGTGGTTGTGTTTTAATATATTTATAGATGGGGTGTAAGCGAAAGTAAATGCGGGTCTTGACAACAGGCTGAGTTTAAAGATAAGAATCACACATAAAGTGGAGTTGTTCCACGGTTGCTCTTTGCTGAATGACACTGTGCTCTTGGGAAGAATTCTGAAGAGAAGTTTCAGTATTGGTGGATGAATTTGGTAGGGGTGCAAAAGAAGAAAATTAAAAGTGAATACAGGAAAGAGTAAGGTTATGAGGATATCAAAAATATTAGGTGATGAAAAGATTGGATCTCAGATTGGGAGGGAGAGAGTAATGGAGGAGGGTGAATGAATTCTGATATTTGGGATGTGGACGTTCCATGGATGGGTCTATATAGGATGAGGGTTGAATCAAGAATTGATGAGGGGGAAAAGTGAGTGTGCACTTATGAATCTGTGGAGACAAAGAACTTCGTCCTTGGAGGCAAGAGTGGAATGTATGAGAGAATGTTTTACCAACACACTTATATGGGTGTGAAGCATGGGTGATGAAATGTTTGCAGGGGGGGGGGGGGGGGGGGGGGGGGCAGCGAGGAGAAGCTGGAGCAGTGGAGATGTCATGTCTGAGGGCAATGTTGTGGTGTGAATATAATGCAGAGAATTTGTAGTTTGGAATTAGGAGGAGGTGCGGGATTACCAAAACTGTTTCCAGAGGACTGAGAAGGGTTTGTTGAGTGGTTCGGACATGTAAGGAATGGAGTAAACAGAATGACTTCATGAGTGTATCAGTCTGTAGTGGAAGGAAGCGGGGTAGGGGTCGGCCTAGGAAAGGTTGGAGGGGGGGATAAAGGAGGTTTTTGTGTTGCGAGGGTGCTTAGACTACCAGCAGGCGTGCGTGAGCGTGTTTGATAGGAGTGAATGAGACCGAATGGTTTTAATAATACTTGACGTGCTGTTGGAGTGTTAGCAAAGTAACATTTATGAAGGGGTTTCAGGAAACCGGCAGGCCGGCTTGAGTCCTGAATGGAAGTACAATTGCCTGCACTCTGAGGGAGGGGGTGTTAAAATGTTGCAGTTTAAAAACTATAGGGTAAGGCACACCTTCTGGCAAAGAAGTGATGGAGTGAATGATGTGAAGTTTTTCTTTTTCGGGCCACCCTGCCTTGGTGGAACGGCCAGTGATAATAAAATAATATATATATAATATATATATTATATATTTATAAATAATATATATATAATATAATATATATATATATATATATATTTATATCTATATATATAATATATATATGTATATTATATACAGGTCTGCCCATCACAAATCCGCAATCAGTTATCGGCACTAATTTTGCAGCATAATTTCAAATTTCCAGGGTCGCCACACCAACCTGCTGATACTGTTTTGGTGGCGACTAACTTGCTTCCAATAAGTCCATTCCAATTTTCTTTTCCCTCCATTTTATTGTTTTAACCTACTTACTTTTAGCCCTAGCCATGGTCAATGAATAAAAAGAAAATGCTTCTCATTATGTAAGCCCCAACAACAGTACATTATCCATTAAAGATAAGGTGCTTTAAAGCCACTGTCGGTTGCCATTAGCTTCATCTCATGAAGCAGGAGATATGTGGGCGGCGGCGCAGCAGGCAGCAACGGTATCCTACCAGCTCTTTCTTTCTCAAAAAAACATTCCTCATCAAACTTGGTGATGGCCTAATTGAAAGTTTAACTACAGAACCCACGAGACCACAACATGACCCAAGAATACTAGAATGAAACCCAAATCTTGACAAAATTAGAGATCTAAGGAAAGACAGTCCCTCTTTACCCAAACACCTGCCTCCGCTCCAAACAACGCACTTAAACCCAAGCTCCCGAGAAACTAGCCCTCTCCATTGCTACCCATACAGTGTATCTACTTCAGGATACTATGAAAGGATATCGCAATAGAAACAACACCAGTAATAATAGAATAACAGCAAGGACCCATAGAACTCAACTTGTCTACCCACAAGGACGCCGGTGTATCATCAACCCCCCTCACACCGCCACCCACAACAACAATCACAACAACAAACATGGCTGACTCCCCACCAACTCCACTCCCATCAAAGATATCATCACCCATGGGATAATTCTCATGTATGATTATTTCCTGACAATATCAAGACTACATCGTTGCACTAAGAAAATGAAATCAAAGATACAAAGCAACACTCGAGCGACGAGAATCCAAGATAACCAACCTCGAGAACAAGATCCAAAACCTTGAAGAGAAATTACATCGGGAAGTGTTGCCCACAGAAAATACTCTAAAAGCAGCTAAAACCCAGTCACACTGAGCAAATAACAACATAAATATGAGGTTGAAGAAGCAATCAAGGACTGGAATCAGACATGCACACTCGACTAAATGAATACCTTGATTTCCAAGACGACAAAAACTGAACAAGATAAGTTTTCTGATGCAGTTAATAAAACAGTCCACACATTCCTAGTGACATAACACAAGCACAGTGCAAAGAAACTGCTATCAGGATAATACAGAACCCGTACAATCATCGTGCAAACAATGAAATCAAAGAAACACGTTTGCTAGGAAAAACCCGGAAGTAAACACAGTATAATGATCAGACTTCATTCATACATAAAAGAAAGGACCTAATTTAAAACAGCAATTACAATGAAAAATGGAGTGTACATAAATGAGTGTCCAAAAAAAAAAACGTCAAAACCTTCTGTTCAGGGTGAGAAAACTTAAACGGAAAACAAATAAAATCATGTTTCACGCGAGATGGAAAATACTAGTAAGGAAAACATCAACAGGACAACAATAATACCATCTCAAACGAACATGATTTCTCTACCTTCCTTAGAAAAGCTGACATTTCTGTAACGATTAGATAAGTGCCCTTAATACATATATACGTGTGGTGAAATAAGTGTACGTTAACTATTATATTGTTGCATTATTATTTTTATTATTTTTCATCACTACTAAGCCAACTACCTTCCAATACTCCTATACTCTTTCTTTCTTACTGCATTAATTGCTCATAATTTTAAATTACAAGTCAAATCTTACTCCAAAATTAATAATATTAAATTATTCTTACCTGCCCATTAAATTTGTTTATCACTACTTGTTTTTTAAGTCACTTTTCTTTGGGTGTAGCAATTAGTGTATATTCCCAATTACTTTTTTTGCAAGTACCAAAACTATCTTTTGCTAGCTATACCAACTACCTCATTTTTATTTTTTTTTTACTTTTTATTGTGCAATAAACTGCTCAATTTATTTAATATTACAAATCAAATTTTACTCCTAAACCAATATTTTTTCATAGTGACCATCTGTCCATTTAACTTTGTTTCCATTACTTAATTTTAGTCCCTTATAAAATTTTCTCCTTTATTTTAGCTTTATATAACTACCCTATTTATATATTCACAATTGTTTAAAATAATCAAGGTGCTATTCTCAGTGCTAAAGAGAATAAGTTCACAATTTTGCCATTATATTCCAAAGCTCATTTATTTAATTACCATTTTATTGTTCAACACAACTTTATTATCCCTTTTATATTATAATTTTATACATAATTCTAACTTTAAAGAATTACCTTTATAGTACTACCTACTATCATATTCCCAAGCTCCATTATTTGATCATCACTTTATTTTATTAGTCCCTTTTTATATTGTCTCCTTTATTTTAGCTTAAAAAAAAAAAAAAAAAAATACCTTAGCTCATTATTTTACATTTGTTAAATAATTCAGGTGCTATTTTTTAGCTTAAAAACTATTTACTTTTGTTTTAAAACTTAATTCAAAACTATAGATTCACTACAAATCTTATGTTTACAAGCATTGATCCTGATACCAACCTCTTATTTAATGACTTAAAGAATCAAACAGTTACTGTAATTACTACACTGCAGAACAATCAACAACATAACTATCTTTAACTACAATATCAATCTTTAAGCAAGCAATACGATGACCTCATAGCATTACTAAATTCCTTACATGCCAATATTCCATCATTACACTAACTAAAAACCTGGCTAAAGCCTGATAGTACAGATTCTATGCCATTCCTGGTTAAAACAGCCATACACAACTGAAGGCCAGACCAACAAGGGGGGGCACAGCCATATACTACTCAGACCAACTAGAATGTATCACAATATTGCACAAGGATGAAAAAGAGGAATAAAATAATAGCCAAATTCAAACCCAAATCCCTACAAAACCTCTCACATTGATAAACATCTACAGAGTTCCACAGTCAAACATTAGCCAATTTAGTCAAAACCTGGGAAGTATGATAACTGATCACGCATGAACAAAGATCACTTACTACTCTCAGGTGACTTCAATATAAATCTCCTGCAAGACCAGGACCCACACGTTACTGAATTCACAAACACAAAGAGTAACTGCATGTTGCTACCAACAGTAACAAAACCTACAAGAGTTACAGAGACTAGTGTTTCCCTACTTGACCACATCTGGACCAACACCATATCCCCTTTTTAAAATCAGGCATAATTACAGATAAAACCACAGACCACTACCCTACTTTCCTCATAACAACTCTTGGTAAACACCCCCAAAACACTAACTAAAGTCACCTTCAAACTTCACAATGAGCAGCCATTAATAACTTCACAACAGCAGTAGCAAACATTGACTGGCAAAACTGAGCTAGAAACTATACAGATATTGACGAATGTATTAATAATTTTATAAAAAAGACCCAATACCTCTATAACAAGCACTGCCCTAAAAAACTAAACAGATGACAGCTAAGAGACTGAACAGTCCCTGGCTAACACCCAGCATTCTCAAATCCATAAATACAAAACACCAATATGAAAAAACATACAGAATGGGTCACATAACCAGAGACCAAACAAAACGTTACTCGTCAATCCCAACCAGCCTGATAAGAAGGGCAAAAAAATTGTATTATGAAACAGATTATCCAAATTACGAGGGGATATAAAAAAGACCTGGAAAACCCTATCAGAAATTCTGGGAACAAAAAAGATATCACGAAATAAACCCAAATAAAATTAGCAAAATTAGATGAACCCCAACTCCCACCAACAGAAACAGCAAACAGACTCAAAAGATTTCTTCTCCACTATAGGACAAAACCTTGCCAATAAAATCCCAAGCTCAGATACCCCACCAAATGACTACCCACCGGCAACTACCCGAACACACTGTTCCTAGCTCCGACTAACCCATACGAAGTCTCCCTTATTATCAACGCACTAAAAAACAAGGCAGGAGATTTAAATACCTTACCACCCTTTATATACAAAAAAGTGTCACAAGTGCTATCACCAATCATTGCAACACTCTTTAACAAATCCATTGAATCCTCCACCTTCCCTACATTTACTCAAAAAGCAAAGGTCACCCCGATTCACAAAGGAGAAAACCAAACAGATTGAATAACTATAGGCCAAATATCCAACTTACACCCCTCTCAAAAATCTACGAAAAATTAATTTCATAAACGAATCTACTCCTAAACCTTATCTCCCAAAACATACTCAACCCCTGCCAATTTGGATTCAGGCCTAATAAAAAAACTAATGATGCTATTATACACATGCTAGAACATATATACACTGCAATAGAGAAAAAAGAAGTCCCAAATGGGGATCTTCGTTGACTTACGTAAAGCTTTTGATACGTTGACCATGACTTGCTCCACGTAAAAAATTGTCACACTATGGTATAAGAGGGCACTCCCTCAACTACCTCAAGTCATACCTCAGCAACAAAGCCAATATGTGTACGCAAATGGGGCAAACTCTTCTGCACAACCAATTACAGTTGGTGTCCCACAGGGAAGTTCCTAGGTCCCTTTTCTTTCTCCTATACATAAATGACCTACCAAAATGCTTCGCAATTACTCAAACCCACACTATTTGCAGATGACATACATACGTCTTCTCCCACCCGAGCCCAGTCACGCTAGCCAATACTGTAAATACCGAATTACAGAAAATATCTACCTGGATGAGGACTAACAAACTTACACAAAACATTGACAAAACCTACTTCATTCAGTTTGGTAACAGAGCTACAGATGTCCCTCTTAACATAATGATAAATGGATCACCTATCACAAAGCTAACAGAGGGAAAATTTCTTAGGAATCCACCTTGATAAAGACTCAAATTTCATACACATATACAACAAATTTCTAAAAAAAATTTCCAAGACTGTAGGCATACTATCGAAGATAGGGTACTATGCTCCACAGTCAGCCCTCCTGGCCCTATATCACTCTCTTATTTACCCCTATCTCACCTAGGGAATTTGTGCAGGGGGCTCAACAACAATTAACCATCTCAGACCACTAATTACCCAACAAAAGGCTGCAGTTAGAATGATAACAAATTCTCACTACGGGCAGCACACTCCACCAATTTTCAATACACTAAACCACTCACCATACAAAACATCCATACTTATTACTGCACCTATTACATACATAAACACTTAACTCTGATATTAACCCTCCCTCAAACATCTCCTTTTCCAACCTCAACAGAACACATGACCATAACACAAGGCACAGATCACTCTTTGATGTTCCTCGTGTCCATCTCACACTATGCAAAAACTCAATGCACATAAAAAGGGCCCCAAAATCTGGAATTCATTTCCTGTAAAAATAAAAGAAACACTACCTGTTTATAAATTCAAGTCTCTTCTCAAAGATCACTTACTCAAAACCCAAAACCAAATAAATACTGAATAACTGAACCTTATAAATTGTATATCTTAAAAGTTTCTCACAATTATATCACATAAATGTTAAACCTAAAACCCAATCTAACTTTATTATTTTTTAAATACACTACCTAACAGAATACTCCATATGACTGAATGTACAACAATGCATGCAACCATATGACCTGTCTTTGTAATACTCACTTGTGCTTTAAGTAATCTGTTTACATTAATGTTTTATCACTGATTTCATCATTGCTTAGTTAATCTTAAGTTAATTTTAAGCCAGCCCGTAATGCTATGCATAGTATAAGTGGCTTTGGCATGCTGCTCTTATCTGTATTTTTTTGTACCTCTGTATGTGTGCTCAAATTGTAAATAAATAAATTATTACGCTAATATCAACACTACAGCTTATTTGCCTATCACAATTAATTTAATATGACATAAACAATGTAAATAACATAAAACATGTTAAATACTCCAGAATGAATAATATTTGGCATAACACCTAGCAGTTCGAAAAGAGTTATAAGAGAATATGGTAAACAAAATACCATTCTCCCTATCCTTGTCTTGGGTTTTATATTAGAGAAAACGGAGTATAGTACAGGGCTAACTATGATATACACTCGTACTCCACTATAAACATGAAGCAAAAAAGTTATTTTCTCTCTATAGATTATCACACATAGCAGCATATGTGTAGAGAATCTAGGATAACCCAAAAAAGTCAACATGGCTTATTTTTAGTACCTGGCTTGGTTTAGCCATATATGAATTTTTTGGGGAAATATTCGTTCCCAGCGAGGGTAGAAACATTAGGCATGTTTCTTTACACCTGTTGTCTATGTTTACCCATCAGTAAATGGGTACCTGGGTGTTAATCGACTAGTGTGGGTGTTATCCTGGGACACTGACCTAATTTTCCCTTTAAATACTCAGCATAACAAGTGCCTTTCTAAAACAGTATTTTGTCACTGATGTCAGCTAGGCCTGCATACCTTGTACATGTACGTGTAGTAAATAAAGATTTTTATTATTATTATTATTATTATTATTATTATTATTATTTTTTATTATTATTATTTTTATTATTTTCTCAGTTGTTTGTTGGGGTTATCTTACTCAAACTTGGCAATGTATGATGGAAAAATACTTCTTCACGTACACCAAAAATGAAAGAAATCAAACCCTAAATAGCGGAGTTCACTTCTCCCGCCATTAGCGGCCCCCTTAGCGGTATATTTTTGTATGGCTGTTATGGTTTAATTTTTTTCCGTCCCCATTTGATAGAATGAAAATATATTACAGAAAAAGATATATTTTGATTTTCTCTCATGAAGAAAAGTACCTTGAAATTGCGCTCACAGTAGCGAAAATTTTCTATTCTTTAGCGAAGCTCAAGAGTAAACAAATGACGTCACCGTCCAATACCTGTCCGCCTGCCAGTCTAAATTCCAGTACGGAGTCAAGAATGGATTGACATTATTTATACAATTATTACAATAATGCAGTAGTCTGCATAACAGTAAATCTTCTATTTTTTGTGAATAAAAATTCCAAATGGTAAGCAAGAGTAATATAAGAGGGGCCTGTAGCCGTGACTAATGAACAGAGAAAATGTTATTTTAGTGCCAGAAATGTCTACATTGTTTATTCTGGATCCCATTTTGAAATTGGCATCTGTTGAAATTTGTGTGAAATTGGCCAAATTGCCAATTTCTGACACCTTCATCGGCACTAAACCGCTGTTCAGCAGTAAGAACAGCAATAACAGCCACCACCACTACCAACATGACCACCACCACCATGACCACCACCACCACCACCCCCACCATCACCACCAACCACCACCACCACCATCACCACCACCACCACACCACCACCACCACCCATTGTGGAAATTATTTAATTTCCGAAGCTATAGTGTCTAATAAGTGTTTAATTGCTGATTTGGGGTCAAAATGTATTTGCATTTTTTAAAGAAATCAGCTGGGTTCCCGCTGCGCCTGCGCAGATGTGCAGGCTGTGGGGGGTCGAGCTGGGGGGGCAGGTGGGGGGAGTGTTTTGAATGGGGGAGGAGGCGAGAAAACGGGAATGAGGAAACTGGCGTTCACGGGGGCCTAAGGATCAATATAGGCCCCAATTCATAATAGGAAGTGTTGTGACTGTCCCTAGTGAAGAGTGAGGGAACGTGATTTACGGACCACCGTAAAGGTGGTAAAATTAGTGAATAATGTTCGACCGGGTGGCAGGTGCACGGCCATGGTGTGTGTCCAGGGGGAAAAACCCTGTGTTAATCCTCGCTCATCGGCCTCAGATCTTAAAAGGAGTGACCTCTAATTTGTATAATATTATGAGACATTAAATCGTCTTGTAATTTGGGAATGTAATCAGTGATAATAACATTGAGTTAAGAGAATGCGGGATGTGAAATAGAGCGCCCTGCTCCGAGTGAACGTGTGACTCTCGTACCGGGGATAATGAAGATTTATGGAATCACGACTTCTAAACCGGACAAACCGACGGATACCTCGTCGCCGGGGAATG
>NC_069409.1:31520708-31564160 GCF_026875155.1 Cherax quadricarinatus
TAGTTGGAGAAAGAGAAGGGGGCCAAGGACATTCCTGTGGGACACCAACTGTAATTGGTTGTGCGGAAGAGCTTGCCCCATTTGCGTACACATATTGGCTTCTGTTGCTGAGGTAAGACTTGAGGTAGTTGAGGGAGTGCCTCTAATACCATAGTGTGACAAGTTTTACGTGGAACAAGTCATGGTCAACTGTATCAAAAGCATTACGTAAGTCAATGAAGATCCCCAGTGGGACCTTCATAATGACGCCAGAAGTATGAAATTTGATGGAAAACTTACGGAATTATGCCCTCGCGAACTTAGCAATCTCAGCAATGCATATGCATCGGCGATTTTGCCAACTTTCAGCCCCATTTTCGGCCAATTCCACTGTACTAGTCGACAAAAAACATAAATATTTCGCTAGAACTCCATTTTTTCTATCCAATAAGTGCAAGAAACCACCCATATACCAATTTCAACTATCCAGTAGTACAGCGGTCAGAATTTAGCAATTTTGCCAATTTCACACATATTTCAAAAGATGCCAATTTCCGAATAGGGTCCAGAATAAACAAGAAAGACATTCCTGGCACTAAAATGACATTTCCTCTGTTCATTAGTCACGTCTCAAGGCCCCTCTTACATTCTTTTGCTTTCCACTTTGAATTTTTATTCTCACAAAAAATAGAAGATTTACTGTTATGCAGATACTGCATTAGTGTAAAAAATGGTATAAAAGAATGTTAGACTCATCAATTGACGTGTATTGGATGCTTGGCATGATTTGTTTGCTTTTGAATTTTGGTAAAAATCGAATATTTCTGCTACTTTGAGCTCAATTTCAAGGTACTTTTATTTATTTATTTATTTATTTATTTACAATTTGAGCACACATACAGAGGTACAAAAAAAATACAGATAAGAGCAGCATGCCAAAGCCACTTATACTATGCATAGCATTATGGGCTGGCTTAAAATTAACTTAAGATTAACTAAGCAATGATGAAATCAGTGATAAAACATTAATGTAAACAGATTACTATAAAGCACAAGTGAGTATTACAAAGACAGGTCATATGGTTGCATGCATTGTTGTACATTCAGTCGTATGGAGTATTCTGTTAGGTAGTGTATTTAAAAAATAGTAAAGTTAGATTGGGTTTTAGGTTTAACATTTATGTGATATAATTGTGAGAAACATTTAAGATATACAATTTATAAGGTTCAGTTATTTGGTATTTATTTGGTTTTGGGTGAGTAAGCGATCCTTGAGAAGAGACTTGAATTTATAAACTGGTAGTGTTTCTTTTATATTTACAGGTAATGAATTCCAGATTTTAGGGCCTTTTATGTGCATTGAGTTTTTGCATAGTGTGAGATGGACACGAGGAACATCAAAGAGTGATCTGTGCCTTGTGTTATGGTCATGTGTTCTGTTGAGGTTGGCAAGGAGATGTTTGAGGGGAGGGTTAATATCAGAGTTAAGTGTTCTATGTATGTAATAGGTGCAGTAATAAGTATGGATGTTTTGTATGGTGAGTAGGTTTAGTGTATTGAATATTGGTGGAGTGTGCTGCCTGTAGTGAGAATTTGTTATCATTCTAACTGCAGCCTTTTGTTGGGTAATTAGTGGTCTGAGATGGTTAATTGTTGTTGAGCCCCATGCACAAATTCCATAGGTGAGATAGGGGTAAATAAGAGAGTGATATAGGGCCAGGAGGGCTGACTTTAGAGCATAGTACCGTATCTTCGATAGTATGCCTACAGTCTTGGAAATTTTTTTAGAAATTTGTTGTATATGTGTATGAAATTTGAGTCTATTATCAAGTGGATTCCTAAGAATTTTCCCTCTGTTAGCTTTGTGATAGGTGATCCATTTATCATTATGTTAAGAGGGACATCTGTAGCTCTGTTACCAAACTGAATGAAGTAGGTTTTGTCAATGTTTAGTGTAAGTTTGTTAGTCCTCATCCAGGTAGATATTTTCTGTAATTCGGTATTTACAGTATTGGCTAGCGTGACTGGGCTCGGGTGGGAGAAGACGTATGTAGTGTCATCTGCAAATAGTGTGGGTTTGAGTAATTGCGAAGCATTTGGTAGGTCATTTATGTATAGGAGAAGAGAGAGGGCCAAGGACACTCCCTGTGGGACACCAAACTGTAATTGGTTGTGCAGAAGAGTTTGCCCCATTTGCGGTGAACCGATTGGCTTCTGTGCTGAGGTATGACTTGAGGTAGTTGGGGAGTGCCCTCTTATACCATAGTGTGACAATTTTACGTGGACGGAGCATGTCAATGGTAACTGTATCAAAAGCCTTTACGTAAGTCAACGAAAGATCCCAGTGGGACTTCCTTTTTTTCTCTATTGCAGTGTATTATGTTCTAGCATGTGTTATATTAGCATCATTAGTATTTTTACTTAGGGCCGAATCCAAATTGGCAGGGATGAGCTATGTTTTGGGAGTAAGATAGGAGTAGATACGTTTATGAATTAATTTTTCGACGATGTTTGAGAGAGGGAGTAAGGTTGGATATTGGCCCTATAGTTATTCAACGCTGTTTGGTCTCCTACTTTGTGAATCGGGGTGACCTTTTGCTATTTTTGAGTACTGTAGGAGAAGTGGAGGATTCAATGGATTTGTTAAAGTGTGTTGCAATGATTGGTGAACAGCACTTGTGACACTTTGTTTGTATATAAAGGGGGTAAGGTATTTAAAATCTCCTGCTTGTTTTTTGTGCGTTGTAATAAAGGGAGACTTCGTATGGGTTAGTCGGAGCTAGGAACAGTGTTGTCGGGTAGTTATGCGGTTGAGGTAGTCATTTGGTGGGGTATCTGAGCTTGGGATTTTATTGGCAAGGTTTTGTCTTATAGTGGAAAGACATCATTGAGTCTTTTTGCTGTTTCGTTGAGTGGGAGTTGGGGGTTTCATCTGATTTTGCTAATTTTATTTCGGTATTCGTGATATCTTTTTGTTCCCAGAATTCTGATAGGGTTTTCCAGGTCTTTTTTTATTATCACCTCGTAAGTTGGATAAATCTGTTCTATAATACAATTTTTTGCCCTTTTATCAGGCTGGTTAGGATTGACGAGTACGTTTTGTTTGGTCTCTTGTTATGTGACCCATTCTGTACTGTTTTTCATCTTGGTGTTTTGTATTTATGGATTGAGAATGCTGGGTGTTAGCCAGGGACTGTTCAGTTCTTAGCTGTCCATCTGTTTAGTTTTTTAGGCAGTGCTTGTTATAGCGGTATTGGGTCTTTTTTATAAAATTAGTATTACATTCGTCAATATCTGTATAGATTTCTAGCTCCAGTGTGCCAGTCATTGTTTGCTGCTGCTGTTGTGAGTTATTAATGGCTGCCTTTGTGAAGTTTGGGGGGAAGGTGCTTTAGTAGTGTCTTGGGGTAGTTACAGAATTTGTTATGAGGAAAGTAGGGTAGTGGTCGTGGTATTATCTGTAAGTATGCCTGATTTTTAAAGGGGATATGGTGTTGGTCCAGATGTGGATCACGTAGGAAACAACACGTCTCAGTAATCTTGTGGTTTTGTTACTGTTGGTAGCAACATACAGTTAACTCATTGTGTTTGTGACTTCAGTAAGTGTGGGTCCTGGGTCTTGCAGGAGATTTATATTGAAGTCACCTGAGGTTGTAAGTGATCTTTGTTCATGCGTTGCATCAGTTTATCATACATCCTAGGTTTGACTAAATTGGCTAAAGTTGACTGATGGAACTCTGTAGATGTTTATCAATGTGAGAGGTTTTTTGTAGGTATTTGGATTTGAATTTGGCTATTATATATTCTCATGTTCATCCTTGGGGCAAGTATTAGTATACATTTAGTTGGTCTGAGTAGTATATGGCTGTGCCCACCCCTTGTGGGTCTGGCCTACAGTTGTGTATGGCTGAGTACCCAGGATGGCATAGACAATCTGTCATCAGGCTTTCGCCCAGTTTCAGTTAGTGTAATGATGGACATAGGGCATGTAAGGAATTTAGTACTGGCTCTGAGGTCATCGTATAATGCTTGCTTAAAGATCTGATATTGTAGTTACAGATAGTTATGTTGTTGTTGGCCTGAGAAGTGCCTTTGATTGTTCTGCTGTAGTAATTACTGTAACTGTTTGATTCATTTTAAGTCATTAAATAAGAGGTTGGTTATCAGGAATCAATGTTGTAATCCTAAGATTTGTAGTTGAATCTATAGTTAGATTAAGTATAAAACAAAGTAAATAGTTCTTAAGCTAAAAAATAGCACCTGAATATTTAACAAATGTAAAATAATGGAGCTAAGTAGTTTTTTTTTTTTTTTTTTTAAGTAAAGTAAAGGAGACAATATAAAAGGGACTAATACAAATAAAGTGATGATAAAATAATGGAGCTTTGGGATATGATAGTTGATAGTACTATAAGGTATTTCTTTAAAGTTAGAAATTATAGTATAAAAATTATAATATAAAAGGACTATATTAAGTTGTGGTGAACAATAAGTGGTAATTTAATAAATGAGCTTTGGAATATAATGGCAAAATTGTGAACTTATTTACTTTAGCACCTGAGGGGGGAATAGCACCTTGTTTATTTTAAACAATTGTGAATATATAAACTAGGGTGAGTTTTATAAAGCTAAACTAAAGGAGAAAAATATATAAGGGACTAAAATTAAGTTAATGGTTAAACAAAGTTAAATGGACAGATGGATCACTATGAAATAATATTGGTTTAGGAGAGTAAGATTTGATTTGGATATTAAATAAATTGAGCAGTTTTATTGCACATAAAAAGTAAAAAAAAAATAAAAATGAGGTAGTTGGTACTAGACTAGAAAGATAGTTTTGGTACTTGCAAAAAAGTAATTGGATCTACCATAATTGCATCACAATGAAAGTGACTAAAAACAAGTAGTGAATAAACCAAATAATGGACAGGTAAGAATATGAAATATTATAATTTGGAGTAAGATTTGACTTGTAATTCTAAAATTATGGAGCAATTAATTGCAGTTAAGAACGAAGTATAGAGTATTGGAGGTAGTTGGGCATTAGCTAGTGATGAAAAATATAAATAATAATAATGCACAATATAATAGTAACGTACACTATATGCACCCACACGTAATAAGTATAAGGGCACTTATCTAATCTGTTACAGGAAATGTCAGCTTATCTAAGAAGGTAGAGAAATCAGTTCGTTTGAGATGGTATTATTGTTTCTGTGATGTTTTCCTGACTAGTATTTTCCATCTCGCGTGAAACACTGATGTATTTTGGTTTTCCTGTTTAAGTTTTCTCAGCTCTGAAACAGAAGGTTTTGACCGTTTTTTTGTTAGACACTCATTTATGTACATCCATTTTTCATTGTACTTGCTTGATTTCATTAGGTCCTTTCTTTTATCGTATGAAGAGTCTGATCATGTATACTGGATTATCCTAGTTTCCTAGCAAACGGGTTTCTTGGATTTCATTGTTTTGCGCGAAGACTTGTACGTGGTTCTGTATTATCCTGTAGCAGTTTCTTTGCACTGTAGCTTGTGTTATGTCACTTAGGAAGTGTGGACTGTTTATTAATCACTGCATCAGACAACTTATCTTGTTCAGTTATTGTCGTCTTTAGGAAATCAGAGGTATTCATATAGTCGAGTGTGGCATGCTTCTGCTTTCCAGTCCTGATTGCTTCTTCAACCTTCATATTTATTGTTGTTATTTGCTCAGTGTGACTGGCTATAGCTGCTTTAGAGTTTTTCTGTGGTCAACACTTCCCGATGTAATCTTCTCTTCAAGGTTTTGGATCTTGTTCTCGAGGTTGTGTTATCTTGGATTCTCGTCGCCGCAGTGTTGTTGCTTTGTATCTTTGATTTCATTTTCTAGAGCACGATTGTAGTCCTTGATATGTCAGGAATAATCATTACCGAGTTATCATGGGTGAACCTTTGAAGGGAGTGGAGTTGGAGGGGGAAGTCAGCCAAGTTTGTTGTTGTTGTTTGTTGATTGCCTGGGGGTGGCGGTGGTGTGGGGGGTGATGATCACCGGCGTTGTGGGTAGACACGTTGGAGTTCTAGGGTCCTTGTGTTATTATATTATTAACTTGGTGTTGTTTCTTCTGCGATATCATTTCATAGTTTAGTATCACTGAAGTGATTACACTGTCCTGTGTAGCAATGGAGAAGCTTGTTTCTCTGGCGCTTGGGTTAGTGGTTGTATGGCAGCGGAGGCAGTGTTTGGGTTAGCAGGGCTGTTTCTTCCTTAGATCTTCTAATGTTTGTCAAGATTTGGGTTACATTCTAGTATTCTTGGGTCCATGTTGTGGTCTACGTGGTTCATTGGTAGTTGAACTTTCACTTAGGCCCATCACAAGTTTTGATGAGCAATGTTTTTTGAGAAAGAAGAAGCTGGTAGGATACCGTGTTGCTGCGCTGCCGCCGGCCGCCACATATTCTCCTGCTTCAATGTGACTGAGTCATGGCAACCGACAGTGCTTTAATGCACCTTTATCTTTATGGAAATGTATGTGTTGGTGGCATTACTAATGAAGAAGCAGTTTTCTTTTATTCATTGGAACATGGCTAGGGCTAAAAGTAAGTAGGTTAGAAACATAAATGGAGGAAAAGAAATTGGATGATTATGAAGGCAAGTAGTGCACCAAACAGTATCAGCAGGTTTGGTGTGGCGACCCTGGAAATTTGAATATGTCTTGCCAATATTTCGTGCCAATAAATGATTGCCGGATTTGTGATGGGCAGACTGTATATTATATATATATATATATGTATTATAGCTATATATTATATATATATATTTATTTATTTATATATATATTATTATATATATTTATATATATATCTATATATATTATATATATATTATATATATATATATATATATATATTTCATTATTTTATATCACACTGGGCGGATTCCCACCAGCAGGGTTGGCCCGAAAAAGAAAACTTTCACCATCATTCACTCCATCACTGTCTTGCCAGAAGGGTGCCTTACACTATTAGTATTTAAACTGCAACATTAACACCCCCTCCTTCAGAGTGCAGGCCACTGTACTTTCCATCTCCAGGCTCAAGTCCGGCCTGCGGTTTCCCTGAACCCCTTCATAAATGTTACTTTGCTCACCCTCCAAAGCCCGTCAAGTATTAAAAACCATTCGTCTCCGTCACTCCTATCAACACGCTCAGCACGGGATGGAAGTCTAAGCCCTCGCACACAAACCTCCTTTATCCCCTCCCTCAAAAACCTGTCCTAGGTCCCGACCCTAACCCCGCCTTCTTCACACAGACTGATACACTCTTGAAGTCATTCTGTTTCACTCCATTCTCTCTACATGTCCGAACACATGAACAACCCTTTCCTCAGCCCTCTGGACAACAGTTTTGGTAATCCCGACCTCCTCCTAACTTCCAAACTACAAATTCTCTGCATTATATTCACACCACACATTTGCCCTCAGACATGACATCTCCCTGCCTCAGCCTTCTCCTCGCTGCAACATCATCACCCATGCTTCACACCCATATAAGAGTGTTGGTAAAAAAAACTATTCTCTCATACATATCCCCTCTTGCCTCCAAGGACAAAGTTCTTTGTCTCCACGATTCCTAAGTGCACACTCACCCTTTTTCACCTCATCAATCTATGATTCACCTCATATTCATAGACCATCCGCTGACACGTCCACTCAAATAATCGGAAGACATTCACCTCTCCATACTTCTCTCCCTCAATTGATATCCAATCTTTCATCACTAATATTTTTGTTATCCTCATACCTTACTCTTTCCTGTATTCATTTTAATTTTTCTTCTTTGCACACCTACCAAATTCATCACAATCTTGCAACTTCTCTTCAGAATCTCCAAGAGCACAGTGTCAATTCAGCAAAGAGCACTGTGACAACTCCCACTTTATGTGTGATTCTTTATCTTATAAATCCAGCCTGTTTCAAGACCCTCGCATTTACTTCTCTTTCAAACCCCATCTATAACTATATTAAACAACACGGGTGGACATCAAATCCTTGTCTAAGGCCTACTCTGTTATGGGAAATAATTTCCCTTCTTTCCTAATTACTCTAACTTGAGCGCCTCACTCTCCTCGTAACCATCTTTCACTCTTTCAGTACTAACCTCCTACACCATACACTGCAACATCTGCCACATTGCCCCCTTCACCCTGTCATCGCCTTTTCCAAATCCATAAATGCCACAAAGACCTCCTTTAGCTTATCTAAATACATACATATATATATATATATATATATATATATATTATATATATATTTTATATATTATATATATAAAACTTGTGATTTTGGCTTAATATTGCAATGCTTTTCTTGCAGAATAGGAAGCAAAAATAATTGTGTATGCAGTATGTATGAAAAAAATTATTCTGAACCCAACAAAAAAATACATTGCATGTGTTTGTATATTATTAAATTTCTTGTACATTTTGTGTTAAATGTTTTAGATGGATTAGGCTAAATTAAGTTGCACTTATATTATTAGGTTAGGTTGCAGTTTTTAGGATCTTTTGGTACAACCTTGTTAATTTTTTACTTGAACATTAGAAAAAATATATCTTTAAACGTATAAGATAAAATTTTAATGAGTTCTTCCTAATTGACCTATTTTACTATTCGGCATGACATATGTAGTAGACCATCCATTTAACACAAGATTATTTGGCCACCAATTCAGGTAGCAAGCTTATTGAAGAACTGGGGCACAATTTCATACAACACATGGTAAAATTAATTTAACATGGCTGAGTTTGCGGGAGGGTAAAAAATTCCCTTTTCCTTAAGCGGCCACCTTCTTGTAGAGCAGTGGAGTAGACCTCCGCTATCCTGCACCACCCCTTGACACTCCCAAACACACTATCCCAGCATTGTACTTCATACGTGTCAGTTATCTACTCTGCTACAAGCTAGCGTGTTTGTGAATTTTTTTTCCTCGTTTAATTACATATTTGTGATTAATGTTTTAAAACTGGAACTGAGTCCTGCAGCAAATGGTTAGTAGACAGACAACTATCATTTAAACCTAGGGAAAACTGAAGCCATTCTCTTTGGCCGACAATAAATGAGAAGGGTAACTAGTTTTAATGTTCAGGTGTAATGGGGAGCTCATCACTTTGGTTTCATCAGTAAAAATATCTGGGAATCCCTTTTGATCATGCATGTCAGGAGAAATTGATAGGGAACAGTGTAGTAAAGAAAGCGAATGCCAGACTGAAGGTTCCTGTATAGAAAGCAGTGCTACTACTGAGGTCGCAGAACCCTATGTCTAGGCCTTATCAATGCCTCGGATTACGCTTGCTCTTCATGGTACTCTGCCTTGACAAAAAAAACTGGAAGATGACTGCCAAATACCCAGAACAAATCGTACAGATTATCCTGGGGCTGGGACCACGGAACTGTAGGCCAGGATGCAGTACAGCAGTTGGATTGCTGATTGTTGAAGACAGAGTAAAACAACTAGGAACGTAAATCATGTTTATAAAATTGCTCCAACAGTGTCAGAATATTCTTGCTGTCAATTTTGTAAAGGTTTGGGGAAACCAAAAGCGCTCATAGTACTAGGGGAGAGAGCACAAACTTTGTAGTACCACAGTCATTGGCCCAGGCGTCACACACCTTTTATTGTACAGCAATAAGGAATGGAACAGATACCCGCGACATGTCAAAGCCAGTCATAGCATGAAACCAGTTCAAGAAGAGTGCCAAAAGGTGTCTGATGAATGTTAGCTACAGAAGGGAGGGGAATGATTTTTCTATTTTTTAGCTAAAATAGTGTAAATTTTTACCTTAATCCTAGTTAATGACCCTCGTATTGTAGATAGTCTTAATGACCCTCGTTGAGTAGATGACTTTTTAGTTATGATAATCAGATCGAATTTTAATTATTTATTCTATAATAATAAGGTAAAAAGCCCCCAATGAACTAAGTCACTCTTGTCAGACTTTTTGGTTATCCTGTTCTCAACACATATACTGCTATGTATGTTAATTCTATGTAAATGTATTTGTGTATACTGAATAAATTACTTACAACACTCACCACTACTCACTCCCTTGCTGTGTTTTCTGTTGGTTTTCATGAGATTCATTTGCCAGAAGCTGTGTATCCGAGTGGCCGAGGCCACTCGACGCTTCGTGGCATTCTCAGCATGCCCCGTAGATTCACGACGCAACGTGGATCACGACGCACGTGGTGTGTGGACGGATGTCACGTGGAATCTAACCAGCCCCGTGCGTTACCACATGTCCCAGGGCCACATGCTGAGGTCTGCTGCCGCATCCATTATGTCACGGTCGATGCTGCCCGACTTCATGACGTCACCGATAGCTGACTGCCCGACTTCATGACGTCACGATATCTGCCTGACGTCACCCGAGATGTCTGCCTGTCGTCACCTCGGATGTCTTGCTGACGTCACCTCGCGACCTCACGCTGACATTCACATGATGTCACCATAGAGTGTTCAGTATAATAATATCAGTATTGTCAAGAAGATCGAGAGAAGATATCAGATGTGTGTTAATTCCTCTCAGTGTTCTCACCTTTTAGTAAGTCTTAGAGTCAGTTTTATGCACAGAAAAGCATCCTTTGCTAGTTTAAGCCAAGTTGTACCGCCATTGTACGGGGTGTTTAAAGTTTCCGTGTGGTCCAGTGAGGTCTGAGCAGACCTGAGTAGCACCACTGTGCAAAGTCACCCGTGTGGCCAGTACGTTTGACAGCTGATGTCAAGCAGCCCCTGAGTGATGAGGCCCTCTTGGCTACAGAAAAGCTTTTATGTCGTCGTGTGATGTTCTGCAGGAATCGGTACTGCTACACTTCCATTGTGAGATTTTGTTTCACTCACCTCCAGCCCTTCAGGAATGCAGTTATATGTAGAGAAAAAAAGTCTGGGGACGCTTAGACTAACCTCTGCTATAACTCCAACTGCCGAGAGAAGAATGATACTCGCCAAGCCGCAGTTTAGCCCTGTCGGCAGGGACGCTGTGTCAGCCTAGTGTCACAAGCTTCAGTTGAGAGCTGGCACAAAGCTTGATGTCACTTTGACTGCTAGCTCTTCACTGCAGTCTGGAGTATGAGGTTATGACTCCCAGATGTTTTTGCCCACCCGTCGTCCTCTGCCCACAACTCGCTCCACAAATCGCTCCACGCTCGGCCGGGCAGCAGTGACAGCTCAGCGGACAGTCAGTCGAGAAGTGTCTCCTGAGTCGCTTGCCAGAAGTTCCTTCCCAGTTCGAGTCGTGTCGACACCTCATCGAGGGCCACCAGCATGTCGTGCCCACGTTGAGTGAGTGATGAACCTGCAGTGACCCCTACAATACTGCTTTACCGTTCCAGGGAGACCGTACCCTGTTACGTCACAGCTAGCGCAGCGATGTCTCCCGTGTGCAGTATCTTCAGATGAGGAAGGCGTGCCCAGTGATGTCCCATCACACTCACTGCCTTTGACCACGATGTTTAGCACACCCCCACATGTTGTTTCTTACCTCCCTGTAAGGAAGTTTTTTTTTTTCCATGTCCATATGTATATATATGTATTTATTTTGTGTTCTGTGCCCTGTCCTACGAGAGAGAGGGGACCGAGTTTCTTTTATCACCAGTTTGTAGCGTACGTACGATGTGCGGTAGGCGGCCGAGTTATGTAGGACGCTTGTACTGTCTGCACAGACAGCCCCTGCTGTCTGCCAGCTTGTTCATATTTTGCGCACTCAGTGCTGGCCCTCTGTAGCCAGGCCTTTCGGTAGGCACGCCAGCTGTCTGCCCATGACAGCTATCACTCTGGCGTCACTCTCAAGCAGTCAAGAAGGCCTACTCTCTCTCCCTGTGGGCATGGCCTCCGGGCATGGTGCCACAAACACACAAGCCTGTGTACCCATCCACGATAACATAAAGTAAGAAGCCTCCGAAGAAGTTTATCATTTACCCCGTACAGAACACCAAAATTCGTTTTAGGTATTGTGTCAGTGTTGTAGTCTTGGTACTGTGTATAGTGTTGTAGTCTGGTATTGTGTACAGTGTGGTAGTCCTGGTATTGTGTACATTGTTGTAGTCCTGGTATTGTGTCAGTGTTGTAGTCCTGGTATTTTGTACAGAGTTCTCGTTCTGTAATTGTGTACAGTGTTGTTAGTCTGGCCTTGTGTACAGTGTTGTGGGCCTGTTTTGTGTAAGTGTTGTAGTCCTGGTATTGTGTACAGTGTTGTAGTCCTGGTGTTGTGTTACAGTGTTGTAGTCCTGGTACTGTGTATAGTGTTGTAGTCATCGGTATTGTGTACAGTGTTTGTAGTCCTGGTATTGTGTACAGTGTTGTTAGTCTGGTATTGAGTACAGTGTTGTATGTAGTCCTGGTATTGATTATAATGTTTTAGTCCTGGTACTGTGTCGTGTTGTAGTCCTGAATTGTGTATAGTGTTTAGTCTGGTACTGTGTCTAGCTTTGTACTCGTGTATTGTGTTACAGTTGTTGTAGTCTGGTATGTGTACAGTGTTTGTAAGTCTGGTATTGTGTACAGTGTTGTAGTCCTGGTATTGGTACAGTGTTGTAGTCCTGGTATTGCATATTAAAGTTTTAGTCCTGGTACTGTTGTATAGTGTTTTGTAGTCCTGGTATTGTGTATAGTGTTGTCTGGGTACTGTGTATAGCTTTGTAGTCCTGGTATTGTGTACTGTGTTGTAGTTCTGGTATTGTGTACAGTGTTGTAGTTCCGGTATTGTGTACAGTGTTGTATCCTTTCTTGTGTATAGTGTTGTAGTCCTTGTATAGTGTATAGTGTTGTAGTCATGGTATGATGTACAGTGTTGTTGATAGTCCTTGTATTGTGTATAGTGTTGTAGTCCTGGTTATTGTGTATAGTGTTGTAGTTCCTGGGTATTGTGTTTTATCGTGTTGTAGTCCTGGTCTTTGTGTTTGTGTGTATCCTGGTATTGTGTACAGTGTTTTCGTCCTGGAATTAGGTACCTTGTTGTAGTCCTGTGTATTGTGCACGTGTGAAGTTCTGGTATTGTGTACGTGTTGTAGTCCCTTGTATTTTCGTGTTATAGGTTGTAGTCCTGGTTTGTGTATAGTGTTGTATAGTCCTGGTATTTGTGTATAGTGTTGTAGTCCTGCTATTGTGTATAGAAAGTTTTTCGTCTGGGTTTTGTGTATAGTGTTGTTAGTTCCGGTATTGATGTTTCTAGTGTTGTAGTCCTGGTATTGTGTAATAGGTGTTGTAGTCCTGGTATTGTGTACAGTGTTGTAGTCTGGAATTATGTACATTGTTGTAGTCCTGGTATTGTGCACAGTTGTTGAAAGTTCTGGGTATTGTGTACAGCGTTTGTAGTCCTGGTCTTGTGTACAGTGTTGTAGTCCTGGTAATTGTGTACAGGTTTGTAGTCCTGGTATTGTGGTAAGTGTTGTAGGTCCTGGTAATTGTGTATAGTGTTGTAGTCCTGGTATTGTGTATAGTGTTGTAGTCCTGTGTATTGTGTATAGTTGTTGTTAGTCCTGGTTATTGTTGTACAGTGTTGTAGTCCTGGTCATGTGACAGTGTTGTTGTACTGGTTAATGTGACAGTGTTGTAGTCCTGGTATTGTGTATGTGTTGTAGTCCTGTATTGTGTATAGTGTTGTAGTCTGGTATTGTGTATAGTGTTGTAGTCCTGGAATTATGTACATTGTTGTAGTCCTGGTATTGTGTACAGTGTTGTAGTCCTGGTATTGTGTATAGTGTTGTAGTCCTGGTATTGTGTACAGTGTTGTAGTCCTGGTATTGTGTACAGTGTTGTAGTCCTGAATTATGTACATTGTTGTAGTCCTGGTATTGTGTACAGCGTTGTAGTCCTGGTATTGTGTACAGTGTTGTAGTTCTGGTATTGTGTACAGCGTTGTAGTCCTGGTATTGTGTACAGCGTTGTAGTCCTGGTATTGTGTACAGCGTTGTAGTCCTGGTATTGTGTACAGTGTTGTAGTTCTGGTATTGTGTACAGCGTTGTAGTCCTGGTATTGTGTACAGCGTTGTAGTCCTGGTATTGTGTACAGCGTTGTAGTCCTGGTATTGTGTACAGTGTTGTAGTTCTGGTATTGTGTACAGCGTTTGTAGTCCTGGTTTAGTGTGTACCGCGTTGTAGTCCTGGTTTGTGTTAAGCGTTGTAGTCCTGGTATTGTGTACAGCGTTGTAGTCCTGGTATTGTGTACAGTGTTGTAGTTCTGATATTAATATCTTCACTACTCTCATTACTAATATCTTCACTACATTCACACTAATTTCTTCACTACATTCATCACTAATTTCTTCCATACATTCAATTTTCCCCCCCACTAATATCTTCCTACATTCACCTAATATCTTCACTACATTCATCCCTTAATATTCATCCTACATCATACTAATATTTTCACTACATTCATCATAATATCTTACTACATTTTTCACTAATATCTTCACTACATTCATCATAATCTCTTCACTACAATCATCACTAATATCTTCACTTACAATTCATCCCTAATATCTTCACTACATTCATCACTAATATCTTCACTACATTCATCACTAATATCTTCACTACATTCATCACTATATCTTCACTACACTCATCATAATTATCTTCTTCACACACTCTCACTAATATCTTCTTCATACACTCATCTCTAATATCTTCTTCACTCCATCATCACTACTATTTTTCACTTCATCATCACTATAGCTTCTTCACTACACTCATCACTAATATCTTCTTCACTACATTCATCTCTAATATTTCACTACGGTCAATCACTAATATCTTCATACACTCATCATTAAATCTTTCATACATTATCTCTATATTCTTCACTTACATTCATCTCTAATATCTTCACTACGGCTCATCACTACTATCTTCCCTACATTCATTCTATTATCTTCACTACGCCATCCACTGATACTTTCACTACATTCATCTCTATATCTTACTACACTCACACTAATATCTTCACTTTAGCTCTCACTAATATTCTCACTAATTCATCTTATCTCTTCATACCATTCATCTTAATATCTTCACTACGTCATCACTAATATCTGCACTACGCTATCACTTATTATCTTCACTACATTCATCTCTAATATCTTCACTACATTCATCTTAATATCGTCACTACATTCATCACTAATATCTTCACTACGCTATCACTACAATATCTTCACTACGCTCATCATAATTTCTTCACTAATTCATCTCTAATATCTTCAATACTTCCTATCTAATATCTGCACTCCTTCATCTCTAATATCTTCACTACATTCATCTCTAATTATCTTCACTCGCTCATCACTAATATCTTCACTAATTTCATCGCTAATATCTTCACTACATTATCTCTAATATCTTCACTACATTCACGCTAATTCTTCACTACGCTCATCACTACATACTTCACTCGCTCATTCATAAATATCGTCACTAGTTCATCTTAATATCTTCACTTACGCTCATCACTAATATCTTCATACATTCATCTCTAATATCTTCACTTACATTCATCACTAATATCTTCACTACATTTCATCATAATATCTTCAATACGCCCCCTCTCACTAATACTCTTCACTTACATTCTTCATCTCTAATATCTTCACTACATTCATCTCTAATATCTTCACTAGCTCATCACTAATATGTCACTACGCTCATCACTATATCTTCACTACTCATCATTAATATCTGCACTACATTCCTCACTAATATCTTCACAACCATTCATCTCTAATATCTTCCACTACATTCATCTTAATACTACACTACATTCATCTTAATATCTTCACTACACTCATCACTAATATCTTCACTACGGCTCATCATACGATCTTCACTACATTCATCTCTAATATCTTCACTACGCTCATCACTAATATCTTCATACATTCATACTAATATCTCACTACGCTCTCACTAGTATCTTCCACAACTCTCATCACTAATATCTTCACTACACTCATCACTAAATCATAACTAATTCATCTCTAATTATCTTCACTACATTCATCACTAATATCTTCACTACCGTCATCACTAATATCTTTCACTACACTCATCACTAATATTTTTTTCTACTACATTCATCACTAATATCTTCACTTACACTCATTACTATCATCATACACAAACATATTTACCAATAGCATTAGTTTTAAAGTACTGATGCTGCTTTTTTCATGTCACAAAATTCAAAATAGAAATGGTTATTACAGTGACTCAACTTAATAAGTTTTTCATTAAAAAGAAAATATAATATATTTACAGTGCCCTTGCTCTAAGTTGACTGTTGTAATAATCACCACACTTTTAGGTATTGTACTTATCATGGAGAGTGATTTCTTAAGCAGTGGGTAACCAGTCTATCTTTCCAGCTTGGATGACAGAGAGGGTCACCTGCCAATCAACGAGTAGAACTGATGGAGATGGACTAACGTCCTGAGACTTCCCCTTTTTGGATTTAATTACCTGTGCACCTGTATGAAATTGCAGGACATAGCCCCTCATCATTGCAGTGGTAAAGAACCTGCTTTCCTGTCATAGGGATAGAATACTCAAGGCTATACTGTGAAGAACGAACCAGTGGGTTGTAACCAACACCTGCGACCCCCCCCCCATCATCAGCAACTGCTACGATTTCAACAACACTCTGTCACCAACACCAGACACCCCTATATATATTAGCGTTGAATTCAGTTATCATTTATATTTTTCATTTTTCATTTTCTTTAATGTAGGATTAATATTTCATATTTAAGTGTTTTATATTTTCTATATAATGAAGTGTTTATGTTTGTCTGTTATTATTTCTTTTTCTATTCACTAATTTTCCTGAGGAGGAGCCAGCCTTGGTAATACTGTCTGAAGTTGTTGCAGGGCTGAGTAAGCCTTCACAAGTGGTGACCTTTCCAGGATCAACTCGACTGAATCAAGATTCAATTCCATCTCGAATCTACTATTGGAACTTCGACGCCGCATACCATAGACGGTTACCACCAGCCATGAGTAATCATTCTCTATGGTAGGACTACAGTACAGGTATTTAAAAGATTTGGTGATTGTTATAGTCTCAACTTATTGTAAGTCAAGGGGGTTTTGACATGCTCAGCGCGAACGAAAATTTTTTTCCGAAAAAAATTCACAAACTGAGTTAATCTTATAGAAAAATAGCTTAACTCTCTGGCAACACAATGGTACCAGAATCATTGTTCTGCGACATTCCTACAAGGAATTATGGTCATTTAAATACACCTAGGGTGACGTCACCACCCGCGGCAGGTGTGCTCACCTGTCGTCAATTTATTTTTTTTTTTTCCGTTTTTTTTTCGTGTATTTACTGTATTATTCTTTCTAAGATAATAATTGACGATTTGGTATCATAATACAGTGGGTGGGACTTATACGTAGAGTTCCAACCAACCAGGAACCTCCCGACACCATTTTGCTGAGTCTTGCTGACGTCATGGAAAATTCCAGTCTCGGGGGTGGCCGGGGAATATGGCTCAATATAACGCTATTATAGCTTCTACGGCTTATTTATCTATCACAATTGATCTAATATGACATAATAAACAATATAAATAACAAAGAAGTATGGTAAATACTCCAGAATGAATAATATATGGAATATTCCAGAGCGCTCCATCGGGAATAATAGATTCCCATTCTCAGAGAGGGGCTTACATTCTCTTTCTCTCACCTCCAGGGTCCTTATATTAGAGAAAACGAACATGGTTAACTATGATATACACTCGTAATGCAGTATAAGACTGAGAAAAATGTTATTTTCTCGAAAAAAAAAAAAAAAAAAGGTGGTCCGGCTGTTTCGCGGATTATCTCGGAAGTAAGTTATTCACATATATGAGCACGTAACTTCGTTAATAATAGCAGGAATGTAATGAAATTCACAGAGAACATAAAGGAAAGATTGTTTTACAATCCCATGGATCGCTTTTTGAGATATCATAATTTGTTTTGATTTTTGTGAGGGCAAAAGTCAGATATTTGGCTGAAAGTCAAAAAACATACAAAATTTATTTTTTTAAGAATGAAGAAAGGATAAATTACAGAACGGCAATCCATTAGAAATACAGTTTAGCATTGTTTTATGCGTAGATAATGCCAAAACAACTTCTCCAAGTCCCACTTCGACGGCACCTTGCAATATGTATGATTATTAGTAAATAATTTTTTTCTCAGTTGTTTTTTGAGCTATCTTATTGAAACTTGGTCACATTACTATTGAAAGGTGCTTCTTTACGTACAAAAAAAATGAAAGAAATCGAACGAAAATTAAAAAAACAAACAAAATTACCGTTCAATGACCCCTCAAGTCAGGCAGGATATAATATTTAATTCTGCCACTTTTTTGTGTGAGCTTGAAACACTTTCGAGGATTAGACTCTAGGGACCCGAGATTTTCCAGTGACAATTTGTTTCATAGAGCTCTTTATTTTATCAAGGGAACTGTCATAGGGCACTCTTGATTTGTTGGCGAGAAGATTGGATGGTCAAGTGATCCCATTCTACTTACTGTTTGCTCAGAGCCGGCATAGAACCCTTCATTTTAATTAATACATATTGTTTAATTGAAGTAGGGATCGAGCCCTCTGGTTTATTTACAGTTTGAGCGGAGCAGGAATTGAACCCTCCGTTTTCTTTAATACCCATTTCATTTCCCCTGATACTTTAAGTTATTCTTGCCAGTATGGAAGTAAGTTAGGAATAACAGGGAAAAATTAGAATCTTTCATTAGTGCTAAGATCCAGGAAAGACTTGAAAGAGAGAGAATTGAGAGAGAAGAAAGACAGAAAGGGAAAGAGAAGAAGAAAAGGAGAGAGAGAAATAGAAAGAGAATAAGAAAAGGAGAGAGAGAGGAATCGAAAGAGAAGAGAAAAAGGAGAGAGAGAGAATTGAGAGAGAAATCCAAGAAAGACTTAGAAAGAGAGAGAGAAGACAAAAAGGAGCATGATAGACTTGATCATGAGGAGAGAGCTAGAGTACATGAAGAACAAGTTAAATTAAGAGAACTTGAGGAAAGAGCAAAGGATAGGGAACGTGAGGAACAAGCTAAAATACGTGAGGAACAAGCTAAGATACGTGAGGAACAGGTTAAATTAAGAGAACTTGAGAAAGAGCAAAGATAGAGAAGTTGAGGAAAAAGCTAGAGAACATGAGTTAATAGAGAAAAGGATCGCGAGCTCGAAAAATCTCGCCTTGAATTAGAGAATAAAAAGTTAAACTTTTACACAACAACAATTAGAGGAAGGAGTAATGGAACAATGTGCAGTCAGTGCACTTATTCCAACACCTAATTTACCTCCCTTCACAGAGGGTGAAGACATAACTTCATACATTATCAGGTTTGAAAATACCACTACCCTCTGTGAATGGCCTGCTGACACCTGGGCTACCAGCTTAGGAATGTTATTTTCTGGTACAGCCTTGAATATCTATGCAACTTTGTCGCAGGATATCATATGTAATTATAACCTACTGAAGAAGGCAATCCTTAAAGCATATCAAAAAACCACAAATTCTTACAGGAAAGATTTCAGGTATGCCACTTTACAGCCTGGCCAGAACTTTCAGCAGTTACAGGTAACACTCTTTCGTTTGTTCGACTTTTGGATAGAGAGTTCAGGAATTGATCACAGTTATGAATCTCTTAGAGACTTCATGGTTGATGACCAGTTCCTGACAGCTCTTCCCCATAAGATACTAACATTCATCAGAGAAACGTAACCTGATGAAGCTGAGGAGTTGCTGAGGCTGCTGACCTGTATGCTGAGGCTCACAATTCCTATAAAAACCTAAAGGGATCGAATCCTAAGGGCAAGGGTTCATCAGACCTTAAGAAATCAAAGCCTCTAGTGGAAAGTAAAATGACTTCTTTTATTCGTGTTTGTCATTTGTGTGGTGTTAAGGGACATAAACGTCCAGATTGTCCTTCTAAGAAGGTCCAAAAAGTTGGAAGATGTTTTAAAGACTGTAATGACCAAGCACCCTTCTGTTCAGGAACAGTTAATGGACTTAATGTATCTACCATTTTACGAGACACTGGATGCACATGTATAGTCATTTCTGATAAGCTGTTCCCTAACCTTAAAGAAACTCATTCCTCTGCTATACTTTCAGACTACTTGGGCCGTACGGACACTTTTCCTACCATCCGTTGTTACATTAGGTCTAAATGGTTCACAGGTTGGTCTGAAGCCGTACTAGCTCCCATCACTTCTTGCTCCGTACTAATAGGTAATGTAAAAGGTGCCATCTTCCTTCTGAGGTTGACCTTTCATCACCAAAAATGGACATAGGTGTTTCAGATCCACTTTCTGTAGAGTCAGAGAAGCCCCTCGAAAGTTCAGATGAGACAATGTCTCGTGAGATTCATGTGGGATTAAAAACAGTGTGCTACTCTCGAAAGCGAGGAAGTAGGATCACCGGTTCACTTGTTAGATGAAAGTGAAGATATCACCTCCGATACTATAAATGTCTTGACTAGGCTCAGACCAAAGCCCAGGCTTCTCTTACTGTCCATCCTTTGATTTTCCCTGACTTTAAGCCTTTAGACATATCGAAGGACTCCTTTGTCAATTTACAACGTAATTGCCCTTCTCTTCAGAATTGCCATAATACCGCTAAACAAAATCAAGTTATCCAAAGGAAAAACTTTTCTTATAAATTTGAATATATAAAAGGTATCTTGTACAAGTCAGTATTCAAATTAAATTCAGACGAGACAGACTATTCCATCTTAGTTGTTCCAAGTCAATGCAGAGAGACTGTTCTTAAAATGGCTCATGACCTGCCAGTGGCCGGACATTTCTGGCATCGTAAAACCTTAAATAAAATTAGGGAAACCTATTTTTGGCCAAAAATGTCCTCAGATATCACTACCTATCGTAGATCGTGTAAAGTTTGCCTACTGTCATCCTCCCGAGGTACCAGGCGAGTACCTATGGTCAAAATGCCAGTCTTTACGGTACCTTTTGAAGGAGTAGCTATTGACATCGTTGGTCCTTTATCTCCACTTTAATCTGGGGGACATAGATATATATTAACATTAGTTGATTATGCTTCGAGTTTCTCTGAAGCCATACCCTTAAAGACCATAACCACTACAGAGGTGGCTGAAGCCCTTTTGTCCATCTTCTCCAGAGTGGGCATCCCTAGAGAAATTTTGTCTGACCCTGGGACACAATTCACATCTGACTTAATGCAACATCTACACCAGCTTCTAGGAGTGAAGCCTCTCTTCACCACACCCTATCATCCCAGCTGTAATGGGAGGATTGAGCGCCAGCATTCGATTCTCAAGTCCATTTTAAGGAAACTTTGCTCCCTTAAGCCTAAGGAGAGGCATCGCTACCTACCCTGTGCTTTGTTTGCCATGAAGGAAGTTCCCATTGACTCTTTTTGGTTTTCACCTTTTGAACTTCTCTATGGTAGACAGGCCAGAGGCCCATTGTTCATCCTTCATGACTTATGGACTAATGAGGAGGTGAGTGCTGAGGTTCAGTCTTCTTACCAGTTTCTCCTTGACCTTAGATCCAAACTTGAGGAGACCTCTGACATAGTTTCGAAAAACCTAAGCTTGTCAATGGTCCAGTACAAAACCTATTTTGATTCCAAAAGTCAGAGATGTTTTAAAGTAGGGATGAAGTTCTTGTACTTTTGCCGATCAAGTCAAATAAATTATTAAGTAGCATGGATAGCTCCATAAAAGTATTAAAAATTTGTGGGAAGTTGACTACCTCATAGAAGTCAAGGGAAAACCTAAGCTTTATCATATCAACATCCTTAAGAAATGTTACCGAAGAAATTCGGTTAACTGCCTCAATAACTTTGACTTAGTTTTTCCACACTGTGAGGGAAAAGTTCAATAGATAGGAGTAGCGAGGGAGTATATAGTAACAATAGTTTCATTGCCGGCTACTTGTTAAGGTAGGGTTAGTCAAACTCCCGCTATTCCAGCCTTTTTCCCCCTCCCCGAAAGTGATAGTTTGCTTGCCAGCTACTAGTTAAGGTAAGGTAAGTCTAGCTCCCACTGTTCCCGCCTTTTTTCCCCCACCCCTAAAGTGATAGTTTGACTGCCGGCTGCTTGTTAACGTAGGGTCAGTCTAGCTCCCACTATCCCTTCCCCTCCCTCTTCCCCCCCCAAAAAAAAGGTGACGTGTGGGGCTCTGGTCAAACAGTAAATCACTCAACTCACAGCTCCCAACACTACTGTAAGTACATGCCTGCCTTGTATTCTAGTGGATTTATTGGTTGAAAGCTTCACTTTTGACTAATAATAAACTTTGTCCTTTCAGTCTTGCTCTAAGTTGACTGTTGTAATAATCACCACGTCTTGTAGGTATTGTACTTATCATGGAGAGTGATTTCTTAAGCAGTGGGTAACCTATCTTTTCAGCTTGGATGACAGAGAGGGTCACCTGTCAATCAACGAAAATAACTGATGGAAATGGACTAACGTCCTGGAGACTTCCCCATTTTGGATTTAATTACCTGTGCACCTGTATGAAATTGCAGGACGTAACCCCACATCATTGCAGTGGTAAAGAACCTGCTTTCCTGTCATCAGGATAGAATACTCATGGCGATACTCTGTGAAGAACTAGCCGGTAGTGGTCACCAACACCTGCGACCCCCCCCCACATCAGCAACGGCTACGATTTCAACAACACAGTGTCACCAACACCAGACACACCTATATATATTAGCGTTGAGTTCAAATGTTATTTTATTCATTTCATTTTTCATTTTTCTTTCAAATAATATATACCTTTCATGTTTTATTGTTTTATGTTTGCTTTAATAAATAATAAAGTGTTTATCTTTGTGAATTATTATTTCTTTTTCTATTCATTAATTTTCCTGAGGAGGAGCCAGCCTTGTAAATGAAGTTGTTACAGGGCTGAGTAAGCCTTCACACACACGAACTTGATACCACAACTGAAGAATGTAAGGTGTGCAGACATATTTGAGGTGTATTAGTGGAGATAATAGTGTGAGAAGTGATGAGTGTTTCAGGTGTTTATCTCCACACTTGTTCTCTCATGTATTGAAGATGTTTTATCACTTTTGTCGTAGATGAATGGCCCATACGGGTTTACCGCAGCTTTGTAGGTGATGATAATAATGATTGTTTATGGCAGGATAATGATGATTTATATAACATAACGTTGTTGTGTCACTGCTGACACTGTCAGCAGTTTAGTGACACTGTCAGCAGTTTAGTAACACTCAGCAGTTTAGAGACACTGTCAGCAGTTTAGTGACATTGTCAGTAGTTTAGTGACACTCAGTAGTTTAGTGACACTGTCAGCAGTTTAGTGACATTGTCAGTAGTTTAGTGACACTCAGTAGTTTTAGTGACACTGTCAGCAGTTTAGTGACACTGTCAGCAGTTTACTGACACTGTCAGTTTTAGTGACACTGTCAGTAGTTAGTGACACTGTCAGCAGTTTAGTGACACTGTCAGCAGTTTACTGACACTGTCAGTAGTTTAGTGACACTGTCAAACAGTTTAATGACACTGTCAGCATTTAGTGACACTGTCAGCAGTTTAGTGAAATTGTCAGCAGTTTTAGTGACACTGTCTGCAGTTTAGTGACACTGTCTGCAGTTTAGTGACACTGTCAGTAGTTTAGTGACACTGTCAGCAGTTTAGTGACACTGTCAGTAGTTTAGTGACACTGTCAGCAGTTTAGTGACACTCTCAGCAGTTTAGTGACACTGTCAGCGTTTAGTGACACTGTCAGCAGTTTAGTGACACTGTCAGCAGTTTAGTGACACTGTCAGTAGTTTAGTGACATTGTCAGCAGTTTCGTGACACTGTCAGCAGTTTAGTGACACTGTCAGCAGTTTAGTGACACTGTCAGCAGTTCAGTGACACTGTCAGCAGTTAAGTGACACTGCCAGCAGTTTAATGACATTGTCAGCAGCTTAGTGACACTGTCAGCAGCTTAGTGACACTGTCAGCAGTTTAGTGACACTGTCAGAAGTTTAATGACACTGTCAGTAGTTTAGTGACACTGGTCATAAACACCGCTGCTGACGCTGTCAGCAGTTTAGTGACTGGTCATAAATACCACTGCTGACACTGTTATCAGTTTAATGACACTGTCAGTAGTTTAGTGACACTGGTCATAAACACCGCTGCTGACGCTGTCAGCAGTTTAGTGACTGGTCATAAATACCACTGCTGACACTGTTATCAGTTTAGTGACACTGTCAGCTGTTTAGTGACACTGTCAGCAATACAGTGACACTGTCAGCAGTTTAGTGACACTGTCAGCAGCTTAGTGACTCTGTCAGCAGTTTAGTGACACTGTCAGTAGTTTAGTGACACTGTCAGCAGTTTAGTGACACTGATCATAAACACTGCTGACACTGTCAGCAGTTTAGTGAAACTGGTCATAAACACCACTGCTGACACTGTCAGCAGGTTAGTGACACTGTCAGCAGTTTAGTGACACTGTCAGCAGTTTTAGTGACATTACCAGGAGTTTAGTGACACTCCAGCAGTTTAGTGACACTGTCAGCAGTTTAGTGACACTGTCAGCAGTTTAGTGACACTGCAGCAGTTTAGTGACTGTTTATGGCAGGATAATGATGATTTATATAACAAAGATTAACATTGTTTTGTTATGTCTGTCATCCTTTGTTGCTCCAGAGATCTTTATCCAAGGTGTTGGAGCTCTCCTCTCTCTTGGATCAAACCCTTATTATTCCTCTTTTACCCAAGTGCTACTTGGCCCTTGTGGGTTAAAGCTTCACTATAAATTTAATAAAATTATTATGGAGCCTCCAGGGAGACGATTTGATCCTGGTAAAGAGCTTATGATCCAAGGTGTTGGAACTCTTCTCTCCCTTGGGTCAAACATCTTTTATTTCCCTTTTACCAAGTGTTACTTAGCCCTTGTGGGTTTAGTACTTCAGTATTAATTTAATAATAATATAATACTGGAACCTCAAGAGTAAAGAGCTCTTGATCCATGGCATTGGAACTGCCCTTCCTGCCCTTGGATCAAACACGAGGTCAATATATACATTGTTCTCAGGAAAGAAATCTATTAACATCATATATAATAAATAACTCTGTTATTTTTCACAAAAAAAAATAATTTTTTGTAGATTTTTTGAAGATTTTTTTAAGTTAATTGGCAAAAAAAAAAAAATTATCATTTATTATGTAAATTATTAAGTGGGTTTTACAATAGTTATATTTTAAGTAGGTTGTACAATAGTTATATTTTAAGTAGGTTGTACAATAGTTATATTTTAAGTAGGTTGTACAATAGTTATATTTTAAATAATAAACAAGCTTTATTTTGATAGGTAAACCCAGCTGACCCTAGACCACTGATAAATGGTACGGTGGTACTGACAGGATGTGATAAAAGGCATTTATGTACAATAGACTCCCTGTATCCACCGATTCAGTTATCCACAGTTTACTGTGGCCCAAAAACACCTCTTAATTTTTGCATAATAATGAACTCCAAATCATGAAAGTAGAGAAGCTGGCAGTTCTTCAAGGCCTAAAAGAAGCCTTGAAGTGCTTCTCATCACTGACATTTGACAATTGTCCAGTTTGCATAATTTATGAATTACAGTGGAACCCCAGTTTTTGAACTTAATCCATTCTAGAAGGTCGTTCTAAAACCGAAACGTGCGAAAACTGAATCAACATTTCCCATAAGAAATAATGTAAATATAATTAATCAGTTCCAAAAAGAACAAAATACTCCTTCAATATGACACTAATATCAACTCTACGGCTTATTTATCTATCACAGTTGATCTAATATGACATAATAAACAAATAAACATATTAAACAGGCCCCTGTGGCCTGGTGGCTAAAGCTCTCGCTTCACACACGGAGGGCCCGGGTTCGATTCCTGACAGGATGGAAACATTTTGACGTGTTTCCTTACACCTGTTGTCATGTTCACCTAGCAGCAACTAGGTACCTGGGTGTTAGTCGACTGGTGTTGGTTGCATCCTGGGGGACAAGATTGAGGACCCCAATGGAAATAAGACAGGTAGTTTAATATCTTTACTATGCACCCCATACCCATCCTGTGGGCAGTAGTCAAAAGAGTACAGAGGTACATAATTGGTCCAGGGACTGGACTCCAAAATTTTGATAGCTGAAGAAGTTACAAAGGTATTGAAATAGATCTGGTCACAATCATAACCAAATTGCAAAGATAATGAGCTCCAGGGAGAGCTGGTCACACTCATGACAAGTTACGAAGGTAATGAATCATAAACACGTCCATACATGGACAGACAGTCCTCGATGACGCACTGACTTTCTTGGGTTATCCTGGATGGCTAACCCTCTTGGGTTAAAAATCCAAAGAAAATCTTATCAGAAACCTGAAATACACTCTAGAGTGAATAAAATATGTCATTATGTATATGGCTAGTAGTGGCGGGGGTGGAGAGTTTATTTGGAGGCAGGACAAAATATTCCTTCAATATGACACTAATATCAACTCTACGGCTTATTTATCTATCACAATTATATTTTGCCACCGAAGTGGCTAGTTTATTGTGCACCCCATATCCATCCTGTGGATGGTAGTGCAGGAGCATATGGATACACAAAAGGCCTAGGAACTAGGCCCCAAAAGGGTTAACAGGTGTACATATGGGTTTTTATTTATATACATATGTACAGTTCAATTATCTGTTACAAGCAAATTTAGGAAATTTGCTTAGTATATCTGGCATCTTATTTTCATTAATAAGATATCTTGACATGTCAAATAGGTTATTATACTGTCTGTCTCTGTATTCCTCAATAAGCGGACAATTAAGCACATAGTGTTCAAGACAGTGACTATATGCCTGATCACATAATTTGCATTTAGTTTGATCATCATCTGTGTGTCTCCTAAACTGCCAGAAGTACTTGTAACCAAGCCTAAGCCTGGCCACTACAACATCAGTCAGTCTGTTCACAATGCAAGTTGCTCCATAAACATACTTATCTACGTTCATGTTATTATAGTGGGTTATAGATCTACTCAGGCTTCTAACTGCATTGCTATAACAATAATTTTCATTACTTCTCTCCTAATATTATTCCTAATGCTAGACACAGATATACCAAAATTATATTCTACATCCAAACTTTGGGGCCCAGTCCCTGGATCCATTACGTACCTCTGTAATCTGTAAATACCTTTGTAACTTGTCATGATTGCGAACCAGAATCATTGTTTCTGCGACATTCTACAAGGAATTATGGTCATTTAAATACAACTAGGGTGGACGTCCACCACCCGCGGCAGGTTAGTGCTCACCTGTCGCTCAATTTTATTGTTTTTTTTTCCGTTTTTTTTTTTTCGTGTACTTACTGTATTATTCTTTCTAAGATAATTAATAGACGATTTGGTATCATAATCAGTGGGGGGGACTTATACGTAGAGTTCCAACAACCAGGAACCTCCTCGACACCATTTTGCTGAGTCTTGCTGACGTCATGGAAAATTCCAGTCTCGGGTGCGCGTGCCCGGGGTTATGGCTCAATATAACGCTATTATAGCTTTAGGCTTTATTTATCTATCACAATTGATCTAATAATGACTTAATGAACACAATTTAAATAACCAAAGAAGTATGGTAAATAATCTCCTGATACGGAATGATAATAATGGAATATTCCAGAGCGCTCCATCGGGATAATAGATTCCCTTTCTCAGAGAGGGGCTTACATTCTCTTTCTCTCACCTTTCCAGGGTCCTTATATTAGAGAAAACGAACATGGTTAACTATGACTATACACTTCGTCTTGCAGTATAAAGACTGAGGAAAAATGTAATTTTCTCGAAAAAAAAGATAAAAAAATAGGTGGTCGGCTGTTTGCGGCTTATCTCGGAAGTAAGTTATTCACATATATGGCACGTTAACTTCGTTAATAATAGCAGGAATGTAATGGAAATTCACGGAACATAAAGGAAAGTTGTTTTACAATCCCATGGATCGCTTTTTGAGAAATCATAATTTGTTTTGATTTTTGTGAGGGCAAAAGTTCAGTTATTTGGCATGAAAGTCAAAAAACCATACAAAATTTATTTTTTTTAAGAATGAAGATGGATAAATTACAGAAACGGCAATCCATTAGAAATACGTTTAGCATTGTTTTATGCGTAGGATAATGCCAAAAAACTTCTCAAGTCCACTTCGACGGGGCACTTGCAATATGTATGATTATTATTAAATAATTTTTTTCTCAGGTTGTTTTTTGAAGCTATTCTTATGAAACCTTGGTCACATTACTATTGAAAGGTGCTTCTTTACGTAAAAAAAAATGAAAGAAATCGAAACGAAATTATAAAAAAAAAACAAACAAAATTACCGTTCAATGTACCCTCAAGTCAGGCCGGATATAATATTTAATTCTGCCACTTTTTTGTGTGAGCTTGAAACACTTTCGAGGATTAGACTCTAGGGACCCGAGGATTTTCCAGTGACAATTTGTTTTCATAGTGCTCTTTTTTTATCAAGGGAACTGTCATGGGCACTCTTTGATTTGTTGAGCGAGAAGAAGATTGGATGGTCAAGTGATCCCATTGTCTACTTACTGTTTGTTCAGAGGCCGGCATAGAACCCTTTCATTTAATTAATACATTTTGTTTAATTTGAAGTACGGATCGAGCCTCTGTTTTATTTACTAGTTTGGCGGAGCATGGAATTGACCCTCCGTTTTCTGTAATACCCATTCATTTCCCTGTACTTTAAGTTTTCTTGGCCAGTATGAAGAGTTGGAATACAGGGAAAATTTGAATCTTTCATTAGTGCTATGATCCAGGAAGATTGAAAGAGAGAGGAATTGAGAGAGAAGAAAGGACAGAAGGGAAAAAGAGGGAAGGAAGAAAAAGGCCCCCCCCCCCCCCCCCCCCCCCCCCGAGAGAGAGAGAATAGAAGAGAATAAGAAAAGGAGAGCGAGAGAATGAAAAGAGAAGAGAAAAAGGAGAGAGAGAGAATTGAGAGAGAAATCGAGAATGGGGGGGGGGGGGGCAACTTAGAAGAGGATGAGAGGAAGACAAAAGGAGATGAAAGACTTGATCATGAGGATTGAGAGCTCGAGTACATGGAAGAACAAGTTAAATTTAAGAGAACTTGAGGAAAGTAGCCAACGGATAGGGAACAGTGAGGAACTAGTAAAATAGTGAGGAACAAGCTAGATACGTGAGGGAAGGTTAATTAAGAGAACTTGTGGAATCTCGAGCCAAAGGATAGAGAAGTTGTGAAAAAGATTAGTGAACATGAGTTAATAGAGAAAAGGATCGCGAGTTGCTCGAAAATCACGCCTTGATTAGAGAATAAAAAAGTTAAACTTGTACTCAACAACAATTAGAGGAAGGAGTAATGAACATATGTGGCTCGTCAGTGCACCTTTTCAAACCTAATTTACGACCTTCACAGAGGGTGAAGACATAACTTCATACATTATCAGGTTTGAGATTACCATACCCTCTGTGAATGGCCTGCTGACCACCTGGGCTACCAGCTTAGGAATGTTATTTTCTGGTTACAGCCTTGAATATTAGGCAACTTTGTCGCAGGATATTCATATGTAATTATAACCTACGAAGAGGCCAATCTTTAAAGCATATCAAAAAACCACAAATCTTACAGGAAAGAGTTCAGGGTATGCCAATTTACAGCCGGGCCAGAACTTCAGCAGTTACAGTAACAACTCTTTCGTTTGTTCGACTTTTGGATAGAGAGTTCAGGAATTGATAAGGTATGAATTCTCTTAGTGACTATCTGGTTGAGGACCAGTCCTGGACAGTCTTCCCCATTAAGATACTAAATTCATCTAGAGAAGTAAACCTGATTGATGCGGGAAGTTGCTGAGGTGTGACCTTGTTATGCTGAGGCTCACAATTCTATAAAAACCTAAAGGGATTCGAATCCTAAGGGCAAGGGGTTCATCAGACCTTTAAGAAATCAAAGCCTCTAGTGGCAAAGTATAAATGACTTCTTTATTCGTGTTTGTCATTTTGTGGTGTTAAGGGACATAAACGTCCAGTTTGTCTTCTAAGAAGGTCAATAAAGTTGGAAGATGTTTTTAAGACTGTAATGACCCAAGCACCTTTGTAGGGAACTTGTTAATGGACTCGGATTGTATCTACCATTTTACGAGACACTGGTTGCACATGTTGTAGTCTTTTTGATTTAGCTGTTCCCTAACCGTAAAGAATGAAACTCATTTCCTCTGCTATACTTTAGGACTACTGGGGCCGTACGGACTACTTTTCCTACCATCCGTTGTTACGTAGGTCTAAATGGTTCACAGGTTGGTCTGAAGCCGTACTTAGCTCCCATCACTTCTTGCTCCGTAACTAATTGGTAATGTTAAAAGGTGCCATTCTTCCTTCTGAGGTTGACCTTTCATCACCAAAAATGGACAGAGGTGTGTCAGATCCACTTTCTGTAGTGTTCAGAGAAGCCCCTCGTATGTTCGATGAGACAATGTCTCGTGGGAGTCATTGTGGTGTTAAAATCCAGTGATGCTACTTCGAAAGCGAGGAAGTTGGCATCTCGGTTCACTTGTTAGATGAAAGTGAAATTATTCACCTCCGATTACTATAAATGTTCTTGACTAGGGCTCAGACCAAAGCACAGGATTCTCTCTTACTGTCATGCCTGTGCTTTTCCCTGACTTTTAGCCTTTAGACATATCGAAGGACTCTTGTCAATTTACAACGTATTTGCCCTTCTCTTCGAATTGCCATAATACGCTAAACAAAATCAAGTTATCCCAAGGAAAAAACTTTTCTTATAAATTTGAATTATAAAAGGTATCTTGTACAAAAGTCAGTATTCAAATTAATTTCTGACGGAGAGACATGACTATTCATCTTAGTTGTTCCAAAGTAATGCGAGAGACTGTTCTTAAAAGGGCTCATGACTGCCAAGTGGCCCGGACATTTCTGGCATCGTAAAACACTTAAATAAAAATTAGGGAAACCTATTTTTTGGCCAAAAATGTCCTAGATATCACTACCTATCGTAGATCGTTTGTATAGTGTGCCTACTTGTCATCCTCCCGACGGTACAGGCGAGTACCTATGGTAATAAATGCCAGTCTTTACGGTACCTTTTGGAGGAGTAGCTATTGACATCGTTGCCTTTATCTCCACTTTAATCTGGGGGGGACATAGATAGATATTAAATGAGTTGATTATGCTTCGAGTTTCTCTGAAAAAAAAAGCCATACCTTAAAGACCAATATCCATACAGAGGTGGCCTGAAGCCTTTTGTCCATCTTCTCAAGGGGCATCCTAGAGAATTTTGTCTGACCCTGGGACACCATTTCACATCTGATCTTTAATGCAAACTTCTACACCAGCTTTTAGGAGTGAAGCTCTCTTCACCACACCCTATCATCCCAGCGTTATGGAGGATTGAGCGCCAGGCATTCGTTCTCAAGTCCATTTTTAAGGAAAACTTTTGCTCCTTAAGCCTAAGGAGCTGCATCGCTAACACTACCTGTGCTTTGTTTTGCCATGAAGGAAGTTCACATTGACTCTTTTTGGTTTTCACTTTTGAACTTCTCTATGGTAGGACAGGCCAGAGGCCATTGTTCATCCTTCATGACTTATGGATAATGAGGAGGTGGTGCTGAGGTCAGTCTTCTTACCGTTTATCCTTGACCTTAGATCCAACTTGAGGAGACTCTGACATAGTTTCGAAAAACCTCAAGCTGGTCAATGGTCCAGTACAAAACCTATTTTGATTCCAAAAGGCAGAAAGTTTTAAAGTAGGGATGAAGTTCTTGTACTTTTGCACGATCAAGTCAAATAAATTATTAGTAGCATGGATAGTCCTTATAAAGTATTAAAAAAATTTGTGGGACGTTGACTACCTCATAGAAGTCAAGGGAAAACTAAGCTTTATAATATCAACATCCTTAAGAAATGTTACCGAAGTAATTCGGTTAACTGCCTCAATAACTTTGACTTAGTTTTTCCACACTGTGAGGGAAAAAAGTTCAATTGATAGGTGGGCGAGGGGTATTTAGTAACACATTAAGTTTCATTGCCGGCTACTTGTAAGTATCGGGTTAGTCAAACTCCCGCTATTCCAGCCAGTTTTTCCCTCCCCGAAAGTGTAGTGTGCTTGCCAGTTCTAGTTAAGGTAAGGTAAGTCTAGCTCCACTGTTCCCGCCTGTTTTCCCCCACCCCTAAGTGATAGTTGACTGCCGGCTGCTTGTTAAGTAGGGTCAGTCTAGCTCCACTATCCCTTCCCCTCCCTCTTCCCCCCCTAAAAAAGGTGACCGTGTTGGTGGGCTCTGGTCAAACAGATAAATCAACTCAACTCCACAGACTCCCAACACTACTGTAAGTACAATGCCCTGCCTTGTATTCTAGTGGATTTATGTGTTGAAGTTCACTTTTGATAATAATAAAACTTTGGTCCTTTCAGTCTTGCTCTAAGTTGACTGTTGTAATAATCACACGTCTGGTAGGAATTGTACTTTCATGGAGAGTGATTTTCTTTAAGGCAGTGGGTAACCTATCTTTTCAGCTTGGATGTACGCAGGAGGGTCACCTGTCAATCAAAACGAAAATAACTGATGGAAAATGACTAACGTCCTGGAGGGACTTCCCCATTTTGGATTTAATTACCTGTGCACTGTATGAAATTTCAGGACGTAACCCCACATAATTGCAGTGGTAAAGAACCTGCTTTCCTGTCCTCGGATAGAATACTCATGGCGATACTCTGTGAAGAACTAGACGGGTCAGTGGTTCACCAACACTCTGCGACCCCCCCCCCCCCCACATCAGCACTCGGCTACGATTTCAAACACCATGGCACAACACCAGACACACCTATATATTTAGCGTTGAGTTCCAATGTTATTTTATTCATTTCATTTTTCATTTTTCTTTCAAATAATTACATACCTTTCATGTTTTATTGTTTTATGTTTGCTTTAATAAATAAATAAAGTGTTTATCTTGTGAATTAAATATTTCTTTTTTCTATTCAGTAATTTTTTCCTGAGGAGGAGCCAGCTTGGTAATAATGGAGTTGTTTACAGGGCTGAGTAAGCCTTCACACACACGAACTTGATACCACAACTGAAGCATGTACGGTGTGCAGACATATTTGAGGTGTATTAGTGGAGATAATAGTGTGAGAAGTGATGAGTGTTTCAGGTGTTTATCTCCACACTGGTTCTCTCATGTATTGAAAGATGTTTTATCAACTTTTTGTCCGTAGTTTGGAATGGCCCTTACGGGTTTACCGCAGCTTTGTAGGTGATGATAATATTGATTGTTTATGGCAGGATAATGATGTTTTATATAACTTAACGTGTTGTGTCACTGATGACACTGTCAGAGTTTAGTGACACTGACAGCGTTTTAGTATCATCTGCAGTTTGAGACCTGTCAGCAGTTTAGATGACTATGTCAGGAGTTTTAGTGACCACTCTGTAGTTGAGTGGACACTGTCAGCAGGTGTAGTGACATTGTCAGTAGTTTAGTGACACTCAGTAGTTTAGTGACACTGTCAGCAGGTTTAGTGACACTGTCAGCAGGTTTACTGACCTTGTCAGTTTAGTGACACTGTCAGTAGTTTGTGACACTGTCAGCTGTTTGTGACTCTGTCAGCAGTTTACTGACACTGTCGTAGTTTAGTGACACTGTCAACAGTTTAAGGACACTGTCTGCAGTTTAGTGACACTGTCAGCAGTTTAGTGAAATTGTCGCAGTTTAGGTGACACTGTCTCAGTTTAGTGACCTCTGTCTGCAGTTTAGTGACACTGTCAGTAGTTTAGTGAAATGTCAGCAGTTTAGTGATCACTGTCAGTAGTTTAGTGGACACTGTCAGCAGTTTAGTGACATCTCAGCAGTTTAGTGACACTGTCAGCAGTTTAGTGAACTGTCAGCAGTTTAGTGACATGTCGGCAGTTTAGTGACACTGTCAGTAGTTTTAGTGACTTGTCTGATCAGTTTCGTGATCACTGTCAGCAGTTTAGTGTCACTGTCAGCAGTTTAGTGGACACTGTCAGCCAGTTCAGTGACACGGTCGCAGTAAGTGCACTGCCAGTCAGTTTAATGACAATTGTCAGCAGCTTAGTGACACTGTCAGCAGCTTAGTGACACTGTCAGCAGTTTAGTGACATGTCAGAAGTTTAATGACACTGTCAGTAGTTTAGTGACACTGGTCATAAAACACGTGTGAGCTGTCAGCAGTTTTAGTGGATGGTCATAAATACCAACTGCTGCACTGTTATCAGTTAATGGGACTCTGTCAGTAGTTTAGTGACACTGGTCATAAACACCGCGCTGACGGCTGGTCAGCAGTTTAGTGAATGGGCCTAAATATCCATGCTGGACACTGTTATCAGTTTAGTGGACACTGTCAGTGTTTAGTGACACTGTCAGCAATACAGATGACACTGTCAGCAGTTTAGTGACACTGTCAGCAGGTTAGTGACTCTGTCAGCCGTTTAGTGACACTGGTCAGTAGTTAGTGACACTGTCAGCAGTTTAGTGACACTGTTCATAAAACACTGTGACCTGTCAGCAGGTTTAGTGAAACTGGTATAAACTCATGCTGACACTGCAGCAGGTTAGTGACCGGTCAGCAGTTTAGTGGACACTGTCAGGCAGTTTAGTTGACTTTACAGGAGTTAGTGACACTCAGCAGTTTGTGTGACACTGTCAAGCGTTTGTGACACTGTCAGCAGTTTAGTGACACTGTCAGCAGTTTAGTGACTGTTTATGGCAGGATAATGATTGAATTTTTATAAAAAACGATTAACATTGTTTTGTTATGTCTGTCATCCTTTGGTGTCTTCAGACGATCTTTATCCAAAGGTGTTGGAGCTCTCCTCTCTCTTGGATCAAACCCTTATTATTCCTCTTTTACCCAAGTGCTACTTGCCCTTGTGGGTTAAAATGCTTCACTATAAATTTAATATTAATTATTATGGAGCCTCAGGGAGACGATTGATCCTGGGTAAAGAGCTTATGATTCCTAGGTGTTGGAACTTTTCTTCCCTTGGTCAAACATCTTTTATTTCCCTTTTACCAAGTGTTACTTAGACCCTTGTGGGTTTGTACTTCAGAATAATTTAATAATAATTATAATATGGAACCTCAAGAGTAAAGAGCTCTTGTCATGGGCATGGAACTGCCCTTCCTGCCTTGGCTCATACACGAGGTCAATATCTACATTGTTCTCAGGAAAGAAAAATCTATTAACATCATATATAATAAATAACTCTGATATTTTTTCACATAAAAAAAAATAATGTTTTGTAGATTTTTGAAGATTTTTTTAAGTTAATTGGCAAAAAAAAAAAAAAAAATTACATTTATTATGTAATTATTTAAGTGGGTTTTACAATAGATATATTTTAAGGTAGGTTGTACAATAAGTATATTTTAAGTAGGTTGTAAATAGTTATATTTTAAGTAGGTTTGTACAAATAGTTTATTTTAAATAATAAACAAGCTTTTATTTTGATGGTAAAACCCAGCGACCCTAGACCACTGATAAATGGTATACGGTGGGTACTGACAGGATGTGATAAAAAGGATTTATGTACAATAGATCCCTGTTACCCACCGATTCAGTTATCCACAGTTTACTGGGCCAAAAATCACCTCTTAATTTTTGATTAATAAATGAATCAAAATATGAAAATTAGAGAAGCTGGCAGTTCTTTCAAGGCCTAAAGAAGCCTTGAAGTGCTTCGCATCACTGGACATTTGACAATTGTCCAGTTTGCATAATTTATGAATTACAGTGGAACCCCAGTTTTTGAACTGTAATCCATTCTAGAAGGTCGTTCTAAAAACCGAAACGTGCGAAAACTGAATCAAACATTTCCCATAAGAAAATAATGTAAATATAATTAATCAGGTTCCAAAAGAACAAAAGATCTTCAATATGACACTAATATCAACTCTACGGCTTATTTTTCTATCACAGTTGATCTAATATGGACATATAAACAAATATTACAGATTAAACAGGCCCTGTGGCCTGGTGGCTAAGGCTCTCGATTCTCACACGGAGGGCCCGGGTTCGATTCCTGACAGGATGGAAACATTTTGACGTGTTTCCTTAACCTGTTGTCATGTTCACTAGCAAGCAACTAGGTACTGGGTGTTAGTCGGAATGGTGTTGGTTGCATCCTGGGGGACAGATTGAGGTCCCCATTGGGATATAAGACAGGTTGTTTAATATCTTTACTATGCACCCCATACCATCCTGTGGGCAGTAGTCAAAAAGAGTACAGAGGTACATAATTGGTCCAGGGACTGGACTCCAAAGTTTTGATAGTGAAGAAGTTACCAAAGGTATTGAAATAGATTGGTCACATCTTAACCAAATTGCAAAAACGAAAATGGACTCCAGGGAGTGCTGGTACACTCATTGACAAGTTACGAAGGTAATGAATCATAAAACACGTCCACTATGGACTGACAGTCCTCGAGGACGCATGACTTTCTGGGTTATCCTGGATGGCTACCTCTTGGTGTTTAAAAAATCCCAAAGAAAATCTTATCAGAAACCTGAAAAATAACTTTAGAGTGAACAAAATATGGTCATTATGTTATATGGCTAGTAGTGGCGGAGGTGGAGAAGCGTTTATTGGAGGCAGGACAACATATTCCTTCAATATGACACTTATATCAAACTCTACGGCTTATTTATCTATCACAATTTTATTTTGCCACCGAAGTGGCTAGTTTTTGTGCCACCCATATCCATCCTGTGGATGGTTGTGCAGGAGCATATGGGATACACAAAGGCTAGGAACTAGGCCCAAAGGGTTAACAGTGTTTACATTATGGTTTTTTATTTATATAATATGTACAGTTCAATTATCTGGTACAAGCAATTTAGGAAATTTGCTTAGTATATCTGGCATCTTTTTTCATTAATAAGATATCTTGACATGTTCCAAATAGGTTATTTACTGTCTGTTCTGTATTCCTCAATAAAGTGGTCAATTAAGCACATAGTGTTCAAGACAGTGATATATTGCCTGTCACATTATTTGCATTTAGTTTGATCATCATCTGTGTGTCTCCTAAACTGCCAGAAAGTACCTTGTAACCAAGCCTAAGCTGGCCACTACAACATCAGTCAGTCTGTTCACAATGCAAGTTGCTCCATAAAATACTTATCTACGTTCATGTTATTATAGTGGGTTATAGATCTACTCAGGCTTCTAACTTGCATTGCTATAACAATAATTTTCATTACTTCTCTCCTAATATTTTTCTAATGTAGACACAGATATACAAAATTATTATTCTACTCCAAACTTTGGGGCCCAGTCCCTGGAGTCCATACGTACCTCTGTAATCTGTAAATACCTTTTTGTAACTGTCATGATTGCGAATAGACCTACCGGAGTTCATTACCTTTGTAATTTGTGAGTTCATTACTTTGTAAATTGTGATTCATTACCTCTGTAACTTGCTCAGCTATCAAACTTTGGAGTCCAATCCCTGACAATTATGTACCTCTGTAATCTTTTTGACTACCGCCCCACAGGATGGGTATGGGGTGTGAAATTTGTGTGGACTGCCTACTAAGAGTCGCTACCCTGGCAAACTTCTGAGACACCGAGCTGAGGTGGGTACCTCAGCCCACAGTGGCCTTATAGGACAGATTTTCATCAAATGATTGGTATTGCAAAGTAACCTCGCCTGCATGCCGTATAAAGGACTACTTACTCGGTGTTGCTAGCCATATATCCTGGATCTTTCAACTTCCTAAGACCTAGCTTAGCCCCTTTGGACTGCCCCTCGGAGGAAAACCACGTGCAACGGGGAACATTAATTCCTGCAATTTTCAATCGTTAATTAGTGTCTGCCTGCACCTCAGAAATTCCTATATCCAAGAGGTTATGTATCACTAGTATAACTATGCAGACTCAGATCACTAGCTTCTGACGACTCTGAGGACACTAGGTACTTACTGGGCTCATGCTCTCTCTGTAGCATGCCAGGCCACAGTTAAACTCAACCCACAATCTCCCAAGACACTGACCAGAACCTACGGGAAAAAAGGTGAGATCTTGTCTTACTGTATGGGCTGATGGAGGAGATCAATCTACGGTACATGAGGTGGCCCTACCAGATTCTCAGCGTATCAGATGTGAAGGAACAGTGGGTGGTGCCGTCGGGGTTCACGGCACGTCTTGTCAGTCGGTTGTCTGTCGTAGAAGGGTGCTATTCTGTCTTTATGTGACCCGCGCCGCCTCAATCAAGCTAGGGCTGCCAGTTCTCCCTAGCTAATTATCCTATGTTTCCTCATTATCGCCTAAATACCATGTTAAGGTCTTGGTCACTTTATATTACACAGATGCTTAGAAAAACCAAATTTAGTTACTCCCAAAAAAACTACTACCCCTTTCCCCTGAAGGTAAATTATAAATTAAATAAGTTACCCAACCGCAACCCAGAGATCCTTTTTTGGGAGGGTTTAAGGGGTCCGCTCCCCCGCCCGAGGCCATGCTGGATCTGAGCTGTGGGAACTATTTGGACCAAAAAATTTCCACATCCTCCCGCCGGCAAGGTGGGGGCAAAGTTAGATCAAGTCTGCCCCCCGCGGGCCCCCCCCAGGGGCCTGGACTTGAGCCCCGTTCGACGGGTCGTCGGCCGCTAGCTCTCCCTCTGGTCTTTTCTCTGCCCCGGTCCCACCGTTGGACCTCGAGAGGAAAAGCCTGTTGATGGGTCTTATAGTCTGGGGACCCCTTCATTCTACTTTCACCATTTAACCCGCCCACCCTTGTCTGGGGGGGTTGCACTCCCGGGCCAAGGGCCGTATCCCCTGGGCGCCTCGGGTTCTACAGCACCAGGCCCCCCTTCACTTAGATCATCTTATTTGCCTCGGGGTGGCACCTAGAAATGTTCCCGCAGGTTGTCAAGTAACCCCTGGCCACACCGGGTTTCCCTTTGTCCGGATGTTACCAGTCTGTTGGACTCTGTGAAAAGTTCTTCTTTGATGGGGGGCCCATCTGGCCCTAAAAATCCAGCTCCTTGGAAGATGACTCAAAATTGGGGGAAAGGGGCTCAACCCTTTTTCCCAAACAGCATTGTTGGGGGGTGAGAGCTTCTTGTCGAAAACCCCATTTTGTCGTAGGTAAGGCCTGTTATTAACTCTTGCCTTTATTCAACTAACACTGTCCTCGTTCATCAAGCTCCCTCTGCCTGAAAGACCTTCCAATGCCCTTTTTGACTGTGGCCCCCCCATGGTCTAGAATCCCCCTTGCCGGGGGCCCCTGGGAGTTTAAACCCTCCACTCGACTCTATTCTCTTCGGTGTTCTTATTTCTCCGTTGCCCCTAAGATTCCTGAAAATTTATCGGCCCCCTAAAGTTGTGCCATTGTCCGAGATAATAATCGGGGGCAAAAAATCTGGCAGAAAACCTCCTGAAAACTTCCAAAAGTCTTTTTGGTCATATCTTCTGCCAACCCCAAAGCACCGTGGTAGTGGCACAAGAAAAACGGAAACATATACTTCTGAGGCCCCCCCCTATGTCCCCTGGGTTCTTAAATGTGTAGCCCCAGTATAGTTTTTTCCTACAGTCTCAAAGGGCCCCTTCCTATGTACCCGCTCCTGAGGCAGCGGTGGGGGACCGGGTTTTGGTGGGTCCCCCCACTCCCGCCGGCAGCCCTTTGGAAACCCCTTTTTTAGCACCCTTTTGCGGCGCTCGACCCTTCAATCCCCAGTAATTCTAGTAGGCAGGGGGGGGTTTTCCCCAAACCCCCCAAAAGGGTCTTATGGGATTTGTATCAATAGCTTGTGCCCCATCCCCCTTTCCCGCCAGGATGTTTGGCCCCATAGCTGAGTCGAGTTTTGTTTTTTTCCCCTGTCTTATTAGCCCCGCATGATTGGGAAAAATCCCAATGAGTGAACCAATTTGCTTTTCCCTGAGTCGTCATCGTTGGACACGGTCCTGAGCCAAAACCCTGCTCCCGGGTCGAATATTCCCAGCACCCCTAAAAACCTTCCCTTTGGAAATGCCTTACCCCAATATTCTCGGGGGCCACAGAGAAACTGTCGCCCTTGGCCCTTACTTGTCATGCAGCTTCCTCACAATCAAATCCTTTTCCCGTGATTATAATTTTTCCCACGAGGAGTAGCGCCTGGGGTCAAATAATTCAGTGTCGTTTTCCCCCGCAAATGTACTATGTCTGGTTGTCCCCACGAATTTCTGCTCCGGCCAGCAAATCCCTTCCGGTAACGTTGGGCCTTTAAACCCAAATCTGTTTTAAGCTTTCTGTTGTCCCCCCTCGGCTTATCAGGTGGCCTGGGTTTTGATCTTAGGACATACGAATTGTTGACGTTGACTGTATTCCGTATCCCTTTACCTTTCCTGACAAGGGGAGCTTAGCCCTGTCATTTGGACCACTGTAAGGCACCCCCGAGTCTGTCCTACTAGGTGTGTGTCACCTCAGATTACCAACCCCTCCTTACGTACTTACCCAGTTTTGCCCCCCAGAAACATCCCCGGGCTCTAGTTTTGGGGATGAGAATCCTTCGGGGGTGTCACCGGCACAACCCTGGTGACCAGTTTGACTTGGTCCCGGCCACCAAATACGCTACTGCCCCTGGGCCCCTGGGGGGGGCATAAGAAGAGTGCAAGTCATAACCCGCCCGGTCCCCCCCGATGGACCGGGGGAATGTGAATCGTGAAATTTCCCGCTGGGTTTTGTTAACCCGATCCCCCCCCTGGCAGACGTTTCTGGCAGTGGGTCGTCCCAACCTGGGTTTTCAGCTCCCAGTCTGTTGCACTAGCATCCCCCCTCAAATGGTTTAGGGTTTTGTCAAAAAACCCAAAAGGATCGAAGGCAGTCTGACTTTGCCAGCAAAGACCTCCTGGTCAGCTTCCCTTCCCATCAGGCTTTCCCCTTTAGCCTAATCTGTTTCCTTTTTTTTCCCAAATCCAGTCCCAAACCGTGTTACCTAGGCACTGAGTAGCCAGATAGTCAGTTCCCCCTGCCCCGCAACTTGGATTGTTTGCACCCCTTTTCTCAAAAGGCAGTTTGCCGAGAGCATCTCCCGATTAGACTCTCGGTAAATGTCCCTCAACACCTTTTTCGAGGTTGGGACCCTGCATGTTGTCTACATAAAAAAGGGTCTTCAGTAATTTTTTTTTAAGGGGCTTTTACAGTTCACAAGGGGGGGGTGTCTATGGTACTGTTAGGGAAAGGTGACTAGTGGCACCAAACACATCCCTGAATTTTTAGGTATCATACCCTTGCTTGGGCCCTCCCTGTTTGCCAACCCCAAGACCTTGTGTTGTCCCCGTCCCGTGGCTGAACCCAATATAGGAAGGGTTTGCTAATGTCTGCCGCATAGGGTATTTGTCCCGAATCTCAACAAACACTGTAAATTTTTGCTCAGGGAGGCCCCCCGTGAAGCAGTCGTTAACGATGGCCTGGGGGGGCTCGCCGCGGCTGCGTTGAGACTACTCTGATGGGAGTGGTTACCCCCCTCCTTGGGCTGCCATGTGGGGGAAAATAAAGGGTTTTTTTTCCCCAGGGTGGCATTGGGCACTTTTTTCAAAGAACCCAAGGGCCGGTTCCTTAATAAATATATCATATTTCCCCCCCAGACCTTCTTGGTAGGTGTTCACCAATGAATTCCTGACCAGTGCCCTTCTTGAAATTAGGGGGCAGCGTTGGGTGGCCCGGTTTCCATGGGAGTCGCACCCCAAAATGTCCGTCCCCGAATGCCTGGGTTAAGAATCTCGATACTTTTTCTGTTCGGGGGCGGGGTGGTCACCTTTATCCTCTAATCCAGGTCCATTTTATGGACGGCTCACTTCGGATATGCCAACTTGCGCCTCTGACGACCTTCGTGCCACCAATCCGCATCACCAGTACGCCTCAGTCCTGTAATACCCGAGCCCCCCTTTCCGGGGTGCAGGGAAGTGAGCTGGTACTCTGCCTCTAGATGTACCCCCCTGGAGCCCCGTACAGGCCAAACCCCCCCCTGTAACCCTTCTGTGACAGAACTCGTTAGGAATCCCTCCCACCAAAATGCCCCAATTATAAATTTCTGTGCAATTTTGGGTTTTTGCTAGTTCCACCCAACTCCTCAAAGTTTGACTGCTGGCCAGTCCCTAGTGGTAAATGATTGGGGAGCCTTTCACCCCTCCAAGGTGAAATTTTCCCCTCGTTGCCGGCTAACCTGACTCACATTGTACTGGGGTAAGACCTGCGTGGGATTCCCCCCCAAACCTTCCACCTTCATGTCAATTTACCAACTGTCTCCAGCTTAACCCTTTTCTAAAACCCCCGCTATGAAGGTCTCTGTGCCCCCTGCAAAACAAAACGGGGCTTTCGATTTTCCCGGCGGGACCACCGCCATTTGGTTGGGGCACCCCACCAAAACCCTTTAAACTGCCTCCCGAAAAAATTCCTGGTATACCACCTCATGACCGACTTTTTCTTCTTCCCCCTTTTTTGGGTTTGCCTTCCCTTACTTTTTAAACCCATCAAAATTAGGACACAACGGGGGTTTGCTTTCCCCCTTTCCGACCCCGCCCCTTTTGGCAGCGTTACGTCCCGGAAAAAATTTCTCCAAACACCTTGAAACAAAGTCTCCTTCTTGTCTTTTTTAACCCTTTGGATTAGGTGGTGGCTTGACCCCGAACTAGCGTGTTCTCATCACAAAACACCAGTCTCATCTGGCCGTTTTAGTGGTTTCCCCCTTTCCCCTTGGGTAACCCCCGCCCTGGGCTTTAGTGCTACTTTGTGGGAGGTTGGGTTAGGTCTATCTCTCGAATGTTGGGGGGGTTGACCGACTTCTCCTTGGTAGGTAATTTCTCCCCCTGACCTAGCTCAGGTGAGATATGAGATCCCCCAACCCTTCAAAAATTTGTTTTTCGTGAAACCCCATTCGTTTCCCCATATTTTAAGTTTTAACTCATGCCTGTCGTGCTAGCCCGTTTCCTCTGAATCACCTGGGTAAGGGCCCCCTTTGAAATATTTCATATGCAAATTTTTGAAACTTTGTCAAGCTAAAATTCAATCGGGAACTTCTTAGCTTTTCGGTCATGTCGGCAAAACCTCTAGATCCAACAACCCATAAAATATGCTACCTTTATCTCCTCGTGTTGCCAAACAGTTTCTAATTGGTCTTTGGCTGTTGGGAATTAGTGTCAGTAAAACTGGTTAGTGCCGGACCGTCTAAAGGGTTTTCCCTTGAGCTGGACGCAAAAACGCAAATTGACGGCATCTGACAAATCGTTTCTGTCCCTGGGGTCAAACTGACCCAAAAAAAAATGTACTCGTTAAGGTTTCCCTCGAAAGTTGGGAAATTCAACTGGGGCAACTTGGGCAAATATTGACAAGGGGTGCGGTTTTTTGGGGTACTGCGGTGTTCACCCACCCTTGGAATACTAGCCTTTAAAGTAAATTAAC
>NC_069409.1:31564660-31650083 GCF_026875155.1 Cherax quadricarinatus
CCCGGGCCCTTTGCCCCCACACCCCCATATTAGCCGTATGAACAGTTCCATAATCGCTGAAGGCTTCCTGAATGCCATACGACGTTGCCTCAAATGGTACATTACGCACCTTTACCCATGTGTAATATTTCGAAACATCATGTAGACACACCTCTACTGCTGAATTAACACTCATCCTCCTTTCCTGGAATTCATCCACAATCCTGGAGTAAAAGCCGGCTCTTGTAAACTTAAACAAAAAACCCTTGACATTCCATTTAGGGCCACACCATACAATTCATCGTTCGATATCCCGTAGACGTCTCTAATGATGGCCGATAACAGTACATGCATCGTCGCACTGCTTAACGTTCCTCGTACTAATTCAATACAGACAGTATTCACTCTCCTGTTGATACGATCCGCCATGTTGGTGTCTAAGTCCAGCAGTCACCACCAGGTGGCGTGTAGGGAGACTCAAGAAGCGTCCTCTCTTCCCAGTGGTCGAGAGACGAATGAACTATCAGATTGCAATGTGTAATGGTACAGTAAGGACTCGTGCTTCACATGCTTCGCGCTATGAAGGTGGAAAAAGAAAGTGAATCGCGCATTGCTGTAACTCAAAGACAATCTTTATAATAACAATAAACTTATTACAAAGTAAGGTGTACAACTTTTTTACTGACATAACTGTGAACATTAGACAGATCTTGATGAACATTGAGTAACCAGCGAGTGTTGTGAATTTCCAGACTGAGTGGAAGACGTGTACACTCAAAAAAAAACTATTCTTCAGTCAAGACACTGGATACCCGAGTTATTCTTAAGGGTCCGATACACAAACCCACGTAAGTCTACTTTGATGTATTGTAGTTCAATGTACGATTTGGGTAGATTATCATAAACCCGGTAACAAGCGGGCTTTTGAGCCCAACACAAGTGAGCATAAGGCCCTCGTCAGTATTCAGTTAGTCAATGGACTACTGACACAACACCCCTAGGGATAATTTTTTTTTTTTTATTTTATTTAAAACGTCATATAACAACATATTAAATATATAAAAAACCTCCATTACATTCATAGTAAGTATAATTACAATTGTCAATATATACACTAGAACGGTTATAAATATTCGTCAGTCCCCTATTCATTATGTACCTATCCTAAGGTAACACAAGAATATACAAATTCTTCGTTACCTTAATTAAAACCCTCTTATTACATTAAAAACAAAGAGAAACTATTCATCAATAATATGCCTTAGTGTTTGATTTTATGTCAATAAAACCTTGTAAAGACATAATACATAAACAAGTACATATATAACAAAATATCCAAAAACGAACGATATGTAATGAAACTGGTAGTCAATTTACTTGACAACTGCAAAGATACAAAAATATTCAGTACAGTACACAAAGGGTTCCACTTAATAGCATGAGATAATTCTGAATTGCCAAACAAGTAACATTATGCAACATACACACACAACATTCTTATCACATATACACACACACATGAGAGATTATGTTTTTTTTTTTTTTTATATTTTTATTTAAAAGGACACAGTACAAGATATAAATAAATAAAAGAACACAATTATTAACCGTTTGAAAATACAATGACCTACCATCAACCCCATAGCATACCACAAGTGTTACATTCATATTGTATTAAAGAATATACCATCACCGAACAATGAAACGAACAGGAATAACCCCTGCTCAGAAAAAACATCAACAAATTCTAAACCTACAAATCATGCCTATTATACAGTACAGTAAAACCTCCTTGCACAAAGTACACAGATGATATGATGCAGCATACGAAGGATAAAATCATACATTACAATAATTAAACAAAGGCTAACCCAACCCTACAATAAAATTACAAAGACATACCACATAATACTTCCCGCAAATAGCAGGAAACTCTTAACATAATAAAGAGCGAGAGAGCTCCAGCACCGAACAAAAAATTAGCAAAAACCAAAAACTCAAAATTTTATGTCTGTGTCCACATAAATCCCCCACAACTCTGTACAATTAGACCCCTTGCACAAAGTGCACAATAAATATTATTTAACATACAAAAATTAAAATGATAAGAACATTAATTTAAACATTAGGCAAACCAAAGCCGACAATAAACATTACATTGGTACATATCACAATGAAACTCCCCAATAAACACTGGGCAGGAAACACCCTCAAGTAAGACATAACATTATATACGCAAGTATCAACCCATACAACTAACAAAATCCTAACATAAGGTATCAAAACTGTCTAGTTACAGGACATGAAAACCTTATCTCCCTATTTGAAACACTAGTACATCATTGCTGTTTTTTTTTTTTTTTTTTTTTTTTTATATAAACAGTCTAAAAGATAATATATAAACAAATAATTTTTTTTTTTTTTTTTTTTTTTTTTTTTTTTTTTTTTTTTTTTCCAAGGTTTAGTCATCATGGTTTTAATTAAGGTTATCCTGTATGCAGTGAACATAACCATAGATTCCAAATCCTCATTCATCTCCCTTCCACTCTATTTATAACCCTCCCACCATCCACACTACAAAGAAGCCTAAACCAACTCACCCTCATGCATCCCCCGGTAGGAGACCAACCCTTTGCCCGCCCTCTGGGTTCATGAGGAGGAGGCCCCCCACAGTGAGATTCCGGTAACCTCCGAGAAGCTAACTACCCACCTCCCCCCATAGACTTGCCTATTCCTACACATAGTTCTATAAAATCTCGCTGCTAACGCTTTTATCCTCAACTCTCCCCTAACCTCCCTCATCCCCCAAGATACATGTAAATAATCCGTCATAACATACATTAAGGCTCTACCCACATCACCCGGCACCCCGGTTACATCCAACATTAAGGCCCTTAGGAATGGCCATTGCCCCCCCCCCCCAAAAGTCTGATAACTCTCACCATCCATAACCTCACCCCCTCCAAAGAGGGACAAAAATATACCGCATGAAAAGCCGTTTCGATGTCCCCACAATGCAAGCATGAGTCCTCTCTCACAAGACCCATTTTATACAACACATCCCTAGAGGCCAATATTCCCATCAGAAACCGATATACTAACTCTCGTCCCCTTTTGCTGGTATTCTAAGCAAGCCAAACTTCCTCCATATGCCTATCCAGTCATATGTGGATATACAGCAAGCCCCTGTAAAACACCCTTGCCCACCACAGCACCCACCATTCGTTTGACCTTTAACGTGGACACCTGTTTAAAAATGTAATAAAACCCTAAAACATGTCCTCACAATACCTCAAATCCCTGCCACCCACCATCTTCGTGCATCCTCCATTACCCTACCTACCCTGACACCTCTGTTCCCCCCAGTCCGTATATATCTTTGTTTTAATATATAAAGCCATTACTCTATGACCCAATGACATCAGGCCAAGACCCCCACGTCTCCTCTCCGTCATCACCACGTCCTTGCTCAACCATGCCCTCCCAAACCCCCACACATACCTTAGAACCTTCCTCTGGATTTCTGCAATATCTTTTGCTCTTAAAGGGAACACCTCAGCCACTCCCCACACCTTACTGTACACCAGAGAGTTGACCACTAAAACCTCTGCTGTAATGTTACGTCCCTAGCCCTTAAGCCTCCTAGCCTACCCAAAACCCTGCTCGTAACTAATTCCGAATTTATCTTCCTACTCTCCTGCACTTCCGCCATGTACCATATTCCACAAACCTTAATTCTGTCCACTACTGACCATCCCAACCCTCCCCCAAGCTCCCTCCCACCAATCCCCCACCTCTAATAGTCTCGACTTCATTAAATTAACTCTCATACCCGTAGCGGCCCCAAAAAATCTGAATGATTCCACCAACTTTCCTTAGATCTTCCTCATGCCTTACCAGCACAGTAGTATCATCTACGTACCCCACAATCCCCCCCCGCCCACCCCCCCTAAACCCGTGTTCATTCATCACCTCATCCACCAGCCCATAAAATGGATTCTGTACACAGGCAAACAATAACTGAGAGAGTGGACAGCCCTGCCTCAAACCTCTCTCCATCAGTACTGGGTCCCCAACTTACCATTAATCTGTACCCTAATAACTGCTCCCTCATACAAGGTTTGCACCCATCTCACCACCTTCTCCCCCAAACCCAACTGTTCCAAACAAACTTTTAAGAAATCCCTATTCACACAATCATACGCATTAGCCCAATCTAAACCAAGTATTCCCCCTCCGGTGCAGTCCTCAATAAAATCCCTTATGTGACTATGTCCGTCCCTCATACTTCTTCCCGGAATGCCAAACTGTCCCCCATGTATCACTGATCCTAGGACCTTCTTCAGTCTATTGCCCAGAATTTTAGCATAAATTTTATAATCAGCACACATTAAGGATATCGCTCTATAATCACTCAGTACTTTCCCTTCCTTCTTTTTCGGCACTAACACAACGATCCCGGTTTTCTGTTGTTTTCCCCATCCTCCCACTGCGCCACATATAATTCAAGACTTCCACTAAACCATGCCTAATACACTCCCAATAAACTCTATAAAAATCATTCGGTATTCCATCTATGCCCGGCGTCTTACCCTGACTCATCCCGTAAACCGCCTCCTCCACCTCCTCCTCACTAATACTCCCCTCCAGCATTTCTTGTTCCTGTTGTCCTAATACAATATTACTCTGCATATCCCCAAATACCTTCTCACTTGCATCACCTCTGTTCCTCCTCCATTTCTCCCTAAACCAATAATCTGCATAAACACTAATGCTGTCCGTGTTAGTAAGGCCTTGACCCTCCACATAACCTCCCCCCCCTGCAGCGACCACTATGTGCGCTATGGTAGTCACCATTTGCCTTTCCCTAAATTTTCGCAGAACGTAACCTGACGGTTGATCACCCTTTTAACACCTCCTCTAACCCCGCTCTAACTCTAATTGCGTTTAAAACCCGTCATTATTAACTCTGCAATCCTACACCTTAAACCATCCACATCCCCTCTCATACCTTCCTACCCCCCCCGTCGTAAAACGCATTCAGTTGTCCCTCCAGATAGTTTTGCAAACCATACCGCCACCGTGCCTGTTCCCTACCACGTGCCCTGAAAAACTCTGCAATTCCTATCTTAGCCCTCACCTCCCACCAGTCAGCAAATCCATCTCACCATCCCTGCCATCCCAGAAATGTGTCCACCATTCCTCAAAGGAAGAGCCAACATCCCCCTCCTGCAGTAGCCTCACATTCAATTTCCAATACCCAGCATATATACGTACTAAAACCATCCACCCGCAGATCAGCTATCACCGCCCTATGATCCGAAAAACCGAATCGAAAGCTCTCACCCTCTCCACACCTATCCCCTTCATTACATATATCCTATCTAACCTCGCCTCATAATTTCCACGCATGAACGTGTGCTCCACCCCATACTCCCCCCTCCCCACCACATCGACAACTCCTACATCCCTTAACACATCCCTTAGCGCACCCAAGACACATCCCGCCCCCCTCGGTGAGACATCCCCATACCTAATCACACAGTTCCAGTCACCCCCAAGAACAGTATGGAAGGAGACCCCGCAAATAATACATCAAAACATCACGAACAAAATCAACTTTCACTCTAACATTGTTGCATGCCGGCATATAAACTCCAATGAAACATACTCTCCCCACCCCCCAGTGCCCATCTACCCTTACGACCCTCCCCCTCCCCCCTCCTCCCAACCCATGACACGCAATGGGCTGGTCTCCTTTACAGCCACTGCCACCCCTCCTTTTAATTGCAAAGCCTTACTGACAAATAGGTTATAACCCCGCAAACGCAATTCACACCCTAACCTATGGTTATGCTCCTGCAAAAAACATACATCTAAAATCAAACCTTCGTAAAAACCATTCTAACCAAACCCTTTTGACCTCAGATTTAAGACCATTTACATTTATTGTGACACACTTGAACTTCCCAGAAAAGGCGGCTTACCTCTATGCCACTGTGGCTTACTCAATTCGCCTTTCATGGTACCCATACCATTTTTATCATGTTTCCTAACCTGTCCACCAACCCCCCCTTGCCCTCCCCCACCGAGCTTCCCCGGCACACCCCCTCCCCTGGGTTTCCTTCTCCCCCACATCTACCCATGACTTCTTCCCAGGTCTCTGCCCAGGTGTTAAAACCTCATCAACGTCCAAGGCACCCGCCGTCCGTTTGCGTGAGCTCTCACTCACACACATATCTACCTCATGCGAGTCCTCCTGATGGACTTCCACCACCACTTCCGTGTCCACTCTGTCATTCCTCGAATCCTCCACCTGTCCCTGCTGCTTATCCATCAGCTGCACCTCACTTAACTTCTCGGGTCCGTCCTCCCCGTCCACCGGCTCATCCAAGAACTCCTGCAGCACTGCTTCCAAATCCTCTCCTGGTAGACTCCTCCACGCCCACCCTTCCCTCAGGCGATGGGGGGCTCTCCCCTGTCACCTCCGGGAGGGTAACACACGTCCCCATCACCTCTTCCACCTTGTCCACCTCCTCACTCCAGAGATTCGTCTTCTGTCCATCTGCTACCCCCAACTCCACATCCACATTGCACGGTTGCTGATCCACCATCCACGATAACGCCATCCTAGGGGCTTGCCTGCGAGGACACTGCGCCGCCATGTGCTCATAAGAATCACATAATCGCAAGTTTTCCTCTGCCCGCATAGTGGACAAATACCTGGTCCTATAGTTTGTCAGCGTTACATACGAGGGTATTGGCCGCCTCAATGACATCTTCAGGGTGCAGGACCCCTCGGGCAGCCCTTCAAACGGCCCGTCCCTCCACACCCCCATATTAGCCGTATGAACAGTTCCATAATCGCTGAAGGCTTCCTGAATGCCATACGACGTTGCCTCAAATGGTACATTACGCCACCTTTACCCATGTGTAATATTTCGAAACATCATGTAGACACACCTCTACTGCTGAATTAACACTCATCCTCCTTTCCTGGAATTCATCCACAATCCTGGAGTAAAAGCCGGCTCTTGTAAACTTCACAAAAACCCTTGACATTCCATTTAGGGCCACACCATACAATTCATCGTTCGATATCCCGTAGACGTCTCTAATGATGGCCGATAACAGTACATGCATCGTCGCACTGCTTAACGTTCCTCGTACTAATTCAATACAGACAGTATTCACTCTCCTGTTGATACGATCCGCCATGTTGGTGTCTAAGTCCAGCAGTCACCACCAGGTGGCGTGTAGGGAGACTCAAGAAGCGTCCTCTCTTCCCAGTGGTCGAGAGACGAATGACTAGGGATAATTAGACTCATACTTACTTATTCCCTACAGCCATATGGTCGTAGAACAACTGTCTCTCATTGGAGGTGTCTACTGTCAGAGGTTGCAACAGGCAGAGACAGCAACAAAACTAAGTCTCCTCATTATTGATACGGAGATTTTGTTTGTTCTTCAAGTTTATTTAATCATAATTTGGTGAGATAAATTTTACCACAAGGGAGGAGTATATGGAGAGGGAAAGAGAAGTTAAGGGAGTGGTGAAACACTGTGAAAATAAGCAAATGATAGAGAGGGTGAGATGTTATCAACAATTTTTTTTGAAAAATATGAAAAAGGTTTGGAGTGAGATTAATAAGTTGAGAAAGCCTCGGGAACAAATGGATTTGATAATTAAAAATAGGAGAGGAGAGTTATTAAATGGAGAGTTAGAGTTATTGGGAAGATGGAGGAAATATTTTGAAGAACTGTTAAATGTTGATTTCGTGTATAGGGCAAGGAAGAATAACATATTGTAGGAGTGAGGAAGAGCCAGTTGTGAGTGTGGGGGAAGTTCGTGAGGCAGTAGGTAAAATGAAAGGGGGTAAGGCAGCCGGGATTGATGGGATAAAGATAGAAATGTTAAAAGCAGGTGGGGATATAGTTTTGGAGTGGTTGGTGCTTTTATTTAATAAATGATTGGCAGAGAGCATGCATAGTTCCTTTGTATAAAGGCAAAAAGGAACAAAAGAGAGTGCAAAAATTATAGGGGAATAAGTCTGTTGAGTATACCTGGTAAAGTGTATGGTAGAGTTATTATTGAAAGAATTAGGAGTAAGATAGAGAGTAGGATAGCAGATGAACAAGGAGGCTTTAGGAAAGGTAGGGGGTGTGTGGACCAGGTGTTTACAATGAAACATATAAGTGAACAGTACTTAGATAAGGCTAAAGAGGTTTTTGTGGCATTTATGGATTTTGAAAAGGCGTATGACAGGGTGGATAGGGGAGCAATGTGGCAGATGTTGCAGGTTTATGGTATAGGAGGTAGGTTACTGAAAGCAGTGAAGAGTTTTTACGAGGATAGTGAGGCTCAGGCTAGAGTACGTAGGAAAGAGGGAGATTATTTCCCAGTAAAAGTAGGCCTTAGACAAGGATGTGTGATGTCACCGTGGTTGTTTAATATATTTATAGATGGGGTTGTAAGAGAAGTGAATGCTTGAGAGTTGGCAAGAGTACACAAATAACCCACACATAGAAGAGAGGAGCTTACGACGACGTTTCTATCCGACTTGGACCATGGGGAAGTTACAAGATAAAGTGGGAGTTGTCAGAGTTGTTCTTTGCTGATGACACTGTGCTTTTGGGAGATTATGAAGAGAAGTTGCAGAGGTTGGTGGATGAATTTGGTCGGGTGTGCAAAAGAAGAAAAATAAAAGTGAATATAGGAAAGAGTAAGGTTATGAGGATAACAAAAACAATAGGTAACAAAAGAGTGGATGTCAGATTGGAGAGAGAGAGTATGGAGGAGGTGAATGTATTTAGACATTTAGGAGTGGGTGTGTTAGCAGATGGGTCTATGAAGGATGAAGTGTATCGTAGAATTGACGAGGGGAAAAAGGTGAGTGGTGCACTTAGGAGTCTTTGGAAACCAAGAACTTTATCAATGGAAGCAAAGAGGAAAATGTATGAGAGTATAGTTATACCAACGCTCTTATATGGGTGTGAAGCATGGGTGGTGAATGTTGCCACAAGGAGAAGGCTGGAGGCAGTGGAGATGTCATGTCTGAGGGCAATGTGTGGTGTAAATATTAAGCAGAGAATCCATAGTATGGAAATTAGGAGAAGGTGTGGGATTAACAAAACTATTATCCAGAGGGCTGAGGAGGGGTAGTTGAGGAGGTTCGGACATGTAAAGAGAATGGAACGAGACAGAATGACTTTGAGAGTGTATAAATCTGTAGCAAAGGGAAGGTGGGGTAGGGGTCAGCCTAGGAAAGGTTGGAGGGAGGGGGTAAAGGAGGTTTTGTGTGCGAGGGGCTTAAACTTCCAGCAATCATGCGTGAGGGTGTTCAATAGGAGCAAATGGAGATGAATGGTTTTTAGTGCTTGAAGTGCTATTGGAGTCTGAGCAATATAACATTTATGAAGGGGTTCAGGGAAACCGGCAGGCCGGACTTGAGTCCTGGAGATGGGAAGTACAGTGTCTACACTCTGACGGAGGGGTGTTAATGTTGCAGTTTTATAACTGTAGTGTCAGCATGCCTCTGGCAAGACGCCGATGTGTTTTATATATATATATATATATATAATATATATATATATATATATATATATATATATAATATATATTATATATATATATATATATATATATATATATAATATATATATATATATATATATATAAAATATGTCGTGCCAAATAAGTAAAACTTGTGATTTTAGCTTAAATAGGAACACTTTCTTGCCGAAAATATATATATATATATATATATATATATTATATATATATATATATATATATATATATATATATATGATAATATATATATATATCATTTACCAAACTGCAGCAACCCAGGGTTCGATCCCAGGGCACACTGTTCCGCCTGAGGAGGCCACACAATGTACATGTTACCTTATCCACTCACATATATGTATATGTATGTATGTATAGCGAGGCTCAGGTTAGGGTGTGTAGAAGAGAGGGAGAATACTTCCCGGTAAAAGTAGGTCTTAGACAGGGATGTGTAATGTCACCATGGTTGTTTAATATATTTATAGATGGGGTTGTAAAAGAAGTAAATGCTAGGGTGTTCGGGAGAGGGGTGGGATTAAATTATGGGGAATCAAATACAAAATGGGAAGTGACACAGTTACTTTTTGCTGATGATGCTGTGCTTATGGGAGATTCTAAAGAAAAATTGCAAAGGTTAGTGGATGAGTTTGGGAGTGTGAGTAAAGGTAGAAAGTTGAAAGTGAACTTAGAAAAAAGTAAGGCAATGAGGGTATCAAACGATTTAGATAAAGAAAAATTAGGTATCAAATTGGGGAGGAGTATGGAAGAAGTGAATGTTTTCAGATACTTGGGAGTTGACGTGTCAGCTTATGGATTTATGAAGGATGAGGTTAATCATAGAATTTACGAGACAAAAAAGGTGAGTGGTGCATTGAGGTATATGTGGAGTCAAAAAACGTTATCTATGGAGGCAAAGAAGGGAATGTATGAAATTATAGTAGTACCAACACTCTTATATGGGTGTGAAGCTTGGGTTGTGAATGCAGCAGCAAGGAGGTGGTTGGAGGCAGTGAAGATGTCCTGTCTAAGGCCAATCTGTGGTGCAAATATTATGCAGAAAATTCGGAGTGTGGAAATTAGGAGAAGGTGTGGAGTTAATAAAAGTATTAGTCAGAGGGCTGAAGAGGGGTTGTTGAGGTGGTTTAGTCATTTAGAGAGAATGGATCAAAGTAGAATAACATGGAGAGCGTATAAATCTGTAGGGGAAGGAAGATGGGGTATGGGTCGTCCTCGGAAAGGTTGGAAGGAAGAGGTAAAGAAGTTTTTGTGGGCGAGGGGCTTCGACTTCCAGCAGGCGTGCATGAGTGTGTTCGATAGGAGTGAATGGAGACGAATGGTATTTGGGACCTGACGAGCTGTTGAAGTGTGAGCAGGGTAATATTTAGTGAAGGGATTCAGGGAAACCAGTTATTTTTATATAGCCGGACCTGAGTCCTGGAAATGGGAAGTTCATTGCCTGCACTCTGAAGGAGTGGTTCGGGATATTAGCAGTTTGGAGGGATATGTTGCGTATCTTTATATGTATATGCTTCTAAACTGCTGTGTTCTGAGCACCTCTGCAAATACAGTGATTATGTGTGAGTGAGGTGAAAGTGTTGAATGATGATGAAAGTATTTTCTTTTTGGGTCACCCTGCCTCGGTGGGAGACGGCCGACTTGTTAATAGAAAACCCTCAATTCTTTTGTTTGGTGAACATGAAATTCAATCATCAGAGGGTGTTCAGCAGGGTGACCCACTCGCTCCACTTCTCTTCTACTTGGCAGTAAAAAGAACTAACTTCCAGCCTACGCAGTGAGCTCAATATCTGGTACCTGGATGACGGCACTCTGGCAGGTACTGAAGAGTCCCTCTTGGGGGACCTATAACTGGTGAAAACACAGGGAGAAGACTTGGGACTCATCCTCAATCCCTCCAAGTGTGAAATCATCACAGCGAACCAGGAAACAATCAATGCTGTGCGAAGAATCCTCCCGGAAGTCTCAACTACCACTCCGTCCAACAGTACCCTCTTGGGAGCACCGCTGGGTCACCAGGCCATCGACACTGTCCTCAGGGACAAATTGAATGACCTGATGAGAATGGAGGAGAGAATAAGCGATTTTGATGCCCATGATGCTCTGTATCTCCTCACAAGGTGTCTTACTATGCCAAGACTCACTTCCTGAGGTGTGCACCCTCTTTTGACAGCCCAACACTTGATGAATATGACGCACACCTGAGATCAACTTTTAAGAAGGCACTGAACCTGTCACTAGAGGATGAGCAATGGGATCAGGCAACCCTCCCAGTCGCACTGGGAGGTATAGGGGTGCGCAAAGCAACGCATGTTGCTTTATCTGCTTTTCTGTCTTCGTGTTCGGCTTCCAGTGCATTAGTCAAGAAGATAGTTCCCGAACGCTTGAGAGACGTGGTAGGAGCTCAAGACCCCAGGTTTACTGAAGCAGCGATTCGGTGGGACACCCTTACAGACTCCTCCAGTAGACCAGCTCCTCCCAAAGAACACAAACAGTCCCACTGGGACAAACCGATCATGGAAAAAATCTCCAATGCAATGCTCTCCAATGTTTCAGGAAAGGACAAAGCTCGTCTCCTGCAGTGAAGGCACCACACTCAGGAGATTTCCCGTTTCAGGAGATTTCCCGTTAGCTGTTCCCAATTCCTCCCTTGGCACCCGTCTCGACCCACAGGCCATTCGTATTGGTGTTGCTCTTCGCCTAGCCGCCCCCATCCTCACCAAACATAGGTGTATTTGCGGCAGGGCGACAGCTGATCAATTCGGACTTCATGGTCTCGTGTGTCACACAGCAGAAGGGAAGTATGCCAGACATGAGGAGGTCAATGACATCATAAAGAGAAGCCTCTCCACAGCCCGTTGCTCAGCTCAACGGGAACCCCAAGTGCAGAGGTCTGATGTAAGTCATAAGCATCCTGATGGAGCCACTATGCTACCCTGGAAGGATGGAAAGCAGATTGCCTGGGACTACACCTGTGCACCACATTGGCAGACACCTACTTGCCATACTCCGTAGTGGAAGGGAGGGGGAGCTTGCCAGCCACAGGGAGGCCCAGAAGATCCGAAAAATATGAAGACTTCCCCCTTGGTAAAAACTTCATTCCAATGGGGTCAGAGACCCTTGGACATGGGCAAGTGTGCTCTAAAGTTCCCCAAAGAGCAGGATGAAAAGCTCATCATAGAAACCAAGGACCACAGGGCGACCAGCTTCCTCTTTCAGGACTCAGTGTTGCGATCCAGAGAGGAAATGCCTGCAGCATTCTGGGGACGCGGCCCACCGCAGGGGAGCTGGACGAAGTATTCGAGATGTAGCTCTGAGTTACCTATTGTTTTTTACTTTCTGTTGTATTTTTGTGAATGTTTGGCCAATTTTATTTTGTCTTTAAATAAAACATACTTGAAATATATGGGGTGGTAGGAGAAAATTCTTAAACAGCTTCAGGGAGAACTTTGAGTTTTCCCTGAAGCAAGTTTATTCTTTTTTTCTGAGGATGAGGGTCCCCCGAACAGTTTTAGAGGTGGTACCTCCCCATATATATATATTTTATATTTATATATATAAAATTTATTTAATATATATATATATATTATATATATATATAATATATATTTATATATAAATATATATATATATATATATATATTATATTATATAAAAGGAAGGGTTGTGAGGTGGTTCGGACATGTAGAGAGAATGGAGCGAAACAGAATGACTTCAAGAGTGTATCAGTCTGTAGTCGAAGGAAGGCGGGGTTGGGGTCGGCCTAGGAAGGGTTGGAGGGAGGGGGTAAAGGAGGTTTTGTGTGCGAGGGCTATGGACTTCAGCAGGCATGCGTGAGCGTGTTTGATAGGAGTGAATGGAGACAATGGTTTTAATACTTGAGTGCTGTTGGAGTGTGAGCAAAAGTAACATTTATGAAGGGATTCAGGGAACCGGCAGGCCGGACTTGAGTCCTGGAGATGGGAAGTACAGTGCTGCACTCTGAAGAGGGGAGTGTTAATGTTGCAGTTTAAAACTGTAGTGTAAAGCACCTTTGGCAGGACAGTGATGGAGTGAATGATGGTGAAAGTTTTTCTTTTTCGGGCCACCCTGCCTTGGTGGGAATCGGCCGGTGTGATAATAAAAAAAAAAAAATAAAAATATATATATATTATATATATTTATATATATATATTATATAATATATATATATATATATATATATATATATATATATATATGTTGTATACACCACTTCGCCAGAAGATCCTAGTAGGATCAATGGGGTAGTGGGTAAGGTGATGCGTGCATTGTCCTGTCTCTGGAGGCGGTACAAGGTTCGTAGGGTCGAGTCCTGGCCTCTGCCGCAGTTAGGTAAATGATTTAAAATCATTTGTTTCGTGATTTCATTGATATATATATATATATATATATATATATATATATATATTATATATATATATATATATATATATATATCGGTGTTGATACACTGAAAGCAGTTTTTACTAACGTAATGCACTAATAATTTTTTTGAGGCCACACAAGTGTTATGGGAACACAGTCGTTATAGAAACACAGGTGTTATGGGAACACAGATGTTATAAGCATGCAGATGTTATGGACACACAGGTGGTATTGACATACAATCGTTTTTGATACACATGTATTTTGGACACAGGTTTTATGGGCATACACAGTGTATTATGCAGATTTAACCTAGTATAAACCAGTCAAGTGAAACAATACAAGTTATTTCTGTAGTGGCCGTCTAGTATTTCCCGGCATTTATTTCTCTCGGTGTATATACACCGAGAGATATTAATACAGTATATGCACACACTGAGAGGCATACACCTCTCTGTGTAACCAAGGGAGTGTCTTTGTTGAAAGTCGTGTGCTTAAAGTGAGACGCAGTAGGGAGCGAGGTAAGGTTTGGCAACCACTGCCCGAGGCGCGTGTTGCTATGGTGGTCCAGACACATCACCCTCCCTCCCTTGTTCTCCCCTGTCTGGCTCACAGTTTATGTTAATTCTCAAGCAATATCAACTCCAGCAAAGCTGGAACGAAACCTTTGAATCTGCCGTTCCTTCACAACTCACAGTGGAATGCTTAATGGTATCTTCATCAACCCAGTAATAGTAACTGCAGCTCTACTGGAAGACAACCTAGAACTACAGCTCTGCTGGAAGACAACCTGGAACTGCAGCTCTGCTGGAAGACAACCTGGAATTACCGCTCTTCTGGAAGACAACCTGGAACTACAGCTCTTCTGGAAGACAACCTGGAACTGCAGCTCTGCTGGAAGACAACCTGGAACTGCAGCTCTACTGGAAGACAACCTGGAGCTGCAGCTCTGCTGGAAGACAACCTGGAACTGCAGCTCTGCTGGAAGACAACCTGGAAATGCAGCTCTGCTGGAAGACAACCTGGAACTGTAGCTCTGCTGGAAGACAACCTGGAACTGCAGCTTTGATGACAGACAACCTTGAAGCTTCCGTACTTACTGAAATATCTGTCGAATTTTTGACATTGTCTCAATGCCAAAATATTAGTAACCCTAATTATGCTGGAGGAAAGCATTTGGTGTTACCGAACCCATTGTAAAATGCTTGTGATATCCTGGTTACCCAAGTAATAGTAACTGCATTACTGCTGGGATGACACTTAACAAGCTGCCGCAGTTACTGAACCAAGTCATAATAACTTCGTCTCCCTCAAAGACTACGTCTAGGAGGGTGATGACTTGATTACGTCATCTTTACATCTCTACTGCTTCAGCAGCCTCCTCTGTATTCGACTGAAGAAGCCTACTGTGTAGGAGAAACGTTTAGAAATAAAGATACCTGACTGTTCCACGTGTGTCTTATAGAAGAATGGTGTCTACTAACACTCCTGTTAGCTACAACATCTGCTGTTACTGGTTCATTGGATGAGCATTTTTCGTGCAGTAAACTGAATACAAATGTGTTTTGTAGTGGACGATGATGTTTTATCGGTGTTAGCACTTAGAGTGTCATGCCTACATTGAGAGTGTCATACCTACACTGAGAGTGTCATGCCTACATTGACAGTGTCATGCCTACATTGACAGTGTCATACCTACACTGAGTGTCATGCCTACATTGACAGTGTCATACCTACACTGAGAGTGTCATGCCTACATTGACAGTGTCATACCTACATTGACAGTGACATACCTACACTGAGAGTGTCATACCTACATGGAGAGTGTCATACCTACATTGAGAGTGTCATGCCTACATTGACAGTGTCATACCTACATTGACAGTGTCATACCTACAATGAGTGTCATGCCTACATTGACACTGTCATGCCTACACTGAGAGTGTCATGCCTACATTGACAGTGTCATACCTACATTGACAGTGTCATACCTACACTGAGAGTGTCATGCCTACACTGACAGTGTCATGCCTACACTGAGAGTGTCATGCCTACATTGACAGTGTCATACCTACAATGACAGTGTCATACCTACACTGAGAGTGTCATGCCTACATTGACAGTGTCATACCTACACTGAGAGTGTCATGCCTACATTGACAGTGTCATACCTACATTGACAGTAACATACCTACACTGAGAGTGTCATACCTACATGGAGAGTGTCATACCTACATTGAGAGTGTCATACCTACATTAACAGTGTCATGCCTACACTGAGAGTGTCATGCCTACATTGACAGTGTCATACCTACATTGACAGTGTCATACCAACACTGAGAGTGTCATGCCTACATTGACAGTGTCATACCTACACTGAGAGTGTCATGCCTACATTGACAGTGTCATACCTACACTGAAAGTGTTATACCTACATTGACAGTGTCATACCAACACTGAGAGTGTCATGCCTACATTGAGTGTCATACCTACATTGACAGTGTCATACCTACACTGAGAGTGTCATGCCCACATTGATAGTGTCATACCTTCACTGAGAGTGTCATGCCTACATTGAGAGCGTCATACCTACATTGAGAGTGTCATACCTACATTGACAGTGTCATACCTACACTAAGAGAGTCATGTCTACATTGAGAGTGTCATACCTACATTGAGAGTGTCATACCTACATTGAGAGTGTCATACCTACAATGAGAGTGTCATATCTACATTGAGAGTGTCATACCTCCATTGACAGTGTCATACCTACATTGACAGTGTCATACATACATTGAGAGTGTCATACCAACATTGAGAGTGTCACACCTACACTGAGAGTGTCATATCTACACTGAGTGTCATGCCTACATTGACAGTGTCATACCTACATTGACAGTGACATACCTACACTGAGAGTGTCATACCTACATTGAGAGTGTCATACCTACATTGAGAGTGTCATACCTACATTGACAGTGTCATACCTTCACTGAGAGTGTCATGCCTACATTGACAGTGTCATACCTACACTGAGAGTGTCATGCCTACATTGACAGTGTCATACCTACACTGAGAGTGTCATACCTACATTGACAGTGTCATACCAACACTGAGAGTGTCATGCCTACAATGAGTGTCATACCTACATTGACAGTGTCATACCTACTCTGAGAGTGTCATGCCCACATTGACAGTGTCATACCTTCACTGAGAGTGTCATGCCTACATTGACAGTGTCATGTCTACATTGACAGTGACATACCTACACTGAGAGTGTCATACCTACATTGAGAGTGTCATACCTACATTGAGAGTGTCATACCTACATTGACAGTGTCATACCTTCACTGAGAGTGTCATGCCTACATTGACAGTGTCATACCTACACTGAGAGTGTCATGCCTACATTGACAGTGTCATACCTACACTGAGAGTGTCATACCTACATTGACAGTGTCATACCAACACTGAGAGTGTCATGCCTACAATGAGTGCCATACCTACATTGACAGTGTCATACCTACACTGAGAGTGTCATGCCCACATTGACAGTGTCATACCTTCACTGAGAGTGTCATACCTTCACCAAGAGTTTCACATGTGTCTAATTTATCAACGTTACTATGTACCATAAACAGCACTACTCACCCAGCACTGTTCACTGACTTACACCTACCTTACCTATGTTATTTGTGGCTCAGGTTCCACAACAATAAATCATCTTAAGTTAATAATAACACAACAAAAGCTGCAGTGTGAATGATCACACAACCCATTGTTAGACAACCTCCCCCTCCCCACTCCCCCTCCCCCTCTCCCTCCCCCCTACCCCCCTACCCCCCTAAACTGTTCAATGACCTCAACTCACTGTACAAAATATTCACTGGCACTACTGTTCAACCTTCATTTACAGACAATCAATTCAAATATTAATGCCGACCTGAAGCACTTTCTTGGCATAACACTAGGTACAAAAATCACTGTGATATTCCCCGTGTCAGGCAAAATCTTTTCAAAAACTCAATGTACATAAAAGGGACCAAAATCCGGAACTGTGTCAGAAATCTCCAGAACCACTGACTCAGCACTTTTAAAACTACAGTTAAAAAACACCTTATATCTCCTTAACCTATCACAGCCCATCATAAACACATGCAATAACTATACATGTATTTTCTCAATATCCTGAACATAGGTAAAACATCTTAATCAATATACACTTAGTATCTGCAACCTGACGTTACTATATAAGCGTCAGGCTCCTTGCTTCTGCTTCAGAATCTCCACGACTACGGTGCTCCTCGCACCAACTCCAAGGTTGAGGGACTGATTACCTCATCTTCTGTATATAGTCCTACTGTCCTCAAGTTATGTCCTGGAATTTGTATTGATAAAGCCACTGGATGGCGAAACGTCTACAATATGGATACCCAGATGTTGCACATGTGTCTTAATTTCATCTTGTCGGTATTATATACCATTCTTGCACATGACATCCCTTGTTTTGAAAATTCACATTATCCAACCTATCACATTCCTCATACAAATAATAATAAGACTATTGTCATTTTGAAGGCGAGGTCCTCTGACATTATCACTACTAAGTCCTTCACATTACTTTTTCACCCTATTGTGTGGTTAGAGTTTATAGTATACTCCGTTCTGTCTATTATTTCTTCCAAAGAAGACAAACTGAAGTTGGTCCTTGTGACATGCTACAAGTATGTTACATTTCATTCAGCGTATATCACACTCCCATATTGGCTGCTTCCCGACCAGTAAACTACGTGCTAGGGATTTAACGATTAATAGAGACCCCCGTCGATTTACCAGTGCCTCGGTTCATTGGCCAATCACAGACAAGCCCACCAGAGCAGTGCTATGTGGTTCACTTGTGACATGAGGTTTGGCAGACTTGTCTAGCTGCTGGTTGATCACGGTGTTTTGTCTGGCTCCTTGCGTTTTGCCTTCTTTTATCACTGTGTTGTACACTTGCTCCTACATCATTGTACATATCGTAAATAGTGTACACATTGTAAATACCAGATTGCTTATTTGGTGAAGAAAATGCAAGTCGTACAACTTTTGTTGTCTTTTGTTTGCTCCACTATTTCGTATTAAAGAAGTCTGTCCAGAAGCTGGAGCTGATCTTCGTATCATTAATTTTATCTTTCACATCACTTTCAGTATTGGGTGTCAGCCTTGCTATCACTTTCAGTATTGGGTGTCAGCCTTGCTATCACTTTCAGTATTGGGTGTCAGCCTTCCTATCACTTTCAGTATTGGGTGTCAGCCTTGCTATCACTTTCAGTATTGGGTGTCAGTCTTGCTATCACTTTCAGTATTGGGTGTCAGCCCTGCTATCACTTTCAGTATTGGGTGTCAGCCTTGCTATCACTTTCAGTATTGGGTGTCAGCTTGCTATCACTTTCAGTATTGGGTGTCAGTCTTGCTATCACTTTCAGTATTGGGTGTCAGCTTGCTATCACTTTCAGTATTGGGTGTCAGTCTTGCTATCACTTTCAGTATTGGGTGTCAGTCTTGCTATCACTTTCAGTATTGGGTGTCAGCCTTGCTATCACTTTCAGTATTGGGTGTCAGTCTTGCTATCACTTTCAGTATTGGGTGTCAGTCTTGCTATCACTTTCAGTATTGGGTGTCAGTCTTGCTATCACTTTCAGTATTGGGTGTCAGCCTTGCTATCACTTTCAGTATTGGGTGTCAGTCCTTGCTATCACTTTCAGTATTGGGTGTCAGCTTGCTATCACTTTCAGTATTGGGTGTCAGTCTTGCTATCACTTTCAGTATTGGGTGTCAGTCTTGCTATCACTTTCAGTATTGGGTGTCAGCCTTGCTATCACTTTCAGTATTGGGTGTCAGCCTTGCTAACACTTTCATTACTGGGTGTCAGCCTTGCTATCACTTTCAGTATTGGGTGTCAGCCTTGCTATCACTTTCAGTATTGGGTGTCAGCCTTGCTATCACTTTCAGTATTGGGTGTCAGTCTTGCTATCACTTTCAGTATTGGGTGTCAGCCTTGCTATCACTTTCAGTATTGGGTGTCAGCCTTGCTATCACTTTCAGTATTGGGTGTCAGCCTTGCTATCACTTTCAGTATTGGGTGTCAGCCTTGCTAACACTTTCATTACTGGGTGTCAGCCTTGCTATCACTTTCAGTATTGGGTGTCAGCCTTGCTATCACTTTCAGTATTGGGTGTCAGCCTTGCTATCACTTTCAGTATTGGGTGTCAGTCTTGCTATCACTTTCAGTATTGGGTGTCAGTCCTTGCTATCACTTTCAGTATTGGGTGTCAGTCTTGCTATCACTTTCAGTATTGGGTGTCAGCCTTGCTATCACTTTCAGTATTGGGTGTCAGTCTTGCTATCACTTTCAGTATTGGGTGTCAGTCCTTGCTATCACTTTCAGTATTGGGTGTCAGTCCTTGCTATCACTTTCAGTATTGGGTGTCAGTCTTGCTATCACTTTCAGTATTGGGTGTCAGTCCTTGCTATCACTTTCAGTATTGGGTGTCAGTCCTTGCTATCACTTTCAGTATTGGGTGTCAGTCTTGCTATCACTTTCAGTATTGGGTGTCAGCTCTTGCTATCACTTTCAGTATTGGGTGTCAGCCTTGCTATCACTTTCAGTATTGGGTGTCAGTCTTGCTATCACTTTCAGTATTGGGTGTCAGTCTTGCTATCACTTTCAGTATTGGGTGTCAGTCCTTGCTATCACTTTCAGTATTGGGTGTCAGCTTGCTATCACTTTCAGTATTGGGTGTCAGCCTTGCTATCACTTTCAGTATTGGGTGTCAGCCTTGCTATCACTTTCAGTATTGGGTGTCAGCTTGCTATCACTTTCAGTATTGGGTGTCAGCCTTGCTATCACTTTCAGTATTGGGTGTCAGCCTTGCTATCACTTTCAGTATTGGGTGTCAGTCTTGCTATCACTTTCAGTATTGGGTGTCAGCCTTGCTATCACTTTCAGTATTGGGTGTCAGTCTTGCTATCACTTTCAGTATTGGGTGTCAGCTTGCTATCACTTTCAGTATTGGGTGTCAGCCTTGCTATCACTTTCAGTATTGGGTGTCAGCCTTGCTATCACTTTCAGTATTGGGTGTCAGCCTTGCTATCACTTTCATTATGGGTGTCAGCTTGCTATCACTTTCAGTATTGGGTGTCAGTCTTGCTATCACTTTCAGTATTGGGTGTCAGCCTTGCTATCACTTTCAGTATTGGGTGTCAGTCTTGCTATCACTTTCAGTATTGGGTGTCAGTCTTGCTATCACTTTCATTATTGGGTGTCAGCCTTGCTATCACTTTCAGTATTGGGTGTCAGCCTTGCTATCACTTTCAGTATTGGGTGTCAGTCTTGCTATCACTTTCATTACTGGGTGTCAGCCTTGCTATCACTTTCAGTATTGGGTGTCAGCCTTGCTATCACTTTCAGTATTGGGTGTCAGCCTTGCTATCACTTTCAGTATTGGGTGTCAGCCTTGCTATCTTTTTCAGTATTGGGTGTCAGCCTTGCTATCACTTTCAGTATTGGGTGTCAGCCTTGCTATCACTTTCAGTATTGGGTGTCAGCCTTGCTATCACTTTCAGTATTGGGTGTCAGCCTTGCTATCACTTTCAGTATTGGGTGTCAGTCTTGCTATCACTTTCAGTATTGGGTGTCAGCCTTGCTATCACTTTCAGGTATTGGGTGTCAGCCTTGCTATCACTTTCATTATTGGGTGTCAGCCTTGCTATCATTTCAGTATTGGGTGTCAGCCTTGCTATCACTTTCAGTATTGGGTGTCAGCCTTGCTATCACTTTCAGTATTGGGTGTCAGCCTTGCTATCACTTTCAGTATTGGGTGTCAGCCTTGCTATCACTTTCAGTATTGGGTGTCAGCCTTGCTATCACTTTCAGTATTGGGTGTCAGCCTTGCTATCACTTTCGGTATTGGGTGTCAGCCTTGCTATCACTTTCATTACTGGGTGTCAGCCTTGCTATCACTTTCAGTATTGGGTGTCAGCCTTGCTATCACTTTTTAGTATTGGGTGTCAGCCTTGCTATCACTTTCAGTATTGGGTGTCAGCCTTGCTATCACTTTCAGTATTGGGTGTCAGCCTTGCTATCACTTTCAGTATTGGGTGTCAGCCTTGCTATCACTTTCAGTATTGGGTGTCAGCCTTGCTATCACTTTCAGTATTGGGTGTCAGCCTTGCTATCACTTTCAGTATTGGGTGTCAGCCTTGCTATCACTTTCAGTATTGGGTGTCAGCCTTGCTACACTTTCATTATGGGTGTCAGCCTTGCTATCACTTTCAGTATTGGGTGTCAGCCTTGCTATCACTTTCAGTATTGGGTGTCAGCCTTGCTATCACTTTCAGTATTGGGTGTCAGCCTTGCTATCACTTTCAGTATTGGGTGTCAGCCTTGCTATCACTTTCAGTATTGGGTGTCAGCCTTGCTATCACTTTCATTATTGGGTGTCAGTCCTTGCTATCACTTTCAGTATTGGGTGTCAGCCTTGCTATCACTTTCAGTATTGGGTGTCAGCCTTGCTATCACTTTCATATTGGGTGTCAGCCTTGCTATCACTTTCAGTATTGGGTGTCAGCCTTGCTATCACTTTCAGTATTGGGTGTCAGTCTTGCTATCACTTTCAGTATTGGGTGTCAGTCTTGCTATCACTTTCAGTATTGGGTGTCAGCCTTGCTATCACTTTCAGTATTGGGTGTCAGCCTTGCTACACTTTCATATTGGGTGTCAGCCTTGCTATCACTTTCAGTATTGGGTGTCAGCCTTGCTATCACTTTCAGTATTGGGTGTCAGCCTTGCTATCACTTTCAGTATTGGGTGTCAGCCTTGCTATACATTTGCAGTATTGGGGATTGGAAGCCTGCTAATACTCACGTATGGTGTAGTACGTTTATATTTCTAGTTGGGTGTCGCCTTAGCTATCACTTTCAGTCTTGTGTCTAGCCTCTGCTATCAACTTCAGTATTGGCGTCACAGTACCCATTGCTATCCTTTGAATATGGGTGTCAGCCTTGCTATGACTTTCAGAATGGGTCGGCAGCCTTGCTATCACTGTCAGTTACTGGGTGTCAGCCTTGACTATACTATCAGTATTGGGTGATCACCTTGCATCATCAGGGAGTTCACAAGCGATATAAATAATATCGAGGATTTGGTTACTATATTACTAGAAAGTGGTGCGCTTACTTACTCTCTCTCGCTTTACTGTATAGCGACTGCGCTTACCCACGTACATATTGGGGCTGTGAATAGTGACAGATAGCACAATACGAGTCAGACAGGATGACAGGAGACAGGTTGGTCTGAGCGTTCAACTTCCACAGTTGGTTACTGACTGGCTTAATTCTATCTGTAACGAGAGATTGAAAAACACACGAACTTAGCCAGGAAGCTGAACGCGCAAAGCTTGAGGCATGACTAGGTGTGATGAGTCTAAGCGGCTGGCTGACGTTCCCTTACCCGCGGCTTAAAAGCTAGTCTCTAACGTGCTTGATTACCCTTAAAACTGTGAACTCCACGCCCACAGACGCTGTACCATTGAACAGCAGGGAGGACAGTGGATTAGGTACAGTAAGACCAGGCTGGTAGTAGTTTTACGAATGTGGTCGTCACTCCACAGTCTGTTACTGTACTCGCTTCATCTCAAATCCATGGCGACAACCCTCTGGAGATGAAGCTTTGAAAACAGCCAGGAACTTGAACGGCTGCAACAGTGCTTGCAGGCGGAGGTGGTGTGAGGGTAAGCGTGGCGTGGGGTTCACTTTGACCGCCGGCTACTCACAAGCAGTCTTCTAACGTCTTGAATTACCCTTAAAACTTAAATCCACGCTCCACACCGCTGTCACCATTTATCATGTGGGAGTTCGACATGTGGATTAGGTAAAGTAATACTCACGTAGGCTGGTAGTACGTATAATTACAGATAATGTGGGTAGCGCCCTTACAGCCGTAACCTAGTCTCTCTGCTCTCTCTCGTACAACTGCCGACTGGCCGCCCACAGTACCCATATGTGAAGGGGTCTTTGAATAGTGCCAGGTCAGCGCAATATGAGTTCAGACAGTGACTCAGGCAGAGACGGTTGGTCGTGAGTCAACTGGCACAGTGGTTACTGGTAACAGGTTACTACTACTGAGATTGCTATCACTTTCAGTATTGGGTGTCAGTCTTGCTATCACTTCCAGTATTGGGTGTCAGCCTTGCTATCACTTTCAGTATTGGGTGTCAGCCTTGCTATCACTTTCAGTATTGGGTGTCAGCCTTGCTATCACTTTCAGTATTGGGTGTCAGCCTTGCTAATGTGTGTATCCTGCAAGTCGTACTGTGTTATTGCTGAGTGTTATGTGTATTACAAACAGCGTTTGTTATTGTGGGTTACACCACCAACACGCTAGGCAACTAGTGTCTCTATATACACTGCTAAATTTGTCCAGACTTTCTCTACAGCGTTGCTTGTAAATTGCTTATTCTATTAGTGTAAAATATCAACAAACTCTTACAGCTGCACAGCTTTATAGAAGTATTAATAAGAAATTAAAGGTTGAAGCAAGTAACATGTCGTACCAAAGTGAGGTTTCTGCTTCAACGGGGAATTAATTGCTAATCTCTACTTCAGTTCCTTCGTAATATGGGAGAGCCAACACCGGAGCAGGCAACACCGGAGCAGGCAACACCGGAGCAGGCAACACCGGAGCAGGCAACACCGGAGCAGCCAACACCGGAGCAGCCAACACCGGAGCAGGCAACACCGCAGCAGGCAACACCGGAGCAGGCAACACCGCAGCAGGCAACACCGGAGCAGGCAACACCGGAGCAGGTAACACCGGAGCAGGCAACACCGCAGCAGGCAACACTGGAGCAGGTAACACCGGAGCACGTAACACCGGAGCAGGTAACACCGGAGCAGGCAACACCGGAGCAGGCAACACCGGACCAGGTAACACTGGAGCAGGCAACACCGGAGCAGGCAACACCGGAGCAGGCAACACCGGAGCAGGCAACACCGGAGCAGGCAACACCGGAGCAGGCAACACCGGACCAGGTAACACCGGACCAGGTAACACCGGAGCAGGCAACACCGGAGCAGGCAATACCGGAGCAGGTAACACCGGAGCAGGTAACACCGGGGCAGGCAACACCGGAGCAGGCAACACCGGAGCAGGCAACACCGGAGCAGGCAACACCGGAGCAGGCAACACCGGAGCAGCCAACACCGGAGCAGGCAACACCGGAGCAGCCAACACCGGAGCAGGCAACACCGGAGCAGCCAACACCAGAGCAGACAACACCGGAGTAGGCAACACCGGAGCAGCCAACACCGGAGCAGGCAACACCGGAGCAGCCAACACCGGAGCAGGCAACACCGGAGCAGCCAACACCGGAGCAGGCAACACCGGAGCAGGCAACACCGGAGCAGCCAATACCGGAGCAGCCAACACCGGAGCAACCAGATCAGCAATTTCGGGAAACAGGTGGTGAATCGGGTTTGTTTCAGGGCGAGTCAGCTTCGTTGCTGCTCAAGTTGGCCAGACTCAATCTTGAGACGACCAGGGAGCAATGCACGTTTGTCAAGGGGGAGTTTGACAGAGAGGAGATGAAACAGTGCCATAAGAATGCAGTTGAGAAATTTAGTGTGCAGAAACCGGTGCCACTAGTACCTCGTTTTTGTGATTCTGAATCTGAACAGTTTTTTTGAGGCTTTCAAAAAATCGGGCTGGTGCATTAAGGTAGTGAGTGGAACATTGGGTAGCACTTGTGCATACAAAGCATACAAAATAACTGTTCTGGACGCATATCAGTGTATTCCCACCAAGTATAGGAGAGAATTTAAATTGTGCAAGCGTCAGCTGGGTCAGTCTCCAGTAGACTTTCTTCGTGAGCAATCTAAGAATATCAGAAAGTGGTACAAGGTCAGTCGTGTCATTAATTTTAGTGAGTGCCAATAATCTACTCGATAATTTGCTTGAGTCTGTTGGACCAGAGGTGTGGGTGTGTTTAGGAGACCATTCACTAGCAAGTGTATTAGAGGCAGCCAGGCTTGCTGACACATTTGAGGCGAAACGCTCCATGTCTGAGCAGTGTTATAATCTTTCTTCCCAACAGCCTGGTATGGACGAAGGTCAATGTGGACGGAAGAACAAAGTGGGAGGCTGGAAGGGAACAATGATGTTAGCTACACTGACGAGTATGTTGTATTGTATGCGGCGTATGACGCATTCCCATATAGGCTGCCTCCCAACCAGCAAACCGGGTGCTAAGGTTTTAACAATCAGTAGGGTACTTGTCATTAAATCAATATCTTGTTTCATTGGCCAATTACAAACAAGCCCGCCAAAACTGAAGCAATGTAGTTCACTTGTGCCAAGCGATATAACAGACTTGTGTGAGCTGCCGGTTGATTACTGTGCACTCTCTGGCTTCTGCTTTTGCCATCTTTTGTCACCGTGTGGTACACTTATTATTGCACCTCTTTACACAGTGTACATAAGTACTTGTATATATCTGGCAAATTATATCTGGTGAAAGTCAATACAAGTCATATACTATTGTTGAGTTTTATTATGACCAGGTAGCAGGCAATACTATACCTGTCTTTGTAACAATACGTTTCTACAGGTGTTTCGCAGGTGTTGTAGCCTCTCCCCCTCTAACCTCACTTACAAGTACTACAAATAAACTTTGCTGGACCCCAGATTACTAAGAGGCATTTAACCGTGCTGGGTTTAGTGCATCTGTTGATAATAATTTTGTGTTAGAGGTTGATGCCTGTGAGTCAGGGGCTGAGACATTATTATCTGAAGACTGTGAATTACTCAGCCAAGTATCAGGCCTATCAACAGGCCTATTTGAACATCTAGAAAGAAGCTCTAGCACTGTTTCTGGCGTTGAAGCATTTCGTCATCTTCTTAGGGCGGCCATCTCATGTGGTCACCGTCTACAGTGATTACAACCCTCCCCCCCTAACTCAGTGCCATCAACAATCATAATACCCGACTGATGAGGTGGAGTCTCAGGCTGCAACTCTTCAATCTCTCTCTTCACCAAATAGCCGGAAAAGACAATATTCTGGTTGACACTTTATCTCACATATAAGTTAGGATGTGTTAGGGACCATATGTGTACCTAGCTGTTTATCCCTTGCTACCTACTGCAAGAGTAACTACACGAGTGTCCAACATTACTTTACTTGTAATTGACTAGTTGAAGCAAGGTGCTAGCATAACAAGGTGCTAGCATAAGGTGCTAGCATAGCAAGGTGCTAGCAAAACAAGGTGCTAGCATAACAAGGTGCCAGCATAAGGTGCTAGCATAGCAAGGTGCTAGCATAACAAGGTGCTAGCATAACAAGGTGCTAGCATAAGGTGCTAGCATAGCAAGGTGCTAGCATAACAAGGTGCTAGCATAACAAGGTGCTAGCATAACAAAATGCTAGCATAGCAAGGTGCTAGCATAACAAGGTGCTAGCATAACAAGGTGCTGGCATAACAAGGTGCTAGCATAACAAGGTGCTAGCATAACAAGGTGCTAGCATAACAAGGTGCTAGCATAACAAGGTGCTGGGATAACAAGGTGCTAGCATAACAAGGTGCTAGCATAACAAGGTGCTGGCATAACAAGGTGCTAGCATAACAAGGTGCTGGCATAACAAGGTGCTAGCATAACAAGGTGCTAGCATAACAAGGTGCTAGCATAACAAGGTGCTAGCATAAGGTGCTGGCATAACGAGGTGCTAGCATAACAAGGTGCTAGCATAACAAGGTGCTGGCATAACAAGGTGCTAGCATGACAAGGTGCTAGCATAACAAGGTGCTGGCATAAGGTGCTAGCATAACAAGGTGCTAGCATAACAAGGTGCTAGCATAACAAGGTGCTAGCATAACAAGGTGTTGGCATAACGAGGTGCTAGCATAACAAGGTGCTAGCATAACAAGGTGCTGGCATAACAAGGTGCTAGCATAACAAGGTGCTAGCATAACAAGGTGCTGGCATAACAAGGTGCTAGCATAACAAGGTGCTGGCGTAACAAGGTGCTAGCATAACAAGGTGCTAGCATAACAAGGTGCTAGCATAACAAGGTGCTAGCATACTGTAATGTGACGTACTCTTAGCATACCACAGAAGGGGTGGTGGTGGTAATTGTGGTAGTAATGGTAGGGGTGGTAGTAGTGGTGGTAGTGGTGGTGGTAGTAGAGGAAGTCGAGGTGGCGGTAATCGTGTTAGTAGTGGTAGTGGTGAAAATAGTAGTGGTGGAGGTAGTATACCTGGAGAGGGTTTCGGAGGTCAACGCTCCCACGGCCCGGTCTGAGACCAGGCCTCGTGGTGACTGGTACTGGTAGTGGTGGAATTAGTAGTAGTTGGTGGTGGTGGTGGTGGCAGTATTGGTAGTAGTGTGAGTGGTATTAGTTGTGGTGTTGGTGGGAGTAGTGGTGGTAGTTGTACTGATAGTAGTGGTGGTTTTAGTGGTAGTGGTGGTAGTACCGGTAGTATTAGTGGTGGTTGTAGTAGTGAGAGTTGTGGTGGTGGCAGTAGTTGTATAGACAGTATATGTGCTGGTAATGACAGTAGTAGTAGTGTTGGAAGTGGTAGTGGTGGTGGTGGTAGTGGTAGTGATGGAAGTAGTAGTGTTATTAGTGGTGGTAGTAGTAGTTGTTGTAGGGGTGGTAGTGGTAATAGTAGTAGAATTAGTTGTGGTGATGGCTGTGGTGGTAGTAGTGGTTATGGTACTAAAGCTGGTGGTTGGTGTAGTGGTAATGTTGGAGTGGTGATAGTGGTGGTGGTGTTAGTAATGTTAATGGTAATGGTGATAGTAGTGGTAGTGGTGGTAGTGATGGTGGTGGTGGCATTTGTAGTTGAAGTAATTGTTGTAGTTGTGGTGGTGGTAGTAGTTGTGGCATGATAAGAGTATGTTACAATTTATTCAGCGTATGTCACACTCCCATATAGGCTGCCTCCCAACCAGCGAACCGGGTTTATCTGGAGTTTATCTGGAGAGAGTTCCGGGGGTCAACGTCCCCGCGGCCCGGTCTGTGACCAGGCCTCCTTAGGTCAGTGTCCCAGGATGCGACCCACACCAGTCGACTAACACCCAGGTACCCATTTTACTGATGGGGAACATAGACAACAGGTGGAAAGAAACACGTCCAATGTTTCTACTCCGGCTGGGAATCGAACCCAGGCCCTCGCCGTGTGAAGCGAGAGCGTTAACCACCAGGCCACCAGAGCCACCCAGTGGTGCTAAGGGTTTATCGATCAACAGAGTACTCATCGTTAAATAGTACCTTGGTTCATTGACCAATCACAGGCAAGCCTGCCAAAGCTAAAGCAACATGGTAGACTTGCGGTAAGCATTGGCAGACTTGCCTACCTGCTGGTTGAGTACGGTGCACTCTGGCTTCTTCTTTGCCATTTGTCACTGTAGTGTATACTTATTATTCTATCTGTACATAGTGTACTTACCTGTATATAGTGGGTGAAAGCAAATATACATTATAGTCTACTGTTGAGTTCTGGTTGGTACAATTTCCCTTACCACCAGGTCTCAAAGGCCATTTATTACCTGTGTTCATAATACTTGTGGTGGTAGTGGCATTGGTGTTGGTGGTAGTAGTGGTATTGTAATGGTAGTAGTGGTAATAGTCATAATGGTGGAATGTTACAGTGGTGGTGGTAGTGGTAATAGTCATAATGGTGGAATGTTATAGAGGTGGTGGTAGTAGTGGTAATAGTCATAATGGTGGAATGTTACAGTGGTGGTGGTAGTAGTGGTAGTAGTAGTAATTTTAGCGGTAGTCGGGGTAGTAGTGGTTGCAGTGTAGTCTAGCTGCATTGATAGTAGTGGTTTTGGTGGTAGTACCTGGGTGTTGTTGGAGGTAGACCCCTCCCTCGGTGCCGTATTATGTATGTGTCTTACAGGCTTTTCATCTAATATTATGTTATTTGTATATTCATTAGCAGTTAAATGAAGTTACTGTGCTTTATAATATTATCTGACCTTAATTTATCTATGTAAGTAGGTTGGATGTTTTGGTGGTGTAAACAACTGGTACAGCTGTTAAGTACCCGATTGATGTTTAGTCACCGACCCACTCAATCCGAGTTGACATCTGTCTGGTCTGGTACAGTTCACTCTCACCTTTGGTAAGGGAAGCATCTCGCATATTGGAGTTAATCCTCTGTCCCCAGTTGAGGGTCCTTAGTGATCTTTCAGCACTTTGGATGGCATTTTACAGAAGTCTCACAGAGTGTGGATTGCTGTCTTCAGGCACTTGTGATTGTCGTTAGGTCTTCACGGAGTTTTTTTTTTTTTTTTTTATATATTTTATTAAAAAGATACACGACAAAAGCTTACTGCACTAGAATTTCACTTAACCCAAAACCTTATATTGATACCATACTGCACAGTGGTAATACAAAAAAACACACCCAACCCCCTGTATAAAACAATGGTAATACACTCTCACACACAACACACCGTAATATTACAGTGAATATACACACTCACACTCAACACTATACATTACAGTGATGTTTTATTTGTTAAAGAACACTCTAACAAGGTTACTTATACAAAAACTTTCAAACACTGGAAATTAAAAGATTGTACAATAAAACAATTAGATATAAAAAAAAAACTAAACACGCACAATGACACACATACACAAGCACACATAGGTGAGGTTTCTGCCTGTCAACACACACGTATGAGAAAACTAATTCTAAGATCTCAGGTGCTTAACAGAGCACCACGATACTCAAACTTTAATTTTAAAGGCGATTTCCACAAGTCTTAACATACATAGGTATTTAGGATACAAAGAAGGAAACGGGATAATACTAAAAGTCACAATAAAAACATCCAATATAACAAAAAAAAAACTACGTTTGTGAAATTTTACATCTCAGCGGAACTAGAAAAAAATGATGCAAGTAGTTACATGTAATAAATATTACTGAAAAGCAGACTGTAACACAGCATAAAATATAAAATAAGAACCAGTAGCTTATGCTAGGAAATTTTTTTTTTTTTTTTTTTTTGTAAAAAATTTAACAATTGGAATCAAAATCATTAAAAACACCTATAACATATTTGAGTCATTAAAAATTTTCATCATAAAGCCCTTGAAATGATTTATGCATGATAAATGAAATATGCAATCGAAAGTGCAAACACATTTCTAAATGATAACTTTTTAGTTCCTGAAACCCTCGGGGGCAAAAACCCAATATTGCCCTAGAATATCAAAACTAAATTATACATCCATATAAACAGCTCTCCTGGTCACACCCAAAATCTAGGAAAATAGCCCGTTGTATCCCTTACCCACTTTGCAAATCCCATAAAAACCTTAATGTGAAATTTCGATAACCCTCACTAAAATCTCTTCTCCCATCTCCCTCCATACACCCCTTTTTCCTACACTGTGTCCTATAAAAAGTTGCTCCCAAACGCATTAATTCTTGCACGCACGTCCGCCTCCCTCATAGCCCACATCATGTATATATAATCCGTAATTATATCCCCAAAATCGCATTCTCAACCCTTTTATTCCCCACCAAGTTATATCAAAACCCTTAAAACCCTCAAACTGCAACCCCCCTCCCCCCACTAAACCTTAAAACCTTACCCACCCCAAAACCTTATAAGTTTCAATACAATCGCAAAAATACACCTTTATGAAAAAATAGTCGCCAATCCTCCACAATCCTTGCTTTCCCCCATCCTCTCGTATTCTCTTATAGAATAAAACCATTCCTGACGGCAATATTCCATGAAAAAAAAATTTATACATAACTTCTCTGACTTTAGGTTTAAAACGCAATTTGTTTAAACGCCCCCAAATATTACGCCAATCATACACGGATAAACTCCTTCTACCGCCGCTACCAAAGCCTTTACCATCTGCCCTATCAAGATTTCTCAATTTAATATGTAAAGGTTCCCTCACTTTATAAATACCCGTAACATTGCCTCACCTATCATGAACTTCCTACCCCCCACCCACCGTCGCATATCCTGATTTTAACCTATGAAGACCGTTCCTTTCACCCCTCCCTCCCGCTTAAAAACTATGTTTTAAATACATACTTATTTCCTCTTTTCGACATCTATAAACCCAGCCCCCCAACGGCCAACGGGGAGTGTGACAACCGTTCTATTTAAAACCATTCGTCCCTGTCCCCAAATGAATCTAAAAAACACTTTTTTGTAGCCTTTTAACTTCAAAAACAAAAGTATCGGAAATATTACCGAAACATGCCAATATTTTTACTATATAAAGCACATTCGTTGTAATCACCCTTTGTTGCAAACTTAAATTAGCAGCTCTTAAACCACTGAGGCGCTTCAGAACACTATAAAACGATACGCACGGAATTTATTTGCTGTGCTAACTTGATATAAATTACATAAACGATCCCACATATCTTTATTTGGTCCCACCCTTTTCCCCCTATTCAGCAACCATTCCGTCCTCACGTGACCCTTTTCCAAGATTCATATTATTTTGTTTTCCCATGTTGTCGTCATGCCAGTACCCTTTTTTTCAAAAACTTTTCACTAACGTTTCTACCCGAATCAAATCCATGTTTTTCTCTCACCAAAATCGTCGTATCGTCAAACATAACCACAATGCCCCGCTCCCCCATCCCTTACATTACCCAATTCCCCTTTTTGCTTCCAATAAAACCCTTATCCCTCTATAAAGGGATCTTAAAAACAAGCAAAAAAAAATTTGTGAAAGGGGGGCAACCTTGACGCAAAACCCCTTTCCCATCTGAATTCGATCTCCCAACCTCCCATTCCCCTGCACACGCAAGGTTGCCTCCTGATACATTAATTTGGCCCAGGGATAAATTTCCGCCCAAACCCTGCCACTCATGATCTTCCATAACGTCTCCCGTTCCACACTATCATATGCCGCCTCCCAATCTATAGCCAATACCCCCCCCCCTTCCTAATCTTACTCTTTCTTCAATAAAACTTCTAATCATACCGTGACCTACATACATAGACCTGCCCGGCACCCCATATTGTCCCTTGTCAATCACTCTGCCCAGGACTTTTTTTTATTCTGTTAGCCTGATCCTTCAAAAATTTTTAGTCACCACATAATAACGAGATTGAAACGATAATCTTTAACCGTTAATGGCTCACCTTTAGGAACTAGGACGACCACAGCCAACCTTTGTTGTTCCCCTAAAACCCCATCCCGCTTCATTATATTGAAAAACTACCAAAAACCCCTTTAAAATCGTTCCAATTTTGAAGATAAAAGCCGCTGCAACCCATCAAATTTCCCGGGGCCTACCCAATTGCGCCCCAGATAAGCCTCCAAGTCTCACACTCCGTTATCGGCCCTCCCCACATCAAACGATCATGCTCCTCCAAACTCACACTGCACAAACCTACAGATTGACTGCAATGCAATTTCACTTATTCCCACACTTGCGTTTTTCAATTTAACCCAAGCATCTATATACCCACTCATACCCTCCGTCGTCGTCAACACCTGATTCACTCTAACCCACTGCATACCAACCTGAACATTCACCCATTAACTCCATTGCTTTTGCGACGTCTGTGTTGATTCCCCAACACACACCCGCCGACGGCCGATCCCTCCCCACAAAACCTCTTTCGATTCCACCCTTAAGCCTTTCCCCATCAAACCTTTCGTTTTGTAAATTTCGTAGTTGCTCCTTATTTCTTTCAATTTCTATAACAGATATTAGCATTCGCTTGTACATAGCAGTCGCGCAACTGCCCCTTAAATATCGTTGGAAACCATATTGTAACTGATTATATCTCCTCCTTGACTAATATAATATTCCTTAATTCGCTTTTTGGCTATCGTTCCCACCAATTAACCAAATCCACATCTCCAGGTGCTTCAACCACAAGGCGTTCCCACATATGCCCAAAAGACAAAAGACTTTCCTCCCCTCTTCAATAACTTTACATTTAATTTCCAAAAAGATGGACCCCTTCTAGGCACACCTCAATATCTACATTCCATTACAACTCCCCTGTGATCCGAAAAAACCACATTTATCACATTCACTCTCCGACTGTAATCGCACTAGACACGTACATCTATCCAATCCGCCGCATAATCTCGTCTAATAAAAATTGCTTTCCCCCATGCCACCCCCCCCACACACATCCATTAAACCCACACTCGTCAATAATCTCCCAGGAATCCCAAGCAACAACCCGCTCCTCGAGGCTCCACATCTTTTCCCTCGTATTCACAATTCCAGTCGCCCCCCATTATCGCTACATTTTGGGAACTACGTAGATAATATACTAATACATCTTGTACAAAATGAGTTTAAGTCTTACATCTCCCCCGGGCCCCGGCCCATATACACATACAAAACTTATGTGTGCTCTACCCAAAAACCATCCACCCTAATCACTCTCCCCTCCCCCCTTTCACTATGGCGTACTACAAACGGGGTATTTTCTTTACCTGAATGGCGACGCCTCCTTTTAAACTCGTCGCATATTCCATTATACACATCATTAACCTTTCCCTTTTAACTCATATCCAATTTTGTAATTGTGTTTTTGGATAAATACCACATCCACATCTAGCGCACCAAAAATTCATTAAACCACTTTCGCTTCCGCTCAGATCTCAAACCGTTTAAAATTTATTGTCAAAACCTTAAAATCAATTAATGGGGTTTTCCTTTAGTTCTAGGGATAGACTTTTCACTTTTTACATTTTTCACCACCTCTATCCCTCCCCCCTTTTTTGGGAATCACCTTGATAAACCTTGTTTCGTGGATTTACTGTTTCCCTGTCCTCTGTACATCCGCCCAAGGGCTTTTTTCCTGGCCTTTGGGCAGGAGTAAGCACGTCGTCTGAGTCTGATGGGTCGCAGTTCGCTTTCGCGTCCTACCCTCCACCTGCATTGGGATTTCTTTAGTACTATCGTGAAAGCACCTCCACTTCTGCTACATTACCGTCATACCAGCGACACACTAGACTCAATGCTTTCCCTCCGTCGCCTCAAACCATGATGTTACCGATCCCAAAATTGTTTCCTGGATCCTCCACACGGGTTTCGATCGACTCGTCTAACAAAACATCCAGTGCCTTCACTAAAGACGCCGCTACATCCTCTTCCCCCATAGTGGGCAGAGTCTCTTCAAGTACTTTATTTATGTCCAGTGACGGTGATTCTTCTCGCTGTTTTGCATCCTCCAAAGCATTCTCCTGCGCTTTTTCTACCTCTTCACTCCAAGATGACCGTTGTAGAGACGGATGAGCATAAGACTGTTCTCGTCCCTCAACTTCCTCGACCTCTTCCGATTGTTGCTGTTTTTGATATTTGGAGATTCCACGACGCTTACCACACTGTGCCGCTATGTGGTCATACGACCCACACAGCCGCACGTACGGACGTTGCCCGGCATATGTTACATTTACTTGAGTTCGAAAAAGCTTTGCAACAAATATAGGACGGTATGGGATGACGTAAGGTCATTTTGACTGAATATGTTCCCTCCAAACTTCCAGCATAAGGTCCAGCGGGCCCCCCGACCCGCAGAGGGCCCTATGAACCGTACCCTAATTACGTAGTTCATCTTTTTTAACAAAAAACAGTTCGCTTCACAAGGCACATTTTGATTTTTACCATGTGTAGTAATCGGGATACATCATGAAGACGTACTGATACAGCGAATTGACGGCTATAATGGTCTCTTGATACTTACCACCACTCTTTGTAGACATTTGCTGACGTCATTTTAAAAGAAAATCCGTGTCGTCCCATTAAGTGCTACACCACTATCTCTTCATTTGCGATACCGTAGGTATCACGGATAATCGCCGGTAGTAACAAATCCATCGTGGCTCCCGTGACAGCCCCACGGGTCAGCTCAACGCAAACAGTGTTGATGCGGGCCCGTTGCTATGCAGCGCCATGTTGGAAAATGAGCAGCACACGTCCTCACTACTCAATGGCTGTTGACGAACTTACTTCACGGAGTATGTTAAGTGACATTAGTGAAAAGAGGACAGTGAGAAAGTTCATGGAGAAAGAATCGCTTAAGAACTTTATGTGTAGAACGTGCCGATATTCACTTAGTGTTTTATGAAAGCTATTACGAATTGTTTGAGAGTAGTCAGTACTCTACAGTCTGGATACACTGCGGCGTACTAGTGAATTTTGAAGAGTTACGTCGTCAGACTTACTGAGACTGAGTTGGGCAAACAGTTACATTATTTATATCAAATGTTTATGTGATACCAGAACCATTCAGTGTTATATTCGGCTACCCTAGAAGGTAGATTATGCTGTACGATCTTATTAGTGAACTCAGTGTAAATATCTAAGGAGTGTCATGTTTTACGGTGCAACTTTCAGAGAAATATCAAATCCTTCTGTGGATTATTAAGCAACTTAATAAAAGCCAGAAAGAAGAGTCGAAAGTCACTTCCTATTGAACCCTTTACTGCTCTGAGTGATTTCGTTTAGAAGAGGATATTATATTTTGCTCGTGTGTTGCTAGAAAGGGTGAAACAGGCTTAAGTAGTGACCTGCACGCAACATCGTGATATTTGTAGTGGTGGTGGAGGTAGTAGTAGTTGATGGGGTGGTAGTAGTGTTGATGGTAGGATTGTTTGTGGTAATGGTTGTGGTAATAAATGTAGTAGTACTGGCAGTGGTGGGGGGAGGGGTATTAGTGGATGTGGTTGTAGTGGAGGGGATGCTGGTAATTGTGATAGTCATTGTCTGCATCGCTCTTGGGCCGTGTAGACCCCTTGCCTGACGCTCCTCAGTAACCTGACAGCAGTGGTACGGGGAGGTTTTTGTTCATTCGCTGCCTGGATAGGTAGAGTGCGGTCGTGCTTTGCACCCCTCTACTGTTTCCCAACGAGTTTACTCAGTCAACAACATGGCGCCAGGTGTGCGCAGGAGAGTGAATACTGTGGCATTGAATTTTATTAGTGGGGTTTTAACGCCTACGTCAGTCGATGGTTTTATTGCCCAAAATTATAAAGAGAGACATACGGCATCAGAGACGAGGATTTATATGGAGTGGCACTGAACGGTGTATATAGAATTTTCGTGAAAGTGCTAACTGCTCAAGTATACGAGGCTTTGGTTGATCGTTTACCAAGATGTCAGCATTAACGTAACACCGGCATGAGGGTCAAGTTGACAGATGTATCACGACATTATTCGTGGGTTAAGCTCCGCAACGTGCCTTTTGTGGCTGATGAGGTAGATATTCGAAATGTATTCGAACGTTATGGAACTGTACATCTGGCCCAACCTGGCAAAGGGGTAAAAGGTGCTTACACAGGATTTCCTGAGGGTTTCCCTTTTAAACTCAAGAGACGCTAAGGCATCCTATACCCTCGTATGTATATCCCCGAAGAGTTTAGAACCCAGGTAATGGTAGCGTATGCGGGGCAGAGACGTACGTGCCGACTGTGTGGCAAATAGGGCCAAAATGGGGGCAGACTGTGGCAAGCGGAGTATGGTTTCCTGGGCCGGCAAGGGCGGAGCACCTGCGCATGAGCACCCGATGCCTAAGGAAGAACGGGGCAAGGAGGAGGGCGTGGTCGCATGTGGAGTGAAGAGGTGGCTCCTCCTGTGGAATGGGAAAAGAAGGGGTGGACCCATGAATCACCTGGCCCATCAACAGTGGCTCCTGGGCCGGCAAGGGGGACCCCTTTGGGGCAGGGAGCACCCGATGCCTAAAGAAAAGGGGTTGCAAGGAGGGGGGGCGTGGTCGCATGTGGAGTGAAGAGGTGGTGGCTCCTGTGGAATCGGAAGAAGTGGTGACCCAAAGAATCACCTGGCCCATCAACAGTACAGTTGTCAAGTGAGGAGGCACAGGAGGGCGCAGCAGAGAAGGCTATTAGGAGGATTTTGGGGGACGGTGATACAGGCTATGTTACAGTCTACGAGGTGGGAGAGTTACAGCGAACAAGACCCGGGATCAGGCAAAAAGGGTGTGTGTGGGGAAGGGGAGGTTTCAGGTGGCACCTGTGGTGGACAGTGCGAGTGCCATGGAAGGAAATGGAGGCGGATTAAGGTGGTAGAGGGAAGTCCATTGTGCTGGCTCCCAGGACTCAGATATGGAAACTGAGGGAGCTACAAGGAAAAAGGGGCAGCACGTCAGATTCAGACGATGTTCTGACGCCGGCGCAAAGGCCGGGGAAAAAGACATGGGGTTATGGTACCCAGAGTGACTCTGCGAGAGGGCCACAACAAAGGGGGGGGATGGTTGGGAAGGAGGGGGGAGTCTGTGGCAAAGGCACAATCCAGGGAAGGGTCTGAAAGGGAAGAATCTTGACATGAGGCGGGGAAGGAAACCTTAAACTGGCCTCAGGTGTGTAACAATAAATATTAATGGTCTGTGTGATGGTGTTAAACGGGAGTGCTTCAGGATGTTTTTGAATAGGTACAAGGTTGACGTAGCTTTTGTGCAGAGCACAATTTTAAGCTTGGTCGTGAATTATGGTGCCTGGGTATCAGGCTTATGTGTTTGCCATCTCAGCGTTTAAAAGGAGGATGGGTGTTTTTAAACAGGGAGGCGAGCCCGTTTGAAAGCATAGGAAAGAGGGGGGGGGGGGGGAGGTATTAAACGTGTGGAAGGAGGTGGATGGGAGAGAGAGTGGCGTTAGTGTGTGTGTATGCCCCAGCAGAAAGTGACGTGAAAGTGAGATGGATTTTGTGGGGGGAGGAGCTCGTGTACTACCTACCACGTTACTGTCTGTGGTGATTGGGGGGGGGGATTGGAATTGTGTAATTAAGAGGAAGACGTGGAACCCGGGGGAGCGGGATATTTTTTCCTCAGCTTGGGGGGGCCTGCTTAGAGATCTTCAGTTACGTGATGCTTTCGGGGAGGTCTGTGGGAAGTGGAACATTACGTTTATAAGAAGGGATATGCGGCTCGTTTGGACAGGTTATATTTATCTCAGAGGGTTTTGGTAGAGTCTTTTAAAACTATTGAGATGGTGTCTTCCGATCATAGGGCAGTATTATGGAGGTGGATGGGATGCTTTGGCTCGTAGGAAAGGGAAGTTATTGGAAACTGAACACGAGGGTTTTTGGGGGGGATAGGGAGGGAGGGGGAAGCATTTGCAAATTTTTGGGAACAGCTCTGTGACGACAGAAGGACTGGGGAAGATGCGGTAAGGATGGTGGGATAGTGTGGCTAAGTTACGAATACGCCCAATTTTTATGTGAGGGAGGGCAAACGCATTAATCAATTGCGGTATGGTTTGTCAAATTACTTAGAATCTAGATTACGGATTTTACGAGGGGGGGGCGGTGGCCGGGGGTGTACCCGGTGGAGGATATACACATGTTGAAGGAAAAGAATAGGGGATTTGCAGAAAAACCCGTTTTCCCGCTGTACGGTACAGGCGGGTTGGACGAAGTACCTGGGGTGACAAGCCATCAGCTTATGTCTGCGAGGACAGAATTTTACGACAGCAAACGACTACAATATCGGGTTTTGCAATTTCTATCTTCTGTGGGGGTTTTAGAGAGGGTCAGTATTTAAAGGGACACCAAGGGGATGAGTGCATATGCAGATAGATGGTTTGAGGAATAGGGGAAAAGTAGTGGGTGGATGGTGAGGTTTTTGGGGAAAGGTATGTGAGTAGGGTGCCCGTCAAACTGGGAGGAGTGATCGGGAGCACTGGGTGGGGTCAAGGAGGAGGGGAAATATGGAGAGCCCTTATGGACATGAGGAAGGGTAAAGGCACCCGGATCGATGGTTTACCAAGCGAATTTTATGTACACACGGGGGTCGCTTAGGGTTTTCCTAGTAAGGTTAATGAATGCCATGAAAGACGGGGGTAAGATGGGAGAATCTCGGGCAACGGCGGTGGTGGGTTGGTCCCAAAGGTAAACAGCAGAGTAACCTTCGATTACCGACCCATTTCGTTGCTTTGTGCTGATTGTAAATTATTTGCGAAAATTCTTGGAAAACGGCTTAAAAGTGTTGTGGGGAGGGTCGTGTTTTTAGTCTCAGTTTGGTTTAACCTGGTAGGTCAATGAGCAAGGGCCACGGATTATCAAAGGGTTCCTGAGGACATGGAAAGGGGAAGAGGGGGGTTGGTGGCGTTGGATTGGCAAGGGGCTTATGATAGGGGAAAGAAAAAGGGTTTGAGGGGTATTCTCCTACGACAGGGGTTTGGCGAAGAAATAGTGGGGTGGGTGGATACGTTGTACTCAAACGCGAAGGTAAGGGTGCAAAACAAGGGTGTGGTGGGGGGGGGGAGTCAACATGGAGCGGGTCTTCGGCAGGGATGCCTTTATCACAAATATTGTTTGCATGTGTTCAGGATCCCTTTTATAGGATGGTGGAGGATCGTCTAAGGACGGGGGGAAGGGATGGTGAGCTGAAGCCGTGGCCTGGTTTGTGGCTATGTTGATGATACCACTATTTTGGTAAGTGAGGAGACACGGTTAGGACTTTGGGGGAAGTTGTACACACTTTTTGGAGAGCTACTGGATGAAGGTAAATCTGGAAAAAATCAATGATCATGGGGCTGGGAGAGTGGACAGAGAGATTAGATTTGGGGGTGTGATGTTGTGCAGCGGAGGACCGGGAGTCTGAAAATCTGGGGGTGTCATGTATGAGGCTGACCTGAGTGCTGCAAGGGTTAGCAACTCGAAAGGATGGTGGAACAGGTGCAGCGACGGTTGGGAATGCTGCGACCTTTACCATTTAACCCTTTGGGAACGTGCAATTGTCATCAATGTATTACTATATAGTAAAGTCTGGTTTGTTTCGGCTGTGATGCCGTTAACGGAACGGCGATCACGAGTATTCTTAGAATGGTGTTCAAATTTTTGTGGGGTTCAGGGTGCAACTGGTTGCGAAGGGAGGTATGACATTGCCGGTATGTAGGGGGGGGTTGGGTTTGTTGGACTTGAGAAAGCGCGTGAAATGTGTGTTTATTAAGAGGGAAGTGATGAGTGCAGGGGGATGGAGTGAGGTCAGCTAGATAAAGGTTTCATGCTCACATAGAAAATGGTATGGAGGGCGGAAATGAAGGAAGTGAAACAGTGTTACGTGCCTTAGTGTTAGCCAGGGAACCGGGGAAAAATAAAGGTGGGAACTTTGTGTAAATTTTTAAGAGACATGTTAGTGGCGCCGGTTGAAGGGATCTACCCCAAAGTATGCATGGGGTGTAATATGGCGAAGATTTAGTAAATTAAGGATACGACCTAGGGCGCGTGAGGTTATGTACCGTTTCCTGCATGGATTTTGCCAACGGGAGCGATGCCTCCCCAGATAGGAGGGTTATTGAGGTGGGGGGTGTGGCAGATGCAGTGGGGAAGAGACTGCGTATCATGTCGTCTATTTTTGTGAAGGTTTGGAGTGCATCAGGGTATGGATGCGTAAGGTAGTGGTGAGGGTGGGGGTCTTGATATGATGGGGTGGAGGAGGAGTGTGGTAAGAGGTTTAGCATATGTCATCGTGGACTACATATATTTTTATGGGGGATGGGGGGGAAGGTGGGTGGGGATGTGCTGAGAAGGACTTTTGCGGCGACGTTTTATCGAACTTTGTGTCGCAATAGAGACATTTTTGGGAAAAGGTGGGAAGAGTATTTTTCTGAGGGATATAAGGACTAACAAAGGGAATTTATTGGCGTTATAAGGGGCTTTAACTGCCGGGGTGAGTAGGGTTTGGGAAAAGGGGGGGGGGGTTCAGGGATTTCAACGGGCTCACCTCCTTGGGAATGCAGTGATGTGGTTTTGGGGGTGATTGGGGGTACTAGTGTGTGACCAGATGAGAGGTTGTGCAAGATAAGTTTTTCTTAGTTTTTCCCTTGATGGGGAAGGTGTAAGGAGCAGATTAAATATATAACATGTATTAATGTATAACCTATAAATTATATAACATGTATATTTCTTTGGTAGCGTATTATGTTCCACTTGCACTGGTAAGATAAGATAAGATAAGATTTCGTTCGGATTTTTAACCCCGGAGGGTTAGCCACCCAGGATAACCCAAGAAAGTCAGTGCGTCATCGAGGACTGTCTAACTTATTTCCATTGGGGTCCTTAATCTTGTCCCCCAGGATGCGACCCACACCAGTCGACTAACACCCAGGTACCTATTTGCTGCTAGGTGAACAGGACAATAGGTGTAAGGAAACGTGTCGGAATTTCCACCCGCCGGGAATCGAACCCGGGCCCTCCGTGTGTGAAGCGGGAGTTTTAGCCACCAGACCAGGGTTTTCCTTTCACTATTTCTTTGAAGCATTGAGTTATTTTTGTTTTATTGTAACGTGGGCCAGCATCAGTTTTGACGTAATTACCTATTATTATTATTCTATTTTAAGGTATTGTAATTTTGGTAGTCCCCTACCATTCATGGTTGTAAATAATGTTTCCTCAAGTGACATGTGTTAATAATAATCCTAAATTGAGGGTAATTTTAAAGTCATGCTTATTCAGGTTGGTGATAGGGTTAGTTTTTTAATGTGTGTGTGTGAGTGGGGGGGGGAGGGATGGTGGGTCACCTGTTTGCAGCACAGGTTTCTTAATAAAGCATATTGTAGGTCTGGTGTATTTGTTGCGAGTTGTATTATGGGTGAGTCATTAAGCTTGGAGCATTATTTTGTTGAGGTTTTAAATTTTAGGAGTTTATTTATAGCCATTTTGTGGCCTTTGTTAAAATAACTTTTATTCCTTCTTAAATTATGATATGTTTTAAAAACTTGTATAAAAGTAGACTGTCAGATGTTGCCTGGATTGTTTTGTGTTTTTTATATTGTTTTACTGATGTTTTTCCTTGATCATTATTTTATATATGTACCTATTAATATTTGTACATGAAGTTTTAAATAAAATATAAAAAAAAAAATTGTGATGGTGGTTTAGATGTTAGTATGAAGTAGGTGGTGTATAGTAAATGGTAAAATGGTGGAGGAGTGGTGGTGGTATTTTGGTTTTGGTATAGTATTAGTGAAGGTGTTAGTATGGTAGTGGTGTTAATAGTTGTAGTGGTGGACTTGGGATTAGTACTGCAGTGGTGGGTGAGAGTGGTAGAGGAGGTGAGGTGATGGGTAGTACGTTGGGTGTAGACAAGTTGGGGTGTTATAGTATTGTTGGTGGGTGGTATTAGTGACGGTAGATAGCTGTTGGAGGCTGGTTTTAGTGGTGGTGGTATTATGTTATTAGTAAGGGAAGTTCGATGTGGTGATGGCGTGGTACTAAAGGTAAGGTAGAGTAGTTGAGGGGGTATTGTGGATGTTTGGTAGCGGGTAGTAGTGGGATAGTGGTGGTGGGGTATAGTGTCGGGGGTGTTAGGTGTATAGTGGTGTAGTTACAGTGGTAATATTGTAACTCTTGGAAGAAGTGGTGGTGGCAGTATTGTTTATGGTTTTGATGGTGGTAGTGGTGGTGGTGGTAGCAATGGTTGTGGTTTTGATGGTGGTAGTGGTGGTGGTGGTAGCAATGGTTGTGGTTTTGATAGTGGTAGTGTAGAATAGAGACTGTGTGGGGGAGGGAGGATTTCACAACTGGATGCGGTTACTGGCTCGGTTATCATTCATGAAACTCAGTCCAGAACCTGCAGCCTCATTCTGGCTCCTGATATAATGGGTACTCACCTGTGTTACTACACAGTGTGATAGTGATAGACCTAGGCTTCTCTAGGCTTGCTGCTGTAAGTAACCCACCTTGATGTAAACCCCAGTGAACCAGTGTGCACTCAATACAACTTACATGCAAGGTGGTAGCTGTGTATGTACCTGAGGATACCTGTTCGGGGAGTTAAGGGCCACGGTCTCCTCGGTGATGAGCTCTCCAGGTATATATCCATGTTGAGTTAATCCAATCTGAGAGAGAAGTCGCCTTGTGGGCTCACAGGTCCCCCCGTAGGCGCTTCTCTGCAGAAAAACGACTGCCTACGGCATACTTAATGTATAGGTTATGAAGAAACTTGATAAATAAGTACACCTTTCTGCATGATAATAAGATATACATGACCATAAGGAAAGGTACTTATCATATTTAACTGCTCAGATCCCCTGCAGCTGCGGTTCAAGGATCTCCTCCTAAGTGGATGTCTGGCTCCAAAAGCGCTGTTGGTGATTAATAACCTGTGTGTAGGGATTTTGGAGAAAGCTAAATCAGTTAATAAAAGAACTGTAGAAGGTACATAGCTTGAATGACAGCACACGTCTTCGCAACCATCCCCGAAGTCTTTATCTTGAGCTGCTACGGTAAGAGATTAATTTTCTCTGATTAACCAACACTATGATTGCAACACTGGTCTCTTGCAAGCAGTAGCGTGACTTACTATGGAACGAACATGTGTTACAAATTACTGCTGATCATGCGGAAGCAAGAGAGGCTATCAGTCCCTCTGGAGAGCTAAGTCCCTCAGGGGGCTGACAAGGGCTCAAAGACAGAAGGGGCTGATACCCCCCTTCCCTACTGGAGAAAATTTCTTCACACTGTGTAAGTCTTCACATTCCATGAGTATATTCCAGTATCTTACAATAACTGGAATGTAGTAGGTTACTCATACCTGCTTTTTTATAGATGGTATACTAATGACGATGTTGGTTAGGCTTGTCCTCTCAAAACACTCCCTAAACTTCTCTGCTGCAGCGGATTAGCGAAAAGAGAGGCCAGATAAAGACTTACCTGGGGTGTCTGTTGCATACCCCGTGATAACGGCGCACATGTTGTCTTGAATAATGCAATAATAAATGGATTGCGTTACTCGGGAATGTTGCACTAGTGTTCGGTCACTCACAACGCACCGGGTACACACTATCGTCATTTCACTATCCCTCGTTCGTGAGTTTCAAGGAATTATCCAGGGTAGGTAGAATGTTAGTAACACTATTTTACTTCAGTCCTCCCAATGTTTACATTCGAGAATAGGACAGAGAGACGCTAATAAACACTATGTACACTCGTGATTCTACCAAGAATTTCCTGACTTGTATTTTGCACTAGAGTAAGTTCCTAGTGTCTCTGGGGATTCTCAGTATGATCAAGAGTCTACGATCGCACACTTCATCGCTGTTTCTTTGATCTTCAGCACGAGGGAGTACGCACTTCCGGGTGCCTTCAGTGACACTCACGCCTTGAATACCTTGGATACCTTGGATTCGTATTGCATTCGGACGCTCGCCGGCCCGCAGATCCCTGCACAAGAGAGGAATTGCTGACTTGGACTAAAAGACGTTCCATGCCTGCCTTTGCAACAGGACTCACCTACAATCACTGTTTCTAGGTGTTCAAGGGGCTGGTAAGGAGCCGTAATGAATCCAGCTTGATTATTAAGTAGGGGGAACTATTTTTTTTTATTTTTAGTGCTATGAGGAAATAGTTCGTCTCTGTTTTCACTGGTATGTGCAAGTGGTCAGGTATTCTGGTGAAGAACTGTGTCTTGTGACGCCTCGTCCAACATGTGTTGCTGATAACTTTAGTGTGGGGACGATGAAGCAAGACTGTTCACAACACTTTCTGAGACGGGTAGCCCTCTCTGAGAGGGCTACCCTCTCTGAGAGGACTACCCTCTCTGAGAGGGCTACCCTCTTTGGAGAGGGGTCATTACCTCCCTTCAAGAGGAAGGATATCGTTCCCTTCATAAACAGATTTTTTTCCCCACATGGGTAGTGTAATTACTACATTATGCTAAATAACTGTAGCAGTAAGTGTAGTGTATAATTGGCCAAAGGAGTTACGAGGCTAATTCTTAGAATTTAAGTGTATATACAGAATTAACACCTATCTTAGGCATCGTCTCTCCCCCCACCCCCCACCCATCACCCCCCTCCCTACCACTGGGGAAAGGCTGTAAAGTTCTGGGAAATTCAAGTGATATTTCCCAGAGTGATGCTGGTGGTGGTAGTACTGGTGGCAGTGGTGGTGATAATAGTGGTCGTAGTAGCAATGGTAGTGGTGCTGGTGGTAGTAGTGGTGGTGGTAGTGGCAGTAGTGGTGGTGCTAGTAGTGGTAGTAGTGATGGTGGTAGTAGTAGTACTAGTAGTGGTAGTAGTGGTGGTACTTGTACTGGTGGTGGTAGTAGTAATGGTAGTAGTGGGAGTAGTTGTGGTAGTAGTAAATGTTGTGGTGGTGGTAGGAGTAGTGGTGGTAATGGTGGTGGTGGGAGTAGTGGTGGTAATGGTGGTGGTGGGAGTAGTGGTGGTAGTAGTAATGGTTGTGGTTTTTGATAGCGGTAGAGGTGGTAGTAGGAGTGGTGGTGGTAGTAGTTGTGGTGGTGGTGGGGGTAGTGGTGGTAATGGTGGTGGTGGGAGTAGTGGTGGTAATGGTGGTGGTGGGAGTAGTGGTGGTAGTAGTGGTAGTGACGGGAATAGTTGTTGGGGTGGGGGTTGTAGTAGTGGTGGGTGGTAGTTGTAGCAGTGGTGGTGGTGGAAGTAGTGGTGGTGGTAGTTATGGTAGTAGTGGAAGTAGTAGTGGTGGTTGTAGTAGTGGCAGTAATGGTAATGGTGGTGGTACTAGTGGTGGTGGCTGTAGTGGTTGTGGCTGTAGTGGTGATGGTAGTAGTGGTCGGTGGTGGTAGCAGTGCTGTTGGTGGTAGTGGTTGTGGTGGTAGCAGTGGTGGTGGTAGTAGTGGTGGTGGCTGTAGTGGTGGTGGCTGTAGTGGTGGTGGCTGTAGTGGTGATGGTAGTAGTGGTCGGTGGTGGTAGCATTGCTGTTGGTGGAAGTAGTGGTGGTGGTGGGAGCAGTGGTGTTGGTGGAAGTAGTGGTTGTGGTGGTAGCAGTGGTGGTGGTAGTAGTGGTGCGTGGTAGTGATAGCAGTGGTGGTGATGGAAGTAATGGCGGTGGTAGTTATGTTAGTAGTGGAAGTAGTTGTAGTGGTGATTGTACTAGTGGTAAAAATGGTAATGGTGGTAGTAGTAGTGGTGGTGGTTGGAATAGTGGTAGTAGTGATGGTGGTGGTCGTAGTGGTATTAGTAGTCGTGGTGGTAGTAGTGGTGGTGGTTGTAGTGGTGGTAGTAGTAGTGGAGGTGGTAGTAGTGATGATGATGGTAATAGTGGTGGTGGTGGTAGTAGTGGTGGTGGGTGTAGTGGTAGTAGTAGTGAAGGTGGTAGTAGTGGTGGTAATGGTGGTAGTAGTGGTGGTGGTGGTGGAAGAAGACGGGTTATGTTACCTGTTGAGACATGATTAATTTGTAGTGTTGATAATGTTCATCATGTTGACTATGTTGATCATGTTGACCATGTTGATCATGTTGATCATGTTCATCATGTTGATCATATTGACCATGTTGACCATGTTGACCATGTTGATCATGTTGATCATGTTGACCATGTTGATCATGTTGACCATGTTGACCATGTTGATCATGTTGATCATGTTGACCATGTTGACCATGTTGACCATGTTGACCATGTTGATCATGTTGATCATGTTGACCATGTTGATCATGTTGATCATGTTGATCATGTTGATCATGTTGACCATGTTGATCATGTTGACCATGTTGACCATGTTGACCATGTTGACCATGTTGATCATGTTGACCATGTTGATCATGTTGACCATGTTAACCATGTTGATCATGTTGATCATATTGACCATGTTGATCATGTTGATCATGTTGATCATGTTGACCATGTTGACCATATTGATCATGTTGATCATGTTGATCATGTTGATCATGTTGACCATGTTGATCATGTTGACCATGTTGACCATGTTGACCATGTTGACCATGTTGATCATGTTGATCATGTTGACCATGTTGATCATGTTGATCATGTTGATCATGTTGACCATGTTGATCATGTTGACCATGTTGACCATGTTGACCATGTTGATCATGTTGATCATGTTGACCAGTTGTTGTACATGTTGACCATGTTACCATGAGTTGATCATGTTGATCATATTGACCATGTTGATCATGTTGATCATGTTGACGCATGTTGATCATGTTGATCATGTTGACCATGTTGATCATGTTGACATGATCATGTCTTGATCATAGTTGACCAATGTTGATCATGTTGACCATGTTGACATGTTGTGACCATGTTGATCATGTTGATCATGTTGACCATGTTGATCACTGTTGACCATGTTGACCATGTTGACCATGTTGACCATGTTGATCATGTTGATCATGTTGACCATGTTGATCATGTTGACCATGTTGACCATGTTGACCATGTTGATCATGTTGACATGTTGATACCATGTTGACATGTTGACGATGTTGACCATTTGTTGTTCCATGTGTGATCATATTGACCATGTTGATCATGTTGATCATGTTGACCATATTGACCATGTTGACCATATTGATCATGTTGACCATGTTGATCATGTTGATCATGTTGATCATGTTGACCATGTTGATCATGTTGACCATGTTGATCATGTTGACCATGTTGACATGTTGATCATGTTGATCATGTTGACCATGTTGATCATGTTGATCATGTTGATCATGTTGATCATGTTGACCATGTTGATCATGTTGACCATGTTGACCATGTTGACCATGTTGATCATGTTGATCATGTTGATCATTTGACCATGTTGACATGTTGATCATGTTGACCATTGACCATGTTGACCATATTGATCATGTTGACCATGTTGATCATGTGATCATGTTGACCATGTTGATCATGTTGACCATGTTAACCATGTTGACCATGTTGATCATGTTGACCATGTTGACCATGTTGACCATGTTGATCATATTGACCATGTTGATCATGTTGATCATGTTGACCATGTTGACCATGTTGACAATGTTGATCATTTTGAACATGTTGATCATGTTAATCATGTTGACCATGTTGGCCATGTTGACCATGTTGACCATGTTGACCAAGTTGATCATATTGACAATGTTGACCATGTTGACCATGTTGATCATATTGACAATGTTGATCATGTTGACCATGTTGACAATGTTGATCATGTTGACCATGTTGACCATGTTGATTATGTTGATCATGTTGACCATGTTGATCATGTTGACCATGTTGATCATGTTGACCATGTTGACCATGTGGATCATGTTGATCATGTTGACCATGTTGATCATGTTGACCACGTTGGTCATGTTGACCATGTTGGTCATGTTGACAATGTTGGTCATGTTGACCATGTTGATCATGTTGTCAATGTTGATCATGTTGACCATGTTTATCATGTTGACCATGTTGATCATGTTGACCATGTGGATCATGTTGACCATTTGATAGTTGACCATGTGTCATGTGATCATGTTGATCATTTTGACCATGTTGATCATGTTGACCATGTTGATCATGTTGACCACGTTGATCATGTTGATCATGTTGACCATGTTGATCATGTTGACCATGTTGGTCACATTGACCATGTTGATCATGTTGACCATGTTGATCATGTTGACCATGTTGATCATGTTGACCATGTTGATCATGTTGACCATGTTGATCATGTTGACCATGTTGATCATGTTGACCATGTTGATCATGTTGACCATACTGATCATGTTGATCATTTTGACCATGTTGATCATGTTGACCATGTTGATCATGTTGATCATATTGACCATGTTGATCATGTGGATCATGTTGGCCATGTTGATCATGTTGATCATATTGACCATGTTGATCATGTGAATCATGTTGATCATGTTGATCATGTTGACCATGTTGAGCATGTTGATCATGTTGATCATATTGACAATGTTGATCATATGGATCATGTTGACCATGTTGATCATGTTGATCATGTTGACCATGTTGATCATGTTGATCATGTGGATCATGTTGACCATGTTGATCATGTTGATCATATTGACTATGTTGATCATGTGGATCATGTTGACCATGTTGATGTTGATCATGTGGAGCATGTTGACCATGTTCATCATGTTGACCATGTTGACCATGTTGACCATGTTGATCATGTTGATCATGTTGACCATGTTCATCATGTTGACCATGTTGATCATTTGACCAGTGTCGATCATGTGACATGTTGACCATGTTGACATGTTGATATGTTGACCATGTGATAGTGGTCTGTATCACTGTTGATCATGTTGCCATGTTGACCATGTTGACTGTTGCCATGTTGATCATTTGATCATTGTTGATCATGTGATCATGTTGACCATGTTGACCATGTTGACCATGTGATCATGTTGACCATGTTAAAAATGTTGATCATGTTGATCATGTTGATCATGTTGAGCGTCTGGATCATGTTTACCATGTTGACCATGATGATCATGTTGACCATGTTGATCATGTTGACCATGTTGATCATGTTGACCATGTTGACCATGTTGACCATGTTGACCATGCTGATCATGTTGACCATGTTCATCATGTTGATCATGTCGATCATGTTGATCATGTTGATCATGTTGACCATGTTGATCATGTTGATCATGTTGACCATGTTGACCATGTTGACCATGTTGACCATGTTGACCATGTTGACCATGTTGACCATGTTGATCATGTTGATCATGTTGACCATGTTGATCATGTTGATCATTTTGACCATGTTGATCATGTTGACCATATTGATCATGTTTGACCTGTTCATGTGTTGACCAGTATGATCATGTTGATCATGTTGATCATGTTGACCATGTTGATTATGTTGACCATGTTGATCATGCTGATCATGTTGACCATGTTGATCATGTTGATTATGTTGACCATGTTGATCATGTTGATCATGTTGATCATATTGATCATGATGATCATGTGGTTGTGAAAGTAACAGATGACCTTCCATGCTCTCTACTAATGTACCATGTTAACTTTGGCACCCACGGTAACCATGTGGCACCATGTTAACCATGTGGCACCCACGGTACTGTGGCACCCACGTTAACTGTGGCACCCACGGTATCTGTGGCACCCACGGTAACTGTGACACCCACGGTAACTGTGGCACCCACGGTAACTGTGGCACCCACGTTAACTGTGACACCCACGGTAACTGTGGCACCACAGTTAACTGTGGCACCCACTGGTAACTGTGCAAACAGTAACTGTTGCTCCACGGTAACTGTGGCACCCACGGTAACTGTGGCACCCACGGTAACTGTGGCACCCACGGTAACTGTGGCACCCACGGTAACTGTGGCACCTACGTTAACTATGGCACCCACGGTATCTGTGGCACCCACGGTAACTGTGACACCCACGGTAACTGTGGCACCCACGGTAACTGTGGCACCCACGGAAACTTGCTCTCACGTATCTGTGAACGACGGTAACTGTTACACCCACGGTAACTGTGACAACCACGGTAACTGTGGCACTCACGGTAACTGTGGCACCCACGGTAACTGTGGCACCCATGATAACTCTGGCACCCACGGTAACTGTGGCACCCAAGGTAACTGTGGCACCCACGGTAACTGTGGCACCCACGGTAACTGTGGCACCCACGGTAACTGTGGCACCCATGATAACTCTGGCACCCACGGTAACTGTGGCACCCACGGTAACTGTGACACCCACGGTAACTGTAGCACCCACGGTAACTGTGTCACACACGGTAACTGTGGCACCCACAAAAACTGTGGCACCAACAGTAACTGTGGCACCCACGGTAACTGTGGCAAACACGGTAACTGTAGCACCCACGGTAACTGTGGCACCCACGGTAACTGTGGCACCCACGGTAACTGTGGCACCCACAGTAACTGTGGCACGTCTTGCCACGTCTTGTGATGGCTATTTACTAACACGAGCAAGGTCTTACGTGTCATTCCACTGAAAACTATAAGTAATTGCTAGAATTTCTGGCAACTCTCGAAGTGGTATTTACAGGGTACAGGGTGAGGCGTCATTGACTGGATACAGGGTGAGGCGTCATTGACTGGATACAGGGTGAGGCGTCATTGACTGGATACAGGGTGAGGCGTCATTGACTGGATACAGGGTGAGGCGTCATTGACTGGATACAGGGTGAGGCGTCATGATGACAGGTGAGGATACAGGGTGAGGCGTCATTGACTGGATACAGGGTGAGGCGTCATTGACTGGATACAGGGTGAGGCGTCATTGACTGGATACAGGGTGAGGCGTCATTGACTGGATACAGGGTGAGGCGTCATTGACTGGATACAGGGTGAGGCGTCATTGACTGGATACAGGGTGAGGCGTCATTGACTGGATACAGGGTGAGGCGTCATTGACTGGATACAGGGTGAGGCGTCATTGACTGGATACAGGGAGGGTCATTGACTGGATACAGGGTGAGGCGTCATTGACTGGATACAGGGCGAGGCATCATTGACAGCGTACAGGGTGAGGTATCATTGACAGCGTACAGGGCGAGGCGTCATTGACAGCGTACAGGGTGAGGTATCATTGACAGCGTACAGGGCGAGGCATCATTGACAGCGTACAGGGTGAGGTATCATTAACAGCGTACAGGGCGAGGCGTCATTGACAGCGTACAGGGTGAGGTATCATTGGCAGCGTACAGGGTGAGGCGTCATTGACAGCGTACAGGGTGAGGCGTCATTGACAGCGTACAGGGTGAGGTATCATTGGCAGCGTACAGGGTGAGGCGTCATTGACAGCGTACAGGGCGAGGCGTCATTGACAGCGTACAAGGTGAGGCGTCATTGACAGCATACAGGGTGAGGCGTCATTGACAGGGTTCAGGATGAGGCGTCATTGACAGCGTACAGGGTGAAGCGTCATTGACAGGGTACAGGGTGAGGCGTCATTGACAACGTACAGGGTGAGGCGTCATTGACAGCGTACAGGGTGAGGCGTCATTGACAGGGAACAGGGTGAGGCGTCATTGACAGCGTACAGGGTGAGGCGTCATTTACAGGGTACAGGGTGAGGCGTCATTGACAGCGTACAGGGTGAGGCGTCATTGACAGCGTACATGGTGAGGCGTCATTGACAGCGTACAGGGTGATGCGTCATTGACAGCGTACAGGGTGAGGCGTCATTGACAGCGTACAGGGTGAGGCGTCATTGACAGCGTACAGGGTGAGGCGTCATTGACAGCGTACAGGGTGAGGCGCCATTGACAGGGTACAGGATGAGCCGTCATTGACAGCGTACAGGGTGAGGCGTCATTGACAGGGTACAGAATGAGGCGTCATTGACAGAGTACAGGGAGAGGCGTCATTGACAGCGTACAGAGTGAGGCGTCATTGACAGCGTGTAGAGTGAGGCGTCATTGACAGCGTACAGAGTGAGGCGTCATTGACAGCGTATAGAGTGTGGCGTCATTGACAGCGTACATAGTGAGGCGTCATTGACAGCGTACAGGGTGAGGCGTCATTGACAGGGTACAGGGTGAGGTGTCATTGATACGATATAGGGTGAGGCGTCATTGACAGCATACAGGGTGAGGCACTATCAGTCCAGTACATCTCAAACACTCAGGTGATCTTCTCAATCGCATTCGCAACATCAACATTAGGGACAAGAAACTTTCCAGCCTTGACGTAACTTCCCTATTCACCAAAGTACCTACTACACAAGCCATCGATCTCCTGCGCAGAAAAATTGACGATTCACTTGATCTTCCTATTCCAGCCAGTGATTTCATCGACCTCGTTGAACTATGTGTCGGCTTTACGTGTTTCTCTTTCGAAAATCACCTCTTTCAACAGACTTTTGGTCTACCCATGGGCTCGCCACTCAGTGCCGTATTGGCGAACTTATACATGGAACATCTGGAAGCCGAGAGTTTTTCCACCATTATTCCTTCGACTGTCACCTGGCTCCGTTATGTTGACGACATTCTCCTCATAACTCCCAGGCGCTTCAATGTTCATGCTCTCCAAGACAAGCTCAACCAGGTCGAGCCCTCAATCCAGTTCACACTTGAAGAAGAAGTCGACGACAATCTTCCTTTCCTTGATGTTCTTCTCTGCAAAACTGACCATGAACTTCGTTTTAAAGTCTATCGAAAACCAACCAACCAAAACGATCTTCTCCACTTCTACTCTCACCACGACACCAAAACTAAACGTGGTGTAATTATAGGCTTCTTCCTGCGTGCACTCTGAATCTGCAGCAATGAGTTCCTTGAGGAAGAATGCACTATAATTGAACAAGAATTTTCTAAACTCCACTGTCCTCGTCACTTCATCAGAGACTGCAGACGGCGGGCATTAAACATCTTCAACACACCCAGAGAAGACACTGCCGAGAAGAGATACATAGTCCTCCCCACCAACTCCATTGCCAAACATGTTTCCAACATCTTTTCCAATACATCATTCCAAGTATCTACCTCCACAACCACGACCATCAAGGACATCACCAGTAGTAGACAGGACAAGCTTCCATCCTCTGCAGGGGAATACATAATACCTTGTAATGACTGCAACAAATTATACGTGGGCGAAACATCAAGAGACCTCCAAACACGTATTTCAGAACACCAATACGCAAGCAGGACTGACGATACAAGGAATGCCTGTGTACAACATCGCAATTCACACAACCATTTAATTAACTACAGAAACTCAAGACTTATCGCCACAGAAGACAACACTCAATACCGAAGAATCCTGGAATCATCGCTTATCTCTATAACCAACAATTTCAACAAGAACAATGGCTTCTATAACATAGCTGAACCACTCGCCAAGAAACTTCTTCATCGCTATCCCACATAAGAACATAGAACACTGCAGAAGGTCTACAACTTGTCCAATACCCCTGCCAAGCTACCCAAGATTTTAGACTCTATAACCCCACCCGGTAGATCATCAGATACAGCATTCTCCACCTGACCTCAACATTCTGAACCCGACTATAAATACTCGCGTACCTTCCTCCCCAGGTAGATCTGATTGTGACTTGAAAAAGCCCACTGTGTGGGCGAAACGTTGTCAATAAAGGATCACATTAAACTGCATATGTGTTTATGTTTCCAATTTTGAATAATGATAGTGATTAAGAACCCGACATTCTGTCCTATAAACTTATGTATTTTTGATTTTGTAACTAAACCACTGCATTGTTAACACTGGGAAGAGAACTACACAATGGTGTAAAAGAGGATTTAACTGTAAAAGCAATTTGAACTTTTGTTGTGGTGGTTTACAGTCAGGTTCAATCTGACCAATAATTCACTTGTTACTGTCTTCCATAATAATTGTCGCCAGCTGAGCTTTTAAACTATGCATAATTTCTTCATCAGTATTGTTGCAGACTTCAGTATTTAGTATACATGTCAGGCAGAACAGTGGGAATATAAATGATGGTTGTGCCAGTGAGGTGTTGCATATGCAAGTGATGTGTTAGAAGACGTGGACGTGTTGCCGCCACCTCAACATTATTTACCTTTCAACATAATATTGTCATTAAACTACAGACTTATGGGGGTTCCTTGCAAGGGCTCTCATCGCTGCAATGTTGAAAAAGCTTCTTGTAAACTAGAAACAAAGAGTGTTGAGCCTCACACAGACTGTCTACCTCCATTGACACCAACAATGACAATGTTTCCACTTAACTCTTCTCTCTCTCACTTACTGTCTTCTCACAGAAATCACCTACAATGTTTCTCCATGACGTTGGTGCCATCGCTTAGCACCGCCAAGCAAACAACGCATGAGAGCCACAAGCAAACAACACATGAGTGTAACAAGCAAACAACACATGAGAGCCACAAGCAAGCAACACATGAGTGCCACAAGCCAGCAACACATGAGAGCCACAAGCAAACAACGCATGAGAGCCACAAGCAAGCAACACATGAGTGCCACAAGCCAGCAACACATGAGAGCCACAAGCAAGCAAACAACACATGAGAGCCACAAGCAAACAACACATGAGAGCCACAAGCAAGCAACACATGAGAGCCACAAGCAAACAACACATGAGAGCCACAAGCAAACAACACATAAGAGCCACAAGCAAACAACACATGAGAGCCACAAGCAAGCAACACATGAGAGCCACAAGCAAACAACACATGAGAGCCACAAGCAAACAACACATAAGAGCCACAAGCAAACAACACATGAGAGCCACAAGCAAACAACACATGAGAGCCACAAGCAAACAACACATGAGAGCCACAAGCAAACAACACATAGCCACAAGCAAACAACACATGAGAGCCACAAGCAAACAACATATGAGAGCCAAAAGCAAACACATGAGAGCCACAAACAAACAACACATGAGAGCCACAAGCAAGCAACACATGAGAGCCACAAGCAAACAACACATGAGAGCCACAAGCAAACAGCACATGAGTGCCACAAACACATGAGAGCCACAAACACATGAGAGCCACAAACAACACATGAGAGCCACAAACACATGAGAGCCACAAACACATGAGAGCCACAAACAACACATGAGAGCCACAAACACATGAGAGCCACAAACAACACATGAGAGCCACAAACACATGAGAGCCACAAACAACACATGAGAGCCACAAGTAAACAAAACATGAGAGTTAAAAGCAAACAACACATGAGAGCCACAAACAATACATGAGAGCCACAAGCAAGCAACACATGAGAGCCATAAGCAAATAACACATAAGTGCCACAAGCAAACAACACATGAGTGCCACAAGCAACACAAGAGTGACACAAGCAACACATGAGAGCCACAAGCAAACAACATATGAGAGCCACAAACAAACAACACATGAGTGCCACAAGCAAACAACATATGAGAGCCACAAGCAAACAACACATGAGTGCCACAAGCAACACATGAGTGACACAAGCAAACAACACATGAGAACCACAAACGAGCAACATATTAGAGCCACAAGCAAACAACACATGAGAGCCAAAAACAACACATGAGAGCCACAAGCAAACAACACATGAGAGCCACAAGCAAACAACACATGAGAGCCACAAACAAACAACACATGAGAGCCACAAACAAACAACACATGAGAGCCACAAGCAAACAGCACATGAGAGCCACAAGCAAACAACACATGATAGCCACAAGCAAGCAACACATGAGTGCCACAAGCAAACAACACATGAGTGCCACAAACACATGAGAGCCACAAGCAAACAACACATGAGAGCCACAAGCAAACAACACATGAGAGCCACAAGCAAACAACACATGAGAGCCACAGGCAAACAACACATGAGAGTCACAAACAAGCAACACATGAGAGCCACAAACAAACAACGCATGAGAGCCACAAGCAAACAACGCAAGAGAGCCTCAATGAAACAACGCATGAGAGCCACAAGCGAACAACGCATGAGAACCACAAGCAAACAACATATGAGAGCCACAAACAACGCATGAGAGCCACAAGCAAACAACGCAAGAGAGCCTCAAGGAAACAACGCATGAGAGCCACAAGCGAACAACGCATGAGAACCACAAGCAAACAACATATGAGAGCCACAAGCAAACAACGCATGAGAGCCACAAGCAAACAACGCATGAGAGCCACAAGCAAGCAACGCATGAGAGCCACAAGCAAACAACGCATGAGAACCACAAGCAAAGAACACATGAGTGCCACAAGCAAACAACTCATGAGAGCCACAAGCAAACAGCACATGATTGTTAAAAGCAGACATTTATCTGATACAGGAATGAGACAACACATACCAACGCTTCAGTTTATTAGGTAACCCTGAAAGCAAACTTTATTAGGTATACCAGAAGGCAAACTTTATCAGTTATCCCTGAAGGCAAACTTTAAGTCTTTGCCTCATAATCCTTGGCCTATACCTCGACAACAACCTAAATTTCAGCACACACATCCAACATATAACAAAAAAAGTATCCAAAACGGTTGGGATCCTCTCCAAGATACGATACTACGTGCCGCAAAATGCCCTTCTCACACTATACCACTCACTTATATATCCATACCTCACCTATGCTATCTGTGCTTGGGGATCAACTACAGCAACACACCTAAAGCCAATAATTACCCAACAAAAAGCCGCAGTAAGAATAATCACTAAATCCCATCCCTGGCAACACCCCCCCCCCCACTCTTCATAGATCTAAACTTACTCCCTGTTCAGTACATCCACACTTACTACTGTGCAATCTACATCTACAGGACCTTAAATTCCAATATTAACCTTGATCAAAAACGCTTTCTTGATAGTCGTGACAGGATCCACAGGCACAATACCAGACACAAACATCTCTATGACATTCCCCGTGTCCGACTAAACCTTTACAAAAATTCAATGTATTTCAAAGGACCTAAAATCTGGAACATCCTACCTGAAAACACTAGAACTGCAGACACATTCATCACTTTCAAAACTACAGTTAGAAAACATCTTATCTCCCTGATACACCCCGACAACTAACTACATGATTACCACCTGGTGGTTCACAATTACACTCACTCACCCACTGACTATAAACCCAGAAATACTAATTTTAATCTTAAAATAATGAATCCTAACTAGTCATAAGTTTGCCTATGATACTCCAATATAAACACTTTGTATTGTGCCAGAACAAAAGCATTCACATTGCTAAACTCACAAATTATGAAGTAGTCACTTAGCCTTAATACCATAATCTGTAAGGTTTAATGTTAAGAATTAATCTAAGTCTGCTCGAAATGCCTAGCCATGCTAGGTGTCCTAGTGGCCCCCTATGTAATTAGTGTTTTATAACATGTAAACCACACAATGTCCAAAACCTGTAAACCCCACATTGTAACCCTTATAGAGAATAAACTTGATTTGGTTTGATTTGATTTGATTTGATAATGTTTTACACATTTTTTCTCCTACTTATCGTTTTCATTTCGTTTATAACATCAGAATTCCTCATCTTATCGGGTTCAGTTTTTTTTAACTGCTGGTGTACGGTAACTAGGGTAAGATTCCAGGAGCACCTGGCATGTACCGGCGACCGTCACCAAACTCACATTCCAGGAGCACCTGGCAAGTACCGGCGACCGTCACCAAACTCACATTCCAGGAGCACCTGGCAAGTACCGGCGACCATCACCAAACTCACATTCCAGGAGCACCTGGCAAGTACCGGCGACCGTCACCAAACTCACATTCCAGGAGCACCTGGCATGTACCGGCGACCGTCACCAAACTCACATTCCAGGAGCACCTGGCATGTACCGGCGACCGTCACCAAACTCACATTCCAGGAGCACCTGGCAAGTACCGGCGACCGTCACCAAACTCACATTCCAGGAGCACCTGGCAAGTACCGGCGACCGTCACCAAACTCACATTCCAGGAGCACCTGGCATGTACCGGCGACCATCACCAAACTCACATTCCAGGAGCACCTGGCATGTACCGGCGACCATCACCAAACTCACATTCCAGGAGCACCTGGCAAGTACCGGCGACCGTCACCAAACTCACATTCCAGGAGCACCTGGCATGTACCGGCGACCGTCACCAAACTCACATTCCAGGAGCACCTGGCATGTACCGGCGACCATCACCAAACTCACATTCCAGGAGCACCTGGCATGTACCGGCGACCATCACCAAACTCACATTCCAGGAGCACCTGGCAAGTACCGGCGACCGTCACCAAACTCACATTCCAGGAGCACCTGGCATGTGCCGGCGACCGTCACCAAACTCACATTCCAGGAGCACCTGGCAAGAACCGGCGACCGTCACCAAACTCACATTCCAGGAGCACTTGGCATGTACCGGCGACCGTCACCAAACTCACATTCCAGGAGCACCTGGCATGTACCGGCGACCGTCACCAAACTCACATTCCAGGAGCACCTGGCAAGTACCGGCGACCATCACCAAACTCACATTCCAGGAGCACCTGGCAAGTACCGGCGACCGTCACCAAACTCACATTCCAGGAGCACCTGGCAAGTACCGGCGACCGTCACCAAACTCACATTCCAGGAGCACCTGGCATGTACCGGCGACCGTCACCAAACTCACATTCCAGGAGCACCTGGATGTACCGGCGACCATCACCAAACTCACATTCCAGGAGCACTTGGCATGTACCGGCGACCATCACCAAACTCACATTCCAGGAGCACCTGGCATGTACCGGCGACCATCACCAAACTCACATTCCAGGAGCACCTGGCATGTACCAGCGACCGTCACCAAACTCACATTCCAGGAGCACTTGGCATGTACCGGCGACCATCACCAAACTCACATTCCAGGAGCACTTGGCATGTACCGGCGAACATCACCAAACTCACATTCCAGGAGCACCTGGCATGTACCGGAGACATCACCAACTCACATTCCAGGAGCACCTGGCATGTACCGGCGAACATCACCAAACTCACATTCCAGGAGCACCTGGCATGTACCGGCGACCGTCACCAAACTCACACAACCAATTTCAAGATTCACCTCTGTAAAAATATGTCGCACAATATGCCAACCCCATTACAAACCTGCAAGGAAATAACCAATTTCAATTTCAATTTCAGTTCTTTGAATGGGTCCGATAAATTGCAAAAGCCTCTGTTGTTTGTCTTCAGATGTTGAAGGAAGAAAATCGCTTTCTTCTTCGTCAACAGTGAAGAGGAAATTTGAAGTCTATATGTGGACATCTGCCAATTTTTAACGACTTCAGTATTAAATATTAACCTGTTTATAAATAGTTGATGTCATTTATGACCAGATTAATTCCCAATTAATCTAGTTTTTGTAAGTAAAAATTTACCAGCATAAAACCATTAACATTCTTTAAATCACTTAAATCTATGCTCTAGCAGGGAAATACCTCTTCTGATCGGCTTCAAACTTTTATTGCTGGTGAGTCGTCTTCATGTTGTATATCACCTTGTTACTGGGCAGCACAAGTCCCAAATTTGTAGTTTTTTCTAAGATAAAATAAGATTTCGTTCGGATTTTTAACCCCGGAGGGTTAGCTATTCAGGATAACCCAAGAAAGTGGGTCATCGAGGTCTGTCTGTCTTATTTCCATTGTGGTCCTCATTCTTGTCCCCCCAGGATGCCACCCATACCATTCGACTAACACCCAGGTACCTACTTGCTGCTAGGTGAACAGGACAACAGGTGTTAGGAAACGCGTCGAAATGTTTCCACCCCGCCGGGAATCGAACCCGGGCCCTCCGTGTGTGAAGCGAGAACTATGCCAGCCAGGCCACGGCGATGATGATGTTCATTTAATATATAACAAATACGTTTCTGACCAGCTGATGCATTTCAAGAAAAGGATTATTCACGTTTTTTTTTTTTTTTTTAATTTTGTAGGTTCAAATTTGTAGTAATTAGAACAGAGTTAATGAAAGTTTAGAAAGTTTAGAAAGTTTAGAAAGTTTAGAAAGTTTAGAAAGTTTAGAAAGTTTAGAAAGTTTAGAAAGTTTAGAAAGTTTAGAAAGTTAAGAAAGTTTAGAAAGTTTAGAAAGTTTAGAAAGTTTAGAAAGCTTAGAAAGTTTAGAAAGTTTAGAAAGTTTAGAAAGTTAAGGAAGTTTAGAAAGTTTAGAAAGTTTAGAAAGTTTAGAAAGTTTAGAAAGTTTAGAAAGTGGAGAAGCTTCCTTCATGACGGCTTCAAATTCTCAATGTGTGTTTTAGAATTAGATTTAGCATTTCAATGAGCTTTGTGATCTGTAATCCGTTCATGTTAATAATATAAATTGGAAGTGTCATACTGTTATGGATCACTAGGCCTATGCATCTGAAAAAATAAAGGGATTTTTAATGATGTGCAAACCTAATGTAAATGGCAAGAAATTTTTATAACGTGCCTCATTAAAAATCTGTCATTAAAAATCACTGATAGACCCCTGGCTGTCTTCAAGATCCCTGGCTGTCTTCAAGACCCCTGGCTGTCTTCAAGACCCCTGGCTGTCTTCAAGACCCCTGGCTGTCTTCAAGACCCCTGGCTGTCTTCAAGACCCCTGGCTGTCTTCAAGACCCCTGGCTGTCTTCAAGATCCCTGGCTGTCTTCAAGACCCCTGGCTGTCTTCAAGACCCCTGGCTGTCTTCAAGACCCTGGCTGTCTTCAAGACCCCTGGCTGTCTTCAAGATCCCTGGCTGTCTTCAAGACCCCTGGCTGTCTTCAAGACCCCTGGCTGTCTTCAAGATCCCTGGCTGTCTTCAAGACCCCTGGCTGTCTTCAAGACCCCTGGCTGTCTTCAAGACCCCTGGCTGTCTTCAAGATCCCTGGCTGTCTTCAAGACCCCTGGCTGTCTTCAAGACCCCTGGCTGTCTTCAAGATCCCTGGCTGTCTTCAAGACCCCTGGCTGTCTTCAAGACCCCTGGCTGTCTTCAAGATCCCTGGCTGTCTTCAAGACCCCTGGCTGTCTTCAAGACCCCTGGCTGTCTTCAAGACCCCTGGCTGTCTTCAAGACCCCTGGCTGTCTTCAAGACCCTGGCTGTCTTCAAGATCCCTGGCTGTCTTCAAGACCCCTGGCTGTCTTCAAGACCCCTGGCTGTCTTCAAGACCCTGGCTGTCTTCAAGACCCCTGGCTGTCTTCAAGATCCCTGGCTGTCTTCAAGACCCCTGGCTGTCTTCAAGACCCCTGCTGTCTTCAAGACCCCTGGCTGTCTTCAAGACCCCTGGCTGTCTTCAAGAACCCTGGCTGTCTTCAAGACCCCTGGCTGTCTTCAAGACCCCTGGCTGTCTTCAAGACCACTGGCTGTCTTCAAGACCCCTGGCTGTCTTCAAGAAGGCACTGGACAGGCACCTAAAGTCAGTACCTGACCAAACGGGCTGTGGTTCGTACGTCAGTTTACATGTGGCCAGCAGTAACAGCCTGGTTGATCAGACCTTGATCCACCATGAGGCCTGGTCTCAGACCGAGCCGTGGGGGCGTTGACCCCCGAAACCTTCTCCAGGTAAACTGCAGGTAATATAGCAACACTCCACGAAGACACAGTAAAGCAACTGGAATATAATGTAGCCAGATAACTGTGACGTCCCATATTATCAAGACACTTTAAGGGGTATTAAGAAGTAAGATCGTCAATTACATGGAATCGCGGCAATTGGGTATCCCAGGTAAATATGGGTTCAGAACAGGTTTTCTCTGTCGTTCGAAATTGTTGGATCATTACGACATTGTCTTGGATACCATAAATAAAAAGTATAATTCGGATATAACACACACTGACTTTTCCAAATCTTCCGACAAGTGGGACCAGGAAGTGACTGAGCGAAATGTGTGGAAAATAACAAGTGGAAATATAGGCAAATGGATATTTAATTTCATAACAAATAGAACACCAACAGGATAATAAATAGAGGAAAATCAGAGACTGCTACAGTGTAAAATATCGTTCCCCAAATAACTGCAGTCGTCCCACTTCTCTTATTCTATCTCATATCTTAAATAGGAAGATATACGGACATTACTAGAATGTTTAAGAGAATGGAATCACTGAAGCCAGAGTCTCCAAGCTGATATAAAAGAAATCTTCCAGTGAGCTACACTAACAACTTCCTTCAGGGTGTAATTGGAGAAACAGGTGCTCATACATCTCAGGAATCACAGTTATGGTGGGGTACTAAACCAGAGGAGAACCTTCACAGCTTTTATAAACTCAGTTCAGCAGTTAAATTTCGTCTGAGAGCCGAAATTTGGTCATGTCAAAAATCTATGATATTATCCCAACACCACAAGACTTTGAAAATGCACTCTGTTCCAGGCCCAGACCTATGGACATCCATGTTCATCATCATCTGTAAGAAGCCCCTGTCAAGTGCCTTCACCAGTCTATGGAGAGGGAGTTGGACACAGGGGTCATCCCACACTCACCAAAAACAAGATATCCCAAATCTACAAAGGTGGTATTAAAGCAATAGCAAAGAACTACAGACCGATATCACTAACATCGCATATAATAAAAATCTTTGAAAGGGTCCTATGAAGCAAGATCGCCATCCACCTAGATACCCATCAGTTACACAACCCAGGGTAACACGGGTTTAGAGCATGTAGCTCCTGCCTGTCCCAGCTACTGGACCACTATGACAAGGTCCTGGATGCTGTAGAGGATAAACAAAATACAAATGTAGTATACATGGACTTTGCAAAAGCTTTCGTCAAGTGTGACCATGGTGTAATATCCCACAAAATGCTGGGTAAAGGAATAACAGGAAAAGTTGGTAGATGGATCTATAACTTCCTAACAAATAGAACACAAAGAGTAATAGTAAACAGAGTAAAGTCTGAAGCGGCTACTGTGAAAAGCTGACATCGGGTGTCATCTGCAAAGGATGACACCCGATGTCAGATATGAATTGCCATGACAGTGACCTCCATCGAAGACACCACAAGACTCCAAACAGACATCAACCAAATCATCAAATGGGCCACTCCAAACAATATGAAGTTCAATGAAGAGAAATTTCAACTATTAAGATATGGAAGAAATTAAAACTGTATCAGGATATACAACCTGGGAGTAATAATGTCAGAGGATCTCATCTTCAAAGACCACAACAATGTATCTACCTCATCTGCTAGAAAAATGATAGGATGGATAAAGAGAACTTTCAAAACTAGGGACGCCAAGCCCATGATTCTCTTCAAATCGCTTGTTCTCTCTAGGCTGGAATACTGCTGTACACAAAGGGCCTCCTTCAAGGCTGGCGACATTGCTGACCTGGAAAATGTACATAGAACTTTCATGGCACACATAAGTAAAATAAAGCACCTAAATTACTGGGAACGGTTGAAGTCCCTTGATTTGTATTCCCTGGAACGCAGGCGAGAAAGATACATGAAAATCCTAGAGGGATTAGTACCAAACTTGCACTCGTAAATCACTCCTTATGACAGCAAAAGTCGCGGTAGGTGATGCAACATTCCCCCAATGAAAGGCAGGGGCGCCACGAGTAGGTTGAGAGATAACACAATAAATGTCTGGGGCCCAAGACTGTTCTACTGCCTCCCAGCATACATGTTGGGGATTACCAATAGACCTGACGAACTGGGCTGTGGTTCGTACTTCACTTTGCGTGCAGCCAGCGGTAACAGCCTGGTTGATCAGACCCTGATCCACCACGAGGCCCGGTCTCAGACCGGCCCCTGAAACCCTCTCCAGGTATACTCCAGAGAGTGTTCGAAGCCCTTGAAGAGTAGGCGAAAAACATCTCCATAATCTTCATATGATAGCCTGAAGGACTGATCCCAAGTCTGCGTACTAAAATCATTTCACGTGAAAACCTCAGGCTTGGCAGACGGTGCAGGATACCTCGTGTGAAAACCTCAGGCTTGGCAGACGGTGCAGGATACCTGGTGTGAAAACCTCAGGCTTGGCAGACGGTGCAGGATACCTCGTGTGAAAACCTCAGGCTTGGCAGACGGTGCAGGATACCTCGTGTGAAAAACCTCAGGCTTGGCAGACAGTGCAGGATACCTCGTGTGAAAACCTCAGGCTTGGCAGACAGTGCAGGATACCTCGTGTGAAAACCTCAGGCTTGGCAGACAGTGCAGGATACCTCGTGTGAAAACCTCAGGCTTGGCAGACGGTGCAGGATACCTCGTGTGAAAACCTCAGGCTTGGCAGACAGTGCAGGATACCTCGTGTGAAAACCTCAGGCTTGGCAGACGGTGCAGGATACCTCGTGCGAAAACCTCAAGCTTGGCAGACGGTGCAGGATACCTCATGTGAAAACCTCAGGCTTGGCAGACGGTGCAGGATACCTCGTGTGAAAACCTCAGGCTTGGCAGACGGTGCAGGATACCTCGTGTGAAAACCTCAGGCTTGGCAGACGGTGCAGGATACCTCGTGTGAAAACCTCAGGCTTGGCAGACGGTGCAGGATACCTCGTGTGAAAACCTCAGGCTTGGCAGACGGTGCAGGATACCACGTGTGAAAACCTCAGGCTTGGCAGACGGTGCAGGATACCTCGTGTGAAAAACCTCAGGCTTGGCAGACGGTGCAGGATACCTGTGTGTGAAAACCTCACGCTTGGGCAGACGGTGCAGGATACCTCGTGTGAAAACCTCAGGCTTGGCAGACGGTGCAGGATACCACCTGTGAAAACCTCAGGCTTGGCAGACGGTGCAGGATACCTCGTGTGAAAACCTCAGGCTTGGCAGACGGTGCAGGATACCTCGTGTGAAAACCTCAGGCTTGGCAGACGGTGCAGGATACCTCGTGTGAAAACCTCAGGCTTGGCAGACGGTGCAGGATACCTCGTGTGAAAACCTCAGGCTTGGCAGACGGTGCAGGATACCTCGTGTGAAAACCTCAGGCTTGGCAGACGGTGTAGGATACCTCGTGTGAAAACCTCACGCTTGGCAGACGGTGCAGGATACCTCGTGTGAAAACCTCAGGCTTGGCAGACGGTGCAGGATACCTCGTGTGAAAACCTCAGGCTTGGCAGACGGTGCAGGATACGTCGAGTGAAAACCTCAGGCTTGGCAGACGGTGCAGGATACCTCGTGTGAAAACCTCAGGCTTGGCAGACGGTGTAGGATACCTCGTGTGAAAACCTCAGGCTTGGCAGACGGTGCAGGATACCTCGTGTGAAAACCTCAGGCTTGGCAGACGGTGCAGGATACCTCATGTGAAAACCTCAGGCTTGGCAGACGGTGTAGGATACCTCGTGTGAAAACCTCAGGCTTGGCAGACGGTGCAGGATACCTCGTGTGAAATCCTCAGGCTTGGCAGACGGTGCAGGATACCTCGTGTGAGAAAACCTCAGGCTTGGCAGACGGTGCAGGATACCTCGTGTGAAAACCTCAGGCTTGGCAGACGGTGCAGGATACCTCGTGTGGAAAACCTCAGGCTTGGCAGACGGTGCAGGATACCTCGTGTGAAAACCTCACGCTTGGCAGACGGTGCAGGATACCTCGTGTGAAAACCTCAGGCTTGGCAGACGGTGCAGGATACCTCGTGTGAAAACCTCAGGCTTGGCAGACGGTGTAGGATACCTCGTTGTGAAAACCTCAGGCTTGGCAGACGGTGCAGGATACCTCGTGTGAAAACCTCAGGCTTGGCAGACGGTGCAGGATACCTCGTTTGAAAAACCTCAGGCTTGGCAGACGGTGCAGGATACCTCGTGTGAAAACCTCAGGCTTGGCACACGGTGTAGGATACCTCGTGTGAAAACCTCAGGCTTGGCAGACGGTGCAGGATACCTCGTGTGAAAACCTCAGGCTTGGCAGACGGTGCAGGATACCTCGTTGTGAAAACCTCAGGCTTGGCAGACGGTGCAGGATACCTCGTGTGAAAACCTCAGGCTTGGCAGACGGTGCAGGATACCTCGTTTGAAAACCTCAGGCTTGGCAGACGGTGCAGGATACCTCGTGTGAAAACCTCAGGCTTGGCACACGGTGTAGGATACCTCGTGTGAAAACCTCACGCTTGGCAGACGGTGCAGGATACCTCGTGTGAAAACCTCAGGCTTGGCAGACGGTGCAGGATACCTCGTGTGAAAACCTCAGGCTTGGCAGACGGTGCAGGATACCTCGTGTGAAAACCTCAGGCTTGGAAGCCGGTGCAGGATACCTCGTGTGAAAACCTCAGGCTTGGCAGACGGTGCAGGATACCTCGTTTGAAAACCTCAGGCTTGGCAGACGGTGCAGGATACCTCGTGTGAAAACCTCAGGCTTGGCACACGGTGTAGGATACCTCGTGTGAAAAACCTCACGCTTGGCAGACGGTGCAGGATACCTCGTGTGAAAACCTCAGGCTTGGCAGACGGTGCAGGATACCTCGTGTGAAAACCTCAGGCTTGGCAGACGGTGCAGGATACCTCGTGTGAAAACCTCAGGCTTGGCAGACGGTGCAGGATACCTCGTGTGAAAACCTCAGGCTTGGCAGACGGTGCAGGATACCTCGTGTGAAAACCTCAGGCTTGGCAGACGGTGCAGGATACCTCGTGTAAAAACCTCAGGCTTGGCAGACAGTGCAGGATACCTCGTGTGAAAACCTCAGGCTTGGCAGACGGTGCAGGATAACTCGTGTGAAAACCTAAGGCTTGGCAGACGGTGCAGGATACCTCGTGTGAAAACCTCACGCTTGGCAGACGGTGCAGGATACCTCGTGTGAAAACCTCAGGCTTGGTAGACGGTGCAGGATACCTCGTGTGAAAACCTCAGGCTTGGCAGACGGTGCAGGATACCTCGTGTGAAAACCTCAGGCTTGGCAGACGGTGCAGGATACCTCGTGTGAAAACCTCAGGCTTGGCAGACGGTGCAGGATACCTCGTGTGAAAACCTCACGCTTGGCAGACGGTGCAGGATACCTCGTGTGAAAACCTCAGGCTTGGCAGACGGTGCAGGATACCTCGTGTGAAAACCTCAGGCTTGGCAGACGGTGCAGGATACCTCGTGTGAAAACTCAGGCTTGGCAGACGGTGCAGGATACCTCGTGTGAAAACCTCAGGCTTGGCAGACGGTGCAGGATACCTCGTGTGAAAACCTCAGGCTTGGCAGACGGTGCAGGATACCTCGTGTGAAAACCTCAGGCTTGGCAGATGGTGCAGGATACCTGGTGTGAAAACCTCAGGCTTGGCAGACGGTGCAGGATACCTCGTGTGAAAACCTCAGGCTTGGCAGACGGTGCAGGATACCTCGTGTGAAAACCTCAGGCTTGGCAGACGGTGCAGGATACCTCGTGTGAAAACCTCAGGCTTGGCAGACGGTGCAGGATACCTCGTGTGAAAACCTCAGGCTTGGCAGATGGTGCAGGATACCTCGTGTGAAAACCTCAGGCTTGGCAGACGGTGCAGGATACCTCGTGTGAAAACCTCAGGCTTGGCAGACGGTGCAGGATACCTCGTGTGAAAACCTCAGGCTTGGCAGACGGTGCAGGATACCTCGTGTGAAAACCTCAGGCTTGGCAGACGGTGCAGGATACCTCGTGTGAAAACCTCAGGCTTGGCAGACGGTGCAGGATACCTCGTGTGAAAACCTCAGGCTTGGCAGACGGTGCAGGATACCTCGTGTGAAAACCTCAGGCTTGGCAGACGGTGCAGGATACCTCGTGTGAAAACCTCACGCTTGGCAGACGGTGCAGGATACCTCGTGTGAAAACCTCAGGCTTGGCAGACGGTGCAGGATACTCGTGTGAAAACCTCAGGCTTGGCAGACGGTGCAGGATACCTCGTGTGAAAACCTCAGGCTTGGCAGACGGTGCAGGATACCTCGTGTGAAAACCTCAGGCTTGGCAGACGGTGCAGGATACCTCGTGTGAAAACCTCAGGCTTGGCAGACGGTGCAGGATACCTCGTGTGAAAACCTCAGGCTTGGCAGATGGTGCAGGATACCTGGTGTGAAAACACTCAGGCTTGGCAGACGGTGCAGGATACCTCGTGTGAAAACCCTCAGGCTTGGCAGACGGTGCAGGATACCTCGTGTGAAAACCTCAGGCTTGGCAGACGGTGCAGGATACCTCGTGTGAAAACCTCAGGCTTGGCAGACGGTGCAGGATACCTCGTGTGAAAACCTCAGGCTTGGCAGATGGTGCAGGATACCTCGTGTGAAAACCTCAGGCTTGGCAGACGGTGCAGGATACCTCGTGTGAAAACCTCAGGCTTGGCAGACGGTGCAGGATACCTCGTGTGAAAACCTCAGGCTTGGCAGACGGTGCAGGATACCTCGTGTGAAAACCTCAGGCTTGGCAGACGGTGCAGGATACCTCGTGTGAAAACCTCAGGCTTGGCAGACGGTGCAGGATACCTCGTGTGAAAACCTCAGGCTTGGCAGACGGTGCAGGATACCTCGTGTGAAAACCTCAGGCTTGGCAGACGGTGCAGGATACCTCGTGTGAAAAAACCCCAGGCTTGGCAGACGGTGCAGGATACCTCGTGTGAAAACCTCAGGCTTGGCAGACGGTGCAGGATACCTCGTGTGAAAACCTCAGGCTTGGCAGACGGTGCAGGATACCTCGTGTGAAAAGCATGTGAGAGAGAACTCAATATGTGTACAGGGTCCACAACTCTTCAGCGCCTTCTCTTAATGCGTAAAGAAAATTACCAATATATCCTTTTAGAAAAGGCTGTAGACAATGACAAAAGCAGACCAGTGAAAATAAAAACAGGTAAAAGAGAATCATTTTAATACAATGTCTCGTCCGAAGTAGGACTGTATCATGAATGAAGGAATGATTAGGTTCACGGAAATATAGGGCACATGAGCACAATAAGGCCAGGCTAGGACAAAAACAGGTCACATAAAATCGTGTGTTCAGGTACTGTTGGCAGCCGGGGGAGGGGGGTGAAGGTGACACGTTCAGTAGATTTATATGAATCATGGTCAATGTTAGCAATACGTCCAGCCTGTATGTATATTCCATTATTTTGCTCAGTGGTGGTAGTGTGGCGGATGACTGCTGCTTCCAAACTTCTGCGTCTGGTCCTGTCGTTCTCGTGATGTAACAGCTGTGCTCTTCCCTGTCCTTCAGGGTTGTGATGAACTATGATGGCGTTGTTGGATTTACCCTTCTTGGAGGAATATTTATATTCCTGGAGATGTGTCTGAACGACTCTGCCGGTGTCCCCGACGTACAATTTATCACAACCACCACACGGTATGCTGTATACTTCTGCAGTGCAAATAGTTCTGAGTTTAAAGTTTCTGGTGATCTATGATAGTTATGGTAGTAAGAACTGCTACATCCATGTTGGCTTTTCGAAGACTGTGTTATAGTGATGGTAATCTGCCCAGTGGGAAAACCAGTCGTCTACATGTGTGTTGATAACTTTACATTGGTTAATACTTTACAATGTATTCTTATACTTTCAAAAGATATTCCTCACTACAAATTTTGATTGCTCGGAGCAAGAAACCTATGATAACTCCCGACTTGGTTTTGAGATTATGTTGAGAGAAGTAGTGTATTAGGTCATCCTTGCTGGTGGGTTTCTGCATTCTTTGCGTTGAAGAGTACCTTCTTCCTTGATCAGTAGAACGACCAGAATGGGTAAGGAAATGTACGCAAGGCTCAATATTGTTGCGTGAGTCTTTGAACTGAGTGATGCTAAAACGCCTAAGAACAATAAGCAAGATATTTAAATGACTGTGCTAAATGATTTGTCGTAGTGCATTATCTTTAAAATGGCTGTAAAGATACCTCACTACGCGTTTTTAGCAGATATCTTTTTAGAACACCTTAAGAGTGACTGTTTTAAAGATATTTCGCAATATATCATCCCACGACATATTTTCCCATGACACTTAATTGGGCCTCGATATGTGGATATCTTGGTTATTGTTCCTAACAATATCAACCTAACTCAGCTAAGAGACTCGGGTTGATATCAACATGGATGCAGCAGTACTCTAGCAACTGTAACTGAAAAAAGGTCACTAGAATCCCTATTCACGGAACTCTTCATGACTGAAGTATACAACATACTGTGTGGAGGACACAATAATTTCTGTGTTGGGGAGACTGGAGAACCAGACGCAAAACTCTGGAAGTAGCACTACTCGATCTTACTAATACAATTGAGCGAAACACTGGAACGTACATAATAGCCAGCATTCTCTGTGATTCCTATAATAAATATAATAAACTTGCTACTCTACCTCCACCCTCTGTTGTCACCCATTACTTAAGCAAAAGTACGATGATATTTTTCCGCAGCTGCCACTAAATCAATAGCACTTCGTTTGTATTCTGTAACAGTATTTCCCCGTTCATCTTGTGCCTCTCGGGCGCAGTTCAAGACAGTCGCTTTGTATTCAACTTTGCGTGTGATTGGGATTTTGTCCTCATTTATGATTTCTGCCCATAACATCCACGCACTTATAATGTCAAGTGAAGGAAGAACTGAACTTAATGGTGGTGTTTAGTTCTCTTGTATTAGACTAACTAACGATATCCTCTTCAAACTCTTGTTTTCTTGTGTCTAGTTCATACGACAAGTAACATGAACCTTCAGTGGATGTATTATCTCCAGCATCGCTGTATTATCTCCAGCATCTGCGTATTATCTCCAGCATCTGTATTATTTCCAGCATCTGTGTATTATCTCCAGCATCTGTGTATTATTTCCAGCATCTGTATTATTTCCAGCATCTGTGTATTATTTCCAGCATCTGTGTATTATATCCAGCATCTGTGTATTATTTCCAGCATCTGTGTATTATATCCAGCATCTGTGTATTATCTCCAGCATCTGTATTATTTCCAGCATCTGTGTATTATCTCCAGCATCTGTGTATTATTTCCAGCATCTGTGTATTATCTCCAGCATCTGTATTATCTCCAGCATCTGTATTATCTCCAGCATCTAAGTATTATCTCCAGCATCTGTATTATCTCCAGCATCTAAGCATTATCTACAGCATGTGTATTATCTCCAGCATCTGTGTATTATCTACAGCATGTGTATTATCTCCAGCATCTGTGTATTATCTCCAGCATCTGTGTATTATCTACAGCGTGTGTATTATCTCCAGCATCTGTGTATTATCTCCAGCATCTGTGTATTATCTCCAGCATCTGTGTATTATCTCCAGCATCTGTGTATTATCTCCAGCATCTGTGTATTATCTCCAGCATCTGTGTATTATCTCCAGCATCTGTGCATTATCTCCAGCATCTCTTGACGTCCGTCATCTCACTTGATGCTCACCAATACAAGAGTCTGCCACACTTATCGAAACATTGTATACAAGCATGGTATACATAATACAATAACACTTTAGTAATACACGTGGTACACATAATACTTACTCCCTTTTTATATTTGATAAGAGTTCATTATTAGAATGTCATTATGTTTTCCAATTTTGATCAATTTGTCGCAGGATCGATCCCAACCAGTCACTAACACTCAGTTTCATTTTATTAACTGATTGGTGAAAAGGAACAAACAGGTGTTTTACGAAATCAACCAAGATTGTTTCCCAACTCTAGTCTGACGTGTATGGTTATCCCAGTTCTCTCACAGTATGCTGCTGATTGATATAAATTCTATGAACTGTATTTGTTATACCTGATAAACTTACTTTACCTCACAATTTACTGTAAACTCATCATTGTATTATCCATTATATATGAATTATAATCTTTAGTCAATTACTATTTAATTTAAGAACTTTAGCGATAACGTGGGATTCGATCGTTCAACCTCAGTTGTGGAGCTGAGGTTCATAACAACTGGCTTATTCTATTACTGTAATGTCCTGATGTCTAGCATGGTCTGTAACCTCTACATGTACTTGTAAATAATTGAATGATTAATTGATTTTAGGATTATAATTTATATGATGTCTTTTAGTCATGGCTCTATTTCTCCTTTATAACAACTAGATGTGTGAGAAAACTGTAGCTGAGGTTGTGTAAACTGCTAATGGTGAAGCTGCTGGTGGTGTAACTGCTGTTGGTGGAGGATGCTGGTGGTGAAGCTGCCTGGTGGTGGAGGTTGCTGTGGTGTAAGCTGCTGGTGGTGAAGGATGCTGGTGGTGTAAGCTGCTGGTGGTGTAAGCTGCTGGTGGTGTAAGCTGCTGGTGGTGTAAGCTGCTAGTGGTGGAGGTTGCTGGTGGTGTAAGCTGCTAATGGTGAAGGCTGCTGGTGGTGTAAGCTGCTGGTGGTGAAGGTTGCTGGTGGTGGAGGCTGCTGGTGGTGGAGGTTGCTTGTGGTGTAAGCTGCTGGTGGTGAAGGTTGCTGGTGGTGGAGGCTGCTGGTGGTGGAGGTTGCTGGTGGTGAAAGCTGCTGGTGGTGTAAGCTGCTAGTGGTGGAGGTTGCTGGTGGTGGAAGCTGCTGGTGGTGTAAGCTGCTAGTGGTGGAGGTTGCTGGCGGTGGAAGCTGTTGGTGGTGGAAGCTGCTGGTGGTGGAGGCTGCTAGTGGTGGAAGCTGCTGGTGGGTGGAGGTTGCTGGTGGTGGGAGTTGCTGTGGTGGAGGTTGCTGGTGGTGAGGTTGCTGGTGGTGGAGGTTGCTGGTGGTGGGGGTTGCTGGTGGTGGGGGTTGCTGGTGGTGGAGGTTGTGGTGGTGGAAGTCTGCTAGTGGTGGAGGTTGCTGGTGGTGGAAGTGTTGCTGTGTGGGAGGCTGCTGTGTGGAGGTCTGTTGGTGGTGAAGCTGCTGGTGGTGGAGGTTGCTGGTGGTGGAGGCTGCTAGTGGTGGAGGCTGCTAGTGGTGGAGGTTGCTGGTGGTGGAGGTTGCTGGTGGTGGGGTTGCTGGTGGTGGGGTTGCTGGGGGTGGAGGTTGTGGTGGTGGGGGTTGCTGGTGGTGGGGGTTGCTGGTGGTGGGGTTGCTGGTGGTGGGGTTGCTGGTGGTGGGGGTTGCTGGTGGTGGGAGGCTGCTGGTGGTGGGGTTACTGGGTGGGGTTGCTGGTGGTGGGGTTGCTGGTGGTGGGGGGTTGCTGGTGGTGGGGATGTGTGCTGGTGGTGGGGGTTGCTGGTGTGGGGGTTGCTGGGGTGGAGGTTGTTGTGGTGGGGGTTGCTGGTGGTGGGGGTTGCTGGTGGTGGGGTTGCTGGGGTGGGGTTGTGGTGGTGGGTTGCTGGTGGTGGGGGTTGCTGGTGGTGGGGTTGCTTGGTTGGTGGTGGGGGTGTGGTGTGGGGGTTGCTGGTGGTGGGAGGCTGTTGGGTGGTGGAGGTTGCTGGTGGTGGGGGTTGCTGGTGGTGGGGGTTGCTGGTGGTGGGTGTGGTGCTGGTGGTGGGGGTTGCTGGGGGTGGAGGTTGTGGTGGTGGGGGTTGCTGGTGGTGGGGGTTGCTGGTGGTGGGGTTGCTGGGGGTGGAGGTTGTTGGTGGTGGAGGTTGCTGGTGGTGGGGGTTGCTGGTGGTGGGGTTGCTGGTGGTGGAGGTTGTTGGTGGGGAGGTTGCTGGTGGTGGGGGTTGCTGGGGTGGAGGTTGCTAGTGGTGGGGGTTGCTGGGGTGGAGGTTCCTGGTGGTGGAGGTTGCTGGGGTGGGGTTGCTGGTGGTGAGGTTGCTGGTGGTGGGGGGTTGCTGGTGGTGGGGTTGCTGGTGGTGGAGGTTGCTGGGGTGGGGGTTGCTGGTGGTGGAGGTTGCTGGTGGTGGGGTTGCTGGTGGTGGAGGTTGCTGGTGGTGGAGGTTGCTGGTGGTGGGGTTGCTGGTGGTGGAGGTTGCTGGTGGTGAGGTTGCTGGTGGTGGAGGTTGCTTGGTGGTGGAGGTTGCTGGGGTGGGGGTTGCTGGGGGTGGAGGTCTGCTGAGTGGTGAAGGTTGCTGGGGTGGGGGTTGCTGGTGGTGGAGGGTTGCTGGGGGTGGAGGGTTGCTGGTGGTGGAGGTTGTCTGGTGGTGGAGGTTGCTGGTGGTGGAGGTTGCTGGGGTGGTGGAGGTTGCTTGGGGTGGGGGTTGCTGGGGGTGGGGTTGCTGGTGGGTGGAGGTTGCTGGTGGTGGAGTTGCTGGTGGTGGGGTTGCTGGGGGTGGAGGTTGCTGGTGGTGGAGGTTGCTGGGGGTGGAGGGTTGCTGGTGGTGGAGGTTGCTGGTGGTGGAGGTTGCTGGTGGTGGGGGTTGTGGGGTGGAGGTTGCTGGTGGTGGAGGTTGCTGGGGTGGAGGTTGCTGGTGGTGGAGGTTGCTGGGGTGGAGGTTGCTGGTGGTGAGGGTTGCTGGGGGTGGAGGTTGCTGGTGGTGGAGGTTGCTGGTGGTGGAGGTTGCTGGTGGTGGAGGTTGCTGGGGGTGGAGGTTGCTGGGGGTGGGGTTGCTGGGGTGGAGGTGCTGGTGGGTGGAGGTTGCTGGGGGTGGAGGTTGCTGGTGGTGGAGGTTGCTGGTGGTGGAGGTTGCTGGGGGTGGAGGTTGGGTGGTTGGGGGTTGGGGGTGGAGGTTGCTGGTGGTGGAGGTTGCTGGTGGTGGAGGTTGCTGGGGTGGAGGTTGCTGGGGGTGGAGGTTGCTGGTGGTGGGGTTGCTGGGGGTGGAGGTTGCTGGTGGTGGGGGTTGCTGGTGGTGGAGGTTGCTGGTGGTGGAGGTTGCTGGTGGTGGAGGTTGCTGGTGGTGGAGGTTGCTGGGGGTGGAGGTTGCTGGGGGTGGAGGTTGCGGGGGTAGGTGGAGTGTGGGTTGCTGGGGGTGGAGGTTGCTGGTGGTGGGGTTGCTGGTGGTGGAGGTTGCTGGGGGTGGAGGTTGCTGGTGGTGGAGGGTTGCTGGTGGTGGAGGTTGCTGGGGGTGGAGGTTGCTGGGGGTGGAGGTTGCTGGGGTGGAGGTTGCTGTGGTGGGGGTTGCTGGGGTGGGAGGTTGCTGGTGGTGGAGGTTGCTGGTGGTGGAGGGTTGCTGGGGGTGGAGGTTGCTGGTGGTGGAGGTTGCTGGTGGTGGAGGTTGCTGGGGTGGGGTTGCTGGTGGTGGAGGTTGCTGGGGTGGGGGTTGCTGGTGGTGGAGGTTGCTGGGGGTGGAGGTTGCTGGTGGTGGGGTTGGTGGTGGTTGCTGGGGGTGGAGGTTGCTGGTGGTGGGGGTTGCTGGTGGTGGAGGTTGCTGGTGGTGGAGGTTGCTGGTGGTGGAGGTTGCTGGTGGTGGGGTTGCTGGTGGTGGAGGTTGCTGGTGGTGGGGGTTGCTGGTGGTGGAGGTTGCTGGTGTGGAGGTTGCTGGTGGTGGAGGTTGCTGGGGTGGGGGTTGCTGGTGGTGGAGGTTGCTGGGGGTGGGGGTTGCTGGTGGTGGAGGTTGCTGGGGGTGGGGGTTGCTGGTGGTGGAGGTTGCTGGTGGTGGGGGTTGCTGGGGTGGAGGTTGCTGGTGGTGGAGGTTGCTGGTGGTGGAGGTTGCTGGTGGTGGGGGTTGCTGGGGTGGAGGTTGCTGGTGGTGGAGGTTGCTGGTGGTGGGGTTGCTGGTGGTGGAGGTTGCTGGTGGTGGAGGTTGCTGGTGGTGGGGGTTGCTGGTGGTGGAGGTTGCTGGTGGTGGGGGTTGCTGGTGGTGGAGGTTGCTGGTGGTGGGTGTGTGCTGGTGGTGGAGGTTGCTGGTGGTGGAGGTTGCTGGTGGTGGAGGTTGCTGGGGGTGGAGGTTGCTGGTGGTGGAGGTTGCTGGTGGTGTGGGTTGCTGGTGGTGGGGTTGCTGGTGGTGGAGGTTGCTGGGGTGGAGGTTGCTGGGGTGGAGGTTGCTGGTGGTGGAGGTTGCTGGTGGTGGGGGTTGCTGGTGGTGGAGGTTGCTGGGGTGGAGGTTGCTGGTGGTGGAGGTTGCTGGTGGTGGAGGTTGCTGGTGGTGGAGGTTGCTGGTGGTGGAGGTTGTTGGTGGTGGAGGTTGCTGGTGGTGGGGGTTGCTGGGGTGGGGGTTGCTGGTGGTTAGGTTGCTGGTGGTGGAGGTTGCTGGTGGTGGAGGTTGCTGGGGGTGGAGGTTGCTGGTGGTGGAGGTTGCTGGTGGTGGGGGTTGCTGGTGGTGGAGGTTGCTGGTGGTGGAGGTTGCTGGGGGTGCTGGTGCTAGTGGGTCGTACTGTGCTGTCTCATTACGTCACTAGTGAGAGTGGTGGTCGGTGTGTTGTTGTATCAACTCCCTCATTTACCTGGCATTTCCATGTTATTTTGTGCTGTGTACCAAGCTCTTGAATGAACGTATTTAGCATATTCCAGGAAGAAGTTCCCTTGAGGGTTTATAACCAAGAGGAAACATTTGAAATATTTGTCTCCCGACATAGAGAGTGAAAGTATGTTAAGTACAGGAAGAAACAGCTGCCCACACCAGGTACGTTGTAACTATATTACATTTAAATAACATAAGTAATGTCATTATAGTAATTAAGACTCTGATACACGACTTAGAGGATGTACTTAGAAAGATTTAATGCATAAAATTGATTCACTAAAGAATTAAATAGGCGCCAGAGGAGGTAAAATATTAGGTTGTGGCGGCTGGCAGCTGCCTGACGTCACTCAGTATTATTACTTTAAAACTGGGAATCGCTAAACCTTTATGAGTAGTACAATACTTTGATTATGGGGGGTAATCACATTTGATCCGAGAAATTGTAAAGTTGCTCTAGTTTTATGGATCAAGAGCCTATAACCGTTATTCTGTGAAGGTTAACAAGGTACCACACAAACTACTGACCTTCAGCCTTTTATAAAAACAATACCAATCTTTTTATTTTATACCAGAAAAGTTAAATAAAATGAATAATTTGTGTAATGTGTGTGTGTGTGTGTGTGTGTGTGTGTGTGTGTGTGTGTGTGTGTGTGTGTGTGTGTGTGTGTGTGTGTGTGTGTGTGTGTGTGTGTACTCACCTATTTGTGGTTGCAGGGGTCGAGTCCTAGCTCCTGGCCCCGCCTCTTCACCGGTTGCTACTAGACCCTCTCTCTCCCCGCTCCATGAGCTTTATCAAACCTCGTCTTAAAACTGTGTATGGATCCTGCCTCCACTACGTCATTTTCTAGGCTATTCCACTGCCTTACAACTCTATGACTGAAGAAATACTTCCTACTATCTCTCTGACTCATTTGTGTCTTCAACTTCCAATTGTGGCCTCTTGTTTCTGTGTCCCCTCCCTGGAACATCCTGTCCTTGTCCACCTTGTCTATTCCACGCAGTATTTTATATGTCGTTATCATGTCTCCCCTGACCCTCCTGTCCTCCAGTGTCGTCAGGCCGATTTCCCTTAATCTTTCTTCATAGGACATTCCCCTTAGCTCTGGAACTAACCTTGTTGCAAACCTTTGTACTTTCTCTAGTTTCTTGACGTGCTTTATCAAGTGCGGGTTCCAAACAGGTGCTGCATACTCCAGTATGGGCCTGACATACACGGTGTACAGTGTCTTGAATGATTCCTTACTAAGGTGTCGGAATGCTGTTCTCAGGTTTGCCAGGCGCCCATATGCTGCAGCAGTTATCTGATTGATGTGTGCTTCCGGAGACATGCTCGGTGTTATACTCACCCCAAGATCTTTCTCCTTGAGTGAGGTTTGCAGTCTTTGGCCACCTAGCCTATACTCTGTCTGTGGTCTTCTGTGCCCTTCCCCTATCTTCATGACTTTGCATTTGGCAGGATTAAATTCGAGAAGCCATTTGCTGGACCAGGTGTCCAGTCTGTCCAGGTCTCTTTGAAGTCCTGCCTGGTCCTCATCCGATTTAATTCTCCTCATTAACTTCACATCATCTGCAAACAGGGACACTTCTGAGTCTAACCCTTCCGTCATGTCGTTCACATATACCAAAAATAGCACTGGTCCTAGGACCGACCCCTGTGGGACCCCGCTCGTCACAGGTGCCCACTGTGATACATCATTACGTACCATGACTCGTTGTTGCCTCCCTGTCAGGTATTCTCTGATCCATTGCAGTGCCCTTCCTGTTATATGCGCCTGATGCTCTAGCTTCTGCACTAATCTCTTGTGAGGAACTGTGTCAAAAGCCTTCTTGCAGTCCAAGAAGATGCAATCAACCCACCCCTCTCTCTCTTGTCTTACTTCTGTTATTTTATCATAAAACTCCAGAAGGTTTGTGACACAGGATTTGCCTTCCGTGAATCTGTGCTGGTTGGCATTTATACTCCTGTTCCGTTCCAGGTGCTCCACCACTCTCTCCTGATAATCTTCTCCATAATTTTGCATACTATACACGTCAATGACACAGGTCTATAGTTTAGTGCCTCTTTTCTGTCTCCTTTTTTGAAAATGGGAACTACATTTGCCGTCTTCCATACCTCAGGTAGTTGCCCAGTTTCCAGGGATGTGTTGAAGATTGTGGTAAGTGGTACGCACAACATATCTGCTCCCTCTCTAAGGACCCATGGAGAGATGTTGTCCGGTCCCATTGCCTTTGAGTATCGATGTCCCTTAGCAGTTTCTTCACCTCCTCCTCATCTGTATGTATGTCGTCCAACACTTGTTGGTGTATTCCTTGTTCGTGTCCCCATCTGGTCTGTCCCCCCAGAGTCCTTCCTGTCTCTACTGTAAATACTTCCTTAAATCTCGTGTTGAGCTCCTCACATACCTCTTGATCGTTTCTTGTGAGTTCTCCACCTTCTTTCCTCACCTTATCACCTGGTCCTTGACTGTTGTCTTCCTCCTAATGTGGCTATACAGCAGTTTCGGGTCAGATTTGACTTTCGATGCTATGTCGTTTTCATACTGTCGCTGGGCCTCCCTCCTTATCTGCGCATACTCGTTTCTGGCTCTTCTACTAATCTCCTTGTTTTCCCTGGGTCCTATGCCTCCTGTACCTTTTCCATTCTCTGTTGCACTTAGTTTTTGCCTCCCTACACCTTCGGGTAAACCAAGGACTCGTTTGGTCTTCCTATTATTTCTGTTTCCCTTGGGAACAAAACTTTCCTCTGCCTCCTTGCACTTTGTTGCCACATATTCCATCATCTCGTTTACTGATTTTCCTACCATTTCTCTGTCCCACTGAACCTCCTGCAGGAAGTTTCTCATACCTGTGTAGTCCCCCCTTTTATAGTTTGGCCTGTCCCCTTCAGTTCCTGTTACCTTCTCCACTTGTAACTCTACTATGTAGTCAAAACTCAGAACCACATGATCGCTAGCTCCAAGGGGCCTCTCGTAAGTGATGTCCTCGATGTCTGAACTGCTCAGGGTGAACACAAGATACAGTCTTGCTGGCTCATCCTCCCCTCTCTCTCTGGTTGTGTCCCTGACATGTTGATGCATGAGGTTTTCAAGTACCACATCCAACATCTTGGCTCTCCATGTTTCGGGACCCCCATGTGGCTCCAGTTTTCCCAGTCGATCTCCCTGTGGTTGAAATCGCCCATTACCAGTAACTTTGCTCTGCTCGAGTGAGCTCTTCTTGCCACCTCAGCCAGTGTGTCCACCATCACCCTGTTGTTTTCTTCGTACTCCTCTCTTGGCCTCCTGCAGTTCTGTGGTGGGTTATACATCACTCCAATGACTACTTTATGTTCTCCGGACTGAATTGTACCTACAATGTAGTCTCTTTTCTCCAATCATGTCCATGCCTTCCATTTCCTCAAATCCCCATTGGTGTTTTATGAGCAGTGCAACCCCTCCTCCCCTCTACTCCTTCTATCTTTCCTCAGGATCTGATATCCTGTTGGGAAGATTGTGTCTGTTATTGTCTCAGCGAGTTTTGTTTCTGTGACTGCTATGATGTCTGGGGATTTTTCACTGATTCTTTCATTCCACTCCTCATGTTTATTCGTTATTCCATCCGCGTTTGTGTACCAAACCTTTAGTTTCTTTTCTATCATTGTGGTCATGCAAGTATATTGGGGTTGGGGGAGCGAGAGCCTTGGTGGGGGCCTATATGGGGCTGTGGTGTAGGTGGGGTATGTGTTGATGGGGGTGGGGTCAGAATGCCCATAAGGGACAGCTGTTGGGGTGAGGTTTGTGATATTGGGGGTTGGTGGCAGAGGGAACAGTGAGTGGGTTGTAGTATAGGTTGCTCAGTTGCGTTGGGAATGTTGCGGGTGGGGTCTTTGGTGGGAGATTCTGTGGGGTGTGTTTGCCCTTCCTCCTGTGTCTGGGTCCTGCTCATTTTCATTGCTTCTCGTTCCTCCTTGCGTCTCTGTACCCTCTCTTTCAGTGTAGTCCTTTCTTCTTGTGTTCTGTCGCGGTCGAGGTATACTCTCTGGTACCCCTCTTTGTCCCTCAGTCTTGGTTTCTCTTGCAGAATCCTGATTCGAACTGATTCTTCCTTGAAAGTTACTCTGACAGGCCGTATCCTTCCACTCGCAAAAAACCCAATCTTTTAAAAAATTTGTCACCTGGGTCATATTGCCCTCCCCTATTGTTTTCATGATGATGTGTGTGTGTGTGTGTGTACTCACCTATTTGTGGTTGCAGGGGTCGAGTCCTAGCTCCTGTGTGTGTTGTGTGTGTGTGTGTGTGTGTGTGTGTGTTGTGATATTTTAAATATATATATATATATATATATATAATTAAAATATATATATATATATATATATATATATATATATATGGTATAAACCTTGGTATAAATAACCGACAAGTTGGTTTAGAAAGACACGTAAGCAAACACTATAACTATTTATTAGAAAACGTTTCGGTCCTGGGACCTTGACATTTTATATATATTATTATATATATATATATATATTTGGAGGAAGTGGGGCTCAAGTTAGAGTATGTGGGAAAGAGGGAAATTTTTCCCAGTAAAAGTAGGCCTTAGACAAGGATGTTGTGATGTCACCGTGGTTGTTTAATATATTTATAGATGGGGTTGTAAGAGAAGTAAATGCGGGGGTCTTGTCAAGAGGCGTGGAGTTAAAAGATAAAGAATACACACAAAGTGGGAGTTGTCACAGCGCCTTTGCTGATGACACTGTGCTCTTGGGAGATTCTGAAGAGAAGTTGCAGAGATTGGTGGATGAATTTGGTAGGGTGTGCAAAAGAAGAAAATTAAAGGTGAATACGGGAAAAGATAAGGTTATGAGGATAACAAAAAGATTAGGTGATGAAGATTGAATATCAGATTGGAGGGAGAGAGTATGGAGGGGGTGAACGTATTCAGATATTTGGGAGTGGACGTGTCAGCGGATGGGTCTATGAAAGATGAGGTGAATCATAGAATTGATGAGGGAAAAAAGGTGAGTGGTGCACTTAGGAGTCTGTGGAGACAAAGAAAATTTGTCCTTGGAGGGAAAGAGGGAATGTATGAGAGTAAGTTTTACCAACGCTCTTATATGGGTGTGAAGCGTGGGGGATGAATGTTGCAGCGAGGAGAAGGCTGGAGCAGTGGAGATGTCATGTCTGAGGGCAATGTGTGGTGTGAATATAATGCAGAGAATTCGTAGTTGGGAAGTTAGGGGAGGTGCGGGATTTCCAAAACTGTTGTCCAGAAAGGGGTGAGGAAGGTTGTTGAGGTGTCGGACATGTAGAGAGAATGGAGCGAAACAGAATGACTTCAATAGTGTATCAGTCTGTAGTGGAAGGAAGGCGGGGTAGGGTCGGCCTAGGAAGGGTTGGAGGGAGGGGGTAAGGAGGTTTTGTGTGCGAGGGGCTTGGACTTCCACCAGGCATGCGTGAGCGTGTTTGATAGGAGTGAATGGAGACAAATGGTTTTTAATACTTGACGTGCTGTTGGAGTGTGAGCAAAGTAACATTTATGAAGGGATTCAGGGAAACCGGCAGGCCGGACTTGAGTCCTGGAGATGGGAAGTACAGTGCCTGCACTCTGAAGGAGGGGTGTTAATGTTGCAGTTTAAAAACTGTAGTGTAAAGCACCCTTCTGGCAAGACAGTGATGGAGTGAATGATGGTGAAAGTTTTTCTTTTTCGGGCCACCCTGCCTTGGTGGGAATCGGCCGGTGTGATAATAAAAAAAATATATATATATATATAAACACTGATCTCTGGCTGAAGGAGACTCGAACCTACGAACCTTGGAACAAGGTTCAGAGATCAGTGTTTGTGTATATTTGGCCTGCTCTTGCGAATTCCTTGCATTGTTAACATCTCTAGTAAGGCTGATGCATGCAGGGGATGAGATGAAAAGCTGTAAGCCTTCTCCCTGAAAGCTGGCTGCCTTGGATCAAAGTCTAGCGCAAGCTGGACTCCAAGGTATTGGTCCAGTGTGGGTAGATTGGTAAAGCACTGCGTACCTTGTTCCAAGGTTCGTAGGTTCGAGTCTCCTTCAGCCAGCGATCAGTGTTTGTGTATATATATATATATATATATATATATATATATATATATATATATATATATATATATATATATATATATATATATATTATATTATATATACATAATTAATTTATTTATTTAATTATTATTTATTAACACATTCACCGATTCCCACCAAGGCAGGGTGGCCCGAAAAAGAAAAACTTTCACCATCATTCACTCCACCACTGTCTTGCCAGAAGGGTGCTTTACACTGCAATTTTTAAACTGCAACATTAACACCCCTCCTGGAAATATAAACACATATGCAGTTTAATGTGATCCTTTATTGACAAACGTTTCGCCCACACAGTGGGCTTTTTCAAGTCACAAGCAGATTTACCTGGGGTACGAACGAACGAACGAAAGTTCAGGTAAGATCCCAAATGGGATGAGCGGGAAAGACGGGACAGACGAAGAATAGTGCTGGAGAGGAGTGTTCTTAGTTGTAGAAATAGAGCCAGGGTTTAACCCAGCAGTTAAGTCGATCGTGGGACAGACATTGAGAACACATATAGCAGGCTATTCTGTTGGGACTCCGGTGAGTGAGTGGGGAGGTGTGGACAGACGAAGAATAGTCGCTGAGATGAAGGTCTTGAGTTGTAGATGAAAGAGCCAGGGCTAAACCCAGCTGTGTGGCACTGCGAGGCAGTGTAGAGAGGGCATGTTGAGGACATAGAAGAGAGAACAGACTGCAGACAGCGCTCGCTGGTTGATGTGCTTCAGGCTGAGGTGAAGAGCTGGTTTAGACGTCAGGTGTCGGGAGGCTCACCTTGTGTGTTGCGGAAGTGTGTTGTGTGTTTGGCTACACTTCGCTGGTGATGGAGCGAGTATTTATAGTCAGGTTCAGAATGTTGGTCAGGTGGAGAATGCTGCATCTGATGATGTACCGAGTGGGGTTATAGTCTACAATCTCGGGTAGCTTGGAAGGGGTATTGGATAAGATGTGAGCAGACCTTCTGCAGTGTTCCTCCATTCCTGTGTTCTTATGTGGGATAGCGATGAAGAAGTTTCTTGGCAAGTGGTTCAGCTATGTTCTTATAAGAACATTATATATAATATAATAAAAAAAATTATAAATTTATTATATATATATATTTATAAATAAAATATATATATATATATATATATATTTATTATACATATTATATATATATATATTATATATATATATATATATATATATATAAACATATATATATATATATTTATAAAAATAAAATATATATATTATATATATTATTTATATATTTTATATTTTATATAATGGGTAAGCGCAACAGAAGTTCAGTGGTTATATTACAGCTTTACACATCATTAGTAAGGCCTCACCTAGATTATGCAGCTCAGTTCTGTTCTTCAACATTCGCTGCCTGACCACGGTGGAGTGCGGTTGTGCTCTGCACCCATCTGCTGTTTTCAGGCGAGCTACCACAGTACATCAACAACCATTGAGTAGTGAGGACGTGCGCTGCTCATTTTGGGATATCAAAATGGCTGAACATACAGTACGGAGAGTAAATACTATCTGCATAGAGCTGGTTCGTGGTACGTTAAGTGGAGATACGATGAACGTACTTCTCCCTAACATCATCAGGGACACATATGGTATCCCCCAAAGAGGAATTTTTATGGCGTCGTCTTAATGGTTTGACAAGAATCTTCGTGAAATTTCTAAGAGCCGGCTTCTACACAAGAATTGTGAGCAGTACCAGGAAACGCATGAGTGTGAAATTCAGCGATGGATGTTGTGTTTACATATGTTTCTAAATATTACGGGTGAAGGTACGGAATGTACCCTTCGGGCCACGGGGTATGGCCCCACAGGGGTTTTTTTTTGCAGTTATGGGCAGTGCATTCTGCAACCTGGGGGGATGGAGGGGTGCTCCGAATGAAGAATTCCGGAAGGTTCTTACCCCTTAAAATGTCTTTAACAAGGGCCTATACCCTCTATGTAACGATGCCGGTTGTAGAAAACAGGTTTAGTGTATATGCGGGGCAGAGAAAAAATTTTCGTCTGTGAGCTCTTATGAGCACATGGCCGCCTGTCCAGGAGGCGGGGGTCCTCGAAATTTTGGGGGCGCCGATGTGATTCAACA
>NC_069409.1:31650583-31698083 GCF_026875155.1 Cherax quadricarinatus
ATTTATGGGAATTCTAAAGAAAAATTGCAAAGGTTAGTGGATGAGTTTGGGGAATGTGTGTAAAGGTAGAAAGTTGAAAGTGAACATAGAAAAGAGTAAGGTGATGAGGGTATCAAATGATTTAGATAAAAAAAAAATTTGGATATAAAATTTGGGGAGGGGGAGTATGGAAGAAGTGAATGTTTTCAGATACTTGGGAGTTGACGTGTCGGCGGATGGATTTATGAAGGATGAGGTTAATCATAGAATTGATGAGGGAAAAAAGGTGAGTGGTGCGTTGGGGTTTATATTTGGAGTCAAAAAACGTTATCTATGGAGGCAAAGAAGGGAATGTATGAAAGTATAGTAGTACCAACCCCTTTATATGGATGTGAAGCTTGGGTGGTAAATGAAAGCAGCGAGAGAGGGTTTGGAGGCAGTGGAGATGTCCTGTCTAAGGGCAATGTGTGGTGTAAATATTATGCAGAAAATTCGGAGTGTGGAAATTAGGAGAAAGTGTGGAGTTAATAAAAGTGTTAGAGAACTGAAGAGGGGTTGTTGAGGTGGTTTGGTCATTTTAGAGAGAATGGATCAAAGTAGAATGACATGGAAAGCATATAAATCTATAGGGGAAGGAAAGGGGGTAGGGTCGTCCTCGAAAGGGTTGGAAAGAGGGGGTAAAGGAGGTTTTGTGGTGAGGGGCTTGGACTTCCAGCAAGCGTGCATGAGCGTGTTGATAGGAGTGAATGGAGACGAATGATACTTGGGACCTGACGATCTGTTGGAGTGTGGCAGGTAATATTTAGTGAAGGGATTCGGGGAAAACCCGGTTTATTTTTATATACCCGGGGACTTGAGTCCTGGAAATGGGAAGTACAATGCCTGCACTTTAAAGGAGGGGTTTGGGATATTAGCAGTTTGGAGGGATATGTTGTGTATCTTTATACGTATATGCTTCTAAACTTTTTATATTCTGAGCACCTCTGCAAAAGCAGTGATAATGTGTGAGTGTGGTGAAATGTTGAATGATGATGAAAGTATTTTCTTTTTGGGGATTTTTCTTTTTTTTTTTGGGTCACCCTGCCTGGGTGGGAGACGACCGACTTGTTGAAAATATATATATAATATATATATATATATATATAAATAAAATATATAAATAATATTATATATATATATATATATATATAAAATATATATTATTTAACAAGTGGGCTGTCTCCCACCGAGGCAGGGTGATCCAAAAGAAAAAAAATCCCCAAAAGAAAATACTTTCATCATTAAAACATTTTCACCTCATTCACACATAATCACTTTTTTTTTCAGAGGTGCTCAGAATATAACAGTTTAGAAGCATAACGTAATAAAGATACACAACAAAATCCCTCCAAACTGCAATACCCAAACCCTCCTTTAAAAGTGAGCATTGTACTTCCCATTTCCAGGACTCAAGTCGGCTATATAAAAATAACCGGTTTCCCTAAATCCCTTCATTTAAAAATTACCCTGTCACACTCCAACAGATCGTCAGGTCCCAAGTATCATTCGTCTCCATTCACTCCTATTTTAACACGCTCACGCACGCTTGCTGAAGTCAAGCCCCTCGCCCACAAAACCTCCCTTACCCTTCCTTCCAACCTTTTTTGAGGACAACCCCTACCCCGCCTTCCTCCCCCTACAGATTTAAATGCTCTCCATGCCATTATACTTTGATCCATTCTCTCTAAATGACCAAACCACCTCAACAACCCCTCTTCAGTTCTCTAACACTTTTATTAACTCCACACTTTCTCCTAATTTCCACACTCCGAATTTTCTGCATAATATTTACACCACACATTGCCCTTAGACAGGACATCTCCACTGCCTCCAACCGTCTCCTCGCTGCTGCATTCACAACCCAAGCTTCACACCCATATAAGAGTGTTGGTACTACTATACTTTCATACATTCCCTTCTTTGCCTCCATAGATAACGTTTTTTGACTCCACATATACCTCAACGCACCACTCACCTTTTTTCCCTCATCAATTCTATGATTAATCTCATCCTTCATAAATCCATCCGCCGACACGTCAACTCCCAAGTACATTTTTGGGTGTCTGGAATGGTTTAATTGGATTTACATTATTTCCTATGTAAAATATTAACAAAAAAATACATTTTATAGATAATAAAAGTAGTTTTGCATACAGAAAAGGCAGGACTAAATTCGAGGGTCCACTGTATCTGAAAACATTCACTTCCATACTCCTCCTCCCCAATTTGATATCCAATTTTTCTTTATCTAAATCATCTGATACCCTCATCACTTTACTCTTTTCTATGTTCACTTTCAACTTTCTACCTTTACACACACTCCCAAACTCGTCCACTAACCTTTGCAATTTTTCTTTAGAATCTCCCATAAGCACAATATTATCAGCAAAAAGCAACTGTGTCAATTCCCATTTTGTATTTGATTCCCCATAATTTAATCCCACCCCTCTCCTGAAACACCCTAGCATTTACTTCTTTTACAAAACCCCATCTATAAAATATTAAACAACCATGGTGACATTATACATCCTTGTCTAAAAACCTACTTTTACCGGGAAGTATTCTCCCTCTCTTCTACCACCCTAACCTGAGCCTCACTATCCTCAAAAAAACTCTTAAAAAGCATTTAGTAACTACCACCTATTCCATATACTTGCAACATCTACCACATTGCTCCTCTATCCACTCTATCATATGCCATTTCTAAATCCATAAATGCAATAAAAACTTCCCTACCTTTATCTAAATACTGTTCACATATATGATGCAATGTAAACACTTGATCTACACATCTCCTACCCACGCTGAAGCCTCCTTGCTCATCCGAAATCCTACATTCTGTCTTACCTCTAATTTCTTTCAATTATAACCCTTCCGTACACCCTTTTTCCCGGTATACTCAGTAAAATTATTCCTCTATAAATTTTTACAATCTCTTTTGTCCCTTTCCCTTTATATAATGGGACCTTACATGCTTCCGCCAAACCTAGGTAGCTTCCCCTCTTTCATACATTTATTAAACAAAAGTACCAACCACTCCAACACTACATCCCCCCCTGCTTTTAACATTTATGTCATGATCCCGTCAATTCCAGCTGCTTTACCCCTTTCATTCTACGTAATGCCTCCCCGCAACTCCCCACACTCACATCCCGTTCTTCTTCACTATAAAAGATCGTATACCTTCCCTGTCCAGTGCATGAAATTACCGCCTCCTTTTCTTCGTCCCACATTTAAAAGTTCCTCGAAATATTCTCGTATCTACCCAAAACCTCCTTCTCCCTATCTACTATCTCCCCTACTCTGTTTGTTAACTGACAAATCCATTTGTTCCCTCGGCTTTCTTATCTTGTTTTAACGCTCATTTTATATATATTATATATATTATTATATATTTTTATTATATATATATATACTATTATATATATATATTATATTATATCATATTATATATATATATATTGGTGAAGGATACACGATTAAAAGAATCTACCCCCTGCTTGTTTGCTTTGCTGTAGTCCTGCTAGTGCTCTGTTCGCTGTTTAGTTACGATCAAGAGGCACACACCATTAGACTATCACCTGTGTTTATAATACACAGTCACCACATTCGGATATGTAGAAGTCATGCAGCCACCCGGTGTACCACTTGTGAGTATCCACTATACATTTATATAATTTAAGGAAAACATTCAGTGTCGAACCAAGGAATTAGGAGGGGGGTGAATAATCCAGTTTCTTGGGACCAGAGCCCTTCCATGAGGTGGTTCAATCACCCCCGGGTGTTGTTGAACCCGACTCGGTAATGTAATCAGAATAACAATGAACCTTCCACACTCTCCCGAAGTAAAATTTATGAAATGGAGAATAAGTACCATCAACCCACCCCACCACGGGTGGAGTGTGTGATGGGTAACTGCTGATCTCTTATTGGCTCTCAGAACAACACTCATCACCACATCCATCCTATAAAGAGGGTGTATTTTTATACACTGAATTCGACATTAAACCTTAGAAATTCTTACATGAACTGATGCTAGGCACGTACATGGAGAAAGGAGGTGGACACTGTCCTCGTCTTCTGTTTTGTCAGCCGACGTGCTTTTCTTAAGCCTCAGATGGATCTCATTTGTCTGTTTGGACTAAAGTACTTACGTGTTTGGTTGTATAACCAATACTTGATATTAATTAATTTGTTCAACAGGATGCTCTACAATCAGCAGGAGTTGATACAGCGCATTGAGGCCTGGAGGTGAAGTGATAGCTGCACATGGATAACGCACACACACACACAACACACACACGCACACACACACACACACAGTGTGCGCCTGGATCTCTCTCACCACACTGCCTCACTACAGGTAGGTTGCCTTATGTAACCTAAGGAGACACGTAGGCCAAGTATGGCAACATATCCCAGTGACTGGCCCAGTACTGTCTGCCACGGGCCAGTGTTGCAGTCTTCCAGCACACAGCCCTCCCATCGTCTTACAACTTTATATAAACTGTTTTTTCTTACTCTCCTAGGACAAGGGTCTACATATTTTCACTATGCGGCCACATGTATATTATACACATTTTCGCAGGCCAAAGAAAAACTTAGCCTTTTAAATAAATATAAATGAATGAAGAAAATTTAAGTGATCTGCAGACGAGATAATCTGGCACATGATTAATTTGCACAAGATTAATGGGAATGATGGAACTGGCTTTTAAATTTCAAAATATTGCTGAACTGAGGTTCCATGCTTGACGAGCCAATTATTACAATGGACTTAAAAAGCTCATCAGATAAATTTGTGCCATATTTGGAAGTGACAAAGTTCATTATGGAAAATGTTTGTTTACAAAGGTATGTTGTACCGAAAACTGATAAGAATCCACAAGACAATCACTTCAAAATTTGGAAACTGTTAGGTGTAAAGATTTATATAATCGAATCTGTTTTCCTTCTTTCATACGTTCCCTTCATCTCTGTCATCCTGACTGGAGATCAAAAAATTTCATTTGAAACTGTCTTGCGAGTGTTTCATCACTGCAGTACAATACATTTTGAAACAGTTTTATTTTGTGTATTTTTCCATCACAGACAGGAAAATCGTTTCTAAAATTGTTTTTGCAAGTCATTAATGATTTCTGTTGCAAATGAAGAAAGAAATTTTGCTTCACTTTTTTCATGAAATTTTTCACAACCTGGGAAATGAATCAAGTTAGAAACTTTCAACTGTCCTTCAAACAGCATCAGTTTTGCCCTGAATGTCTTGACATGTATAAATAGATCACAAATGAAATTTGTTTCACCTTGCAACTTCAGATTCAATTGATTCATATGGCTTGTCATGTCTGCAAGAAATGTCAGTTTCCAAAGTCAGTCGGCGTCTGATAAAAGTGGTTCGGGTCGGTTCTTCTCTGTGAGAAATTAATTCTCGTTCCTTACTGAGTGAAGAACAGAGATAGAACCTTCCCATAACGAAGCCATTGATCTGCGTTATATATAAGGCAAATCAACGGAATCAGAATCAGTTTCTTTCAGAAAAACACGAAACTGGTGATGATTAAGCCCGTGAGATCGAATGAAATTCACTATTAAATCATTCGATTCCTCAAGTCCGAGAGAATACAATTGAAAATTTCATGCTTTCTTTACAATTTGATGAAAAATGTTGCTTCTTATATCCTCATTTCTACGAGCAACAGCATTTGTGGCAAGACTGAGGATTATGAACAGATTTGCTTTATCTTGGCATATCTCTCGCACTGCTTCCATCATACACTCTTTGATCAGATCTTCATCGGTCAGTGACTTTTCTCTTTTAGCTAACACATAAGTTAGTGTGTAACTGGACCTGGTTAAAGCTTCATTAACAGCTCTTCTGCGTAAAATATCCTTGTTGGGAAAGCAACCTGCGTTACATTGATTCAGACATTTCTGAACGCTGTGTTCCTGTGAACTGGGAATAACTTAGTTTATGTTTGGTCTCACAGTACCGACGTACATTGTACTCCTTCAAAACTGTAATAGTTTCGTGGCATACGAGTCACAAGGCTTTATCACCTGCTTGTACAAAGAAATACTTTAAGCCACATTCTTCATTAAACAGACGGGACTCACTCTGCACTGTTCTTTTCTTTATTCCTTCCGTAACTGAAGATTATATCTCAACATAGAAAGATTACAACTAAAATTTGAACAAATTCTGAAATATAAATTGTAAAAAGCAAGAAATCTCATTAAACTTTAAAGTTGACTGAAAAGTGAGGGATTTATTTGCTTTACTATTTTAAATATTTCAAGTTGCCACGAGCCGGATGTGGCCCGCGGGCCGCAGTTTACAGACCCCTGCCCGAAAGGTACGAAAGGTTTTCGATTCTGGGAATCGGTGCTAGTCATCCCTTTCCTTCAATCAAACATAATTACCACTCATTCACCAGGCGGTGCATGACCCCTACGGGTTAGGTGCTTCCTTATGAATATCATAATACAGAACAGTAAAGGAGTGACGATTGTATTAAACATAAGTATCTATGATCCACTTAAAAGTTAAGATAATTATGACATCTTAAGCGAGTATTTCCATCAATATAAAACAGCAGGTAAAATATACAACCAGCAGCGTTGTTGAACACAGATCTGATGTTTCTTAAACGTTCAGGGACACACTGAGCACGTTCCCAGTATATAACACCCCAGGAAACACGTTCCCAGTATATAACACACCAGGAAACACGTTCCCAGTATATAACACCCCAGGAAACACGTTCCCAGTATATGACACCCCAGGAAACACGTTCCCAGTATATGACACCCCAGGAAACACGCTTTCCAGCTATACCACACCAGGAAAACACGTTCCCAGTTATATAACACCCCAGGAAACACGTTCCCAGTATATGACACCCCAGGAAACACGTTCCCAGCATATACCACCCCAGGAAACACGTTCCCAGTATATAACACCTCAGGAAACACGTTCCCAGTATATAACACCCCAGGGAAACACGTTCCCAGTATATAACACCCCCAGGATAACGTTCCCAGTATATACACCGAAGGAAAACACGTTCCAGTATATAACACCCCAGGGAAACATTCGTTCCCAGTATATAAGATACACCACAGGAAACCACGTTCCAGTATTAACACACAAGGAAAACACTTTTTACCAGTATATGACACCCAAGGAAACACGTTCACGTACATAACACCCAGGAAAACGTTCCCCAGGTATATCAAACCCAGGAAGACTCGTTCCAGTATATAACCAACCAGGAAACACGTTCCCGTATATAACACCCAGGAGGGAAATACACGTTCCAGTATATAAACACCCAGGAAACACGTTCCCAGTATAAAATAACACCCAGGAAACACGTTCCAGTACTATAATACCCCAGGAAACACGTTCCAGTATATAACACCCAGGAACACGTTCCCAGTTATATATAACACCCCAGGGAAAACCGTTCCCAGTAAATTTAAACACCCCAGGAAACTAATTTCCCAGTATATAACACCCCAGGAAACACGTTCCCTGTATATAACACCTCAGGAAACCTCGTTCCCAGTATATAAAACACCCCAGGAAACACGTTCACAGTATATATCTCCCAGGAAACACAGTTCCTGTATTATAAACACGAAGGAAACACGTTCCCAGCAATATAACACCCCAGGAAAAACCGTTCCCAGTATATACACCCAGGCAATACACGTGCCCAGTATATAACACCAGAGAAACACGTTCCACATACATAACACCCCAGGAAACACGCTTCCCAGTATTTACACCACCAGGTAAAAACGTTCCCAGTATTATAAACACCCCTAGGAAACACGTTACCAGTATAAACACCCAGAGGAAACACGTTCCCAGTATATAACACCCAGGATACAGTTTCCCATATATAAATCCCAGAATACACGTTTCCAGTATTATGTCACCCCAGGAAAACACGTTCCCAGCATTTATACCAACCAGGAAACACGTTCCCAGTATTAACACCTCCGAAACTCGTTCCCAGTATATAAACACCCCAGGAAACACGTTCCCAGTATATAACCACACCCAGAATCCACGATTCTTACAGTATTATAACACCGAAGGAAAACACGTTCCCAGTATATAACAACCCAGAACACGTTCACGTTTATTAACACCAGGAATACACGTTCCCCAGTATATAACACCCCAGGAAAACACGTTCCCAGTATATAAACACCCCAGGAAACGCGTTCCCAGTATATAACACCCCAGGAAGACACGTTCCCAGTACATAACCACCCAGGAAACACGTTCCCTAGGATATAACACCCAGGAAAACACGTTTCCCCAGTACATAATACACCCCAGGAAACAAGTTCCCAGTACATAACACCCCAGGAAACACTTTCCCATGTATTAAACCCAGGAAACACGTTCCCGTTATATAACACCCCAGGAAAACAAGTTACCCGTATATAAACACCCCAGGAAACACGTTCCCAGTATATAACACCTGGATACACGTTCCCAGTATATAACACCCCAGGAACACGTTCCCAGTATTTAAACCCCTAGGACACCTACGTTCCCAGTATATAACACCCCAGGAAACACGTTCCCAGTATATAAACACCCCAGGAAAACACTTCCAGTTTATTTAAACACCCACAGGATACACGTTCCCAGTATATAACGAACCAGGAAACACGGTTCCAGTATTTACACCCCAGGAATCACGTTCCCAGTATTTATTACCACAGGAAACACGTTCCCGATATAACACCCTGGTAAAAACTCGTTCCAGTATTTAAACACCCCAGGAAACACGGTTCCCAGTATATAACACCGAAGGAACACGTTTCCCGGTATATAACACCCAGGAAACACGTTCCCAGTATATAAAAACACCCCAGGAAAACAGTTCCAGTTAATATAAACCCCAGGAAAAACACGTTCCCAGTATACAACCTCCCAGAAAACACGTTCCCCATTTTATAACACCCCAGGGAAACACGTTCCCAGGTACATAACCACCCCAGGGAAACCACGTTCCCAGATATATACACCCCAGGAGGAAAAACGTTCCAGTATTTATAACACCCCAGGAAACACGTTACCAGCATATAACACCCCAGGAAACACGTTACCAGCATATAACACCCCAGGAAACACGTTACCAGCATATAACACCCCAGGAAACACGTTACCAGCATATAACACCCCAGGAAACACGTTACCAGCATATAACACCCCAGGAAACACGTTACCAGCATATAAACCCCAGGAAACCGTTACCTGCATATAACACCAGAAACCACGTACAGAATATAACAACCAAGGAAAACACGTTCCCCAGCATATTACACCCAGGAAACACGTTACCAGCATATAACACCCCAGGAAACACGTTACCAGCATATAACACCCCAGGAAACACGTTACCAGTATACAACGCCCCAGGAAACACATTCCCAGCATATAACACCCCAAGAAACAAGTTGCCAGCATATAACACCCCAGGAAACACGTTCCCAGTATATAACACCCCAGGAAACACGTTTCCAGTATATAACACCCAGGGAAACAGGTCCCAGTTTATGACACACAGGAAACACGTTCCCAGTATTTATGCACCCCAGAGGAAAAACGTTCCCAGTTTATTGACACACCAGGAAACACGTTCCCAGCATATACCACCCCAGGAAACACGTTCCCAGTATATAACACCTCAGGAAACACGTTCCCAGTATATAACACCCCAGGAAACACGTTCCCAGTATATAACACCACTGGCCCGGAACACGTTCCAGTATATAACACCCCAGAGAAACACGTTACCAGTATATAAACACCCAGGAAACACGTTCCCAGCTTTATAACTCTCCAGGAAACACGTTCCCTGTTTACAACACCCCAGGAAACCGTTCCCAGTATATAACACCCCAGGAAACACGTTCCCTTTATATAACACCCCAGGAAGGAAACACGTTCCCCGTATTATAACACAAAGGAAACCTCGTTCCTAAGTATATAACACCCAGGAAACACGTTCCAGTATACAACCCTCCCCAGGAAAACGTTTCCCAGTTATAACGCCCAGGAAACACGTTCCCTGTATTTAAGCCCCAGTGAAAACACGTTCCAAGTATATAACACACAGGAAACACGTTCCCAGTATACAACTCCCAGGAACACGTTCCCAGTATACAACAACCCCAGGAAACTCGTTCCCCAGTTTACAACAACCCAGGGGAAAACACGTTCAGCATATAACACCCACAGGAAACACCGTTCCCAGTATATAACACCCAGGAAACACGTTACCTGCATATAACACCCAGGAAAAACACGTTACCAGTTATACAACGCCCCGGAAAACACGTTCCCAGCATATAAACACCCCAGGAAAACACGTTACCAGCATTATTAACACCCTAGGAACACGTTACCAGCATATAACTCCCAGTAAAAACACGTTACAGCATATATACACCCCAGGAAAACACGTGTACTCAGACATATTAAACAACCCAGGAAACATCCGTTACCAGCAATTAATACCCCAGGAAACACGTTACCAGCATTTAAACACCCAGAAAACACGTACAGCATATAACACCCCTGGAAATACACGGTTACAGCATATAACAACCCCAGGAACACGGTACCGCATATACACACCCAGGAAAACGTTACCAGCAAATAACACCCAGAAACAGTTAACAGTATACAAGCCAGGAACACATTCCCAGCATATAACATCCCCAAGAAACAAGTTGCCAGCATATAACACCCAGGAGGAAACACGTTCCAGTTATTAACACCCCAGGGAAACAGGTTTCTCAGGATATAACACCCCAGGAAATCACGTCCAGTATATGACACCCCAGGAAACACGTTCCCCCACCCACACAGTATTATGAAACCCAGGAAAACGTTCCCAGTATATGAAATCCCAGGAAACCGTTCCACAGCATATACCACCCCTGGATACTAGTTCCAGTATATAAACACCTCAGGAAACAAGTTCCCAGTATATAACACCCCAGGAAACACAGTTCCAGTATATAACACCCAGGAAACACGTTCAAGTATATAAACTCAAAGGAAACACGTTCCAGTATATATAACACCACAGGAAACACGTTCCCAGTATTATAACACCCAGGAAACACGTTTACCAGTATACAAACACCCAGGAAACAAATAAAGCACGTTCCCAGTATATTATCACCCAGGAAAACACATTTCCCTTTATATAACACCCCAGGAAAACCACGTTCCCTGGTATATAACCCCCAGGAAACACGTTCACAGTATTATAACACCCCAGGAATCCGTTCCAGTATACAACCTCCACAGGAAAACAGTTCCAGATATATAACGCCCAGGAAACACGTTACCAGTATATAACACACCAGGAAACCGTTTCCCAGTATTACAAACACACCCAGGGAAACACGTGCCCAGTATACAACACCCCAGGAAAACACGTTCACTGTAAAATCACCCCAGAAAACGTTTCCCTGCATATAATACACCCCAGGAAACACGTTCCCAGTATATAACACCCAGGAAACACGCGTTACAGCATATAACACCCCAGGAAACACGTTACTGTCTACAAAGCCCCAGGAAACACAGTTCCAGCATATAACACCCGGGACACGTTACCAGCATATAACCAACAATAGGAACACGTTACCAGCATATAACCACCCCAGGAAAAAAAAATAAAAAATCCCCACGTTACCAGCATATACACCCCAGGAAAAACACGTTACCAGCATATACACCCCAGGATACCACGTACCAGCATATAACACCCCAGGAAACACGTTACAGCATATAACACCCCTAGAACAGAAAACACGTTACCAGCTTATAACACCCCAGGTAACACGTTACCAGCATATAACACCCCCAGGGGAAAAACGTTACAGCATTTTAACACCCCAGGAAAACTCGTTACCAGCATATAAACACCCCAGGAAAAACGTTACAGTATACAACGCCCCATGAAACACTTTCACAGCTTCATATAACACCCCAAGAAACAAGTTGCCTGCATATAACAACCCCAGGAAACACGTTTCCCAGTATATAACACCCCAGGAAAACACGTTTCCAGGATCGGATAACACCCCTGGGAAACACTTCCCTGTATATGGAAACCCCAGGAACACGTTCCCAGTATATGGACACCCCAGGTAACACGGTTCCCAGTATATGGACACCCCAGGAAACACGTTCCCAGCATATTATACACCCCAGGAACCCACGGTCCAGGAATTTAAACACCCCAGGAACACGTTCCCAGTATATGACACCCCAGGAAACTCGTTCCCAGTATTATGACAACCCAGGAAACTACGTTCCCTGTATATCGACACCCCAGGAAAAACTACGTTCCCAGCATATACCACCCAGGAAAACACGTTCCGTATATAAACATCAGGAAACACAGTTCCCGTATATAACACCCCAAGAAACACGTTCCCAGTATATAACACCACAGGAAACACGTTCCCAGTATACAACACCCAGGAAACCGCGTTCCCAGTATAGAACACCCCAGGAAAACACGTTCCCTTTTATAACTCCCAGGAAAAACACGTTCCCAGTATATAACACCCCAAGGAAAAACACGTTCCAGTATATAAACCCCTGAGAAAACACGTTCCAGTATACAACCACCCAGGAAACACGTTCCCAAGTATATACGCCCACGGAAACACTTTCCCAGTATATAACGCCCCGGGAAACACGTTCCCTGTATATAACAACAACAGGAATACTCGTTCCCAGTTATACAAACACCCCAGGTAACACGTTCCAAGTTATACAACACCCCAGGAAACACCGTTTCCCAGTATACAACACCCAGGATCACGTTCACAGCATATAAACACCCCAGGTAAACACGTTCCCAGTATATATAACACCCCAGGAAAACAGTTACCAGATATAACACCCAGGGAAACACGTTTACAGTATACCAACGCCCAGGAAAACACGTTCCAGCATATAAACTCCCCAGGATAACAAGCTTACCAGCATATATCACCCCAGGAAACCGTTCCCAGTATATTAACACCCCAGGAAAACACGTTCCAGGATATAACCACCCAGGGAAACACGTTCTCAGTATTGATACCACAGGAAACACGGTTCCCAGTATATTGACACCCCAGGAAACACGTTCCCGTATATGACACCCAGGAAAACACGTTCCCCGCCTATACCACCCCAGGTAAACCGTTCCAGTATTATACACCTCAGGAAACACGTTCCCAGTATATAACACTCAGGAAAACACGTTCCCAGTTTATAACACCCCAGAATAAACACAGTTCCAGTATTTAACACCCCAGAAACACGTTCCCAGTATTAACACCCCAGGAAAACACGTTCCTGTATATAACACCCAGGAAACACGATTCCCAGACATATAACACCCTGGAAAACACGTTCCAGTATATAAACACCCCAGGAAACACGTTCTCAGATATAACTCCCAGGAAACACGTTCACAGTATAACAAACGCCCCCCCCCCCCCCCCCCCCCCCCCCCCTCCCAGGAAACACGATCCCAGTATATAACGGCCACAGGAAACACGTTCCCAGTATATAAACGCCCCAGGAAACCGTTCCCCATATATAAAACCCCCAGGCAAACACGTTCCAGTATATAACACACCCAGGAAACACGTTCCCAGTATATAACACCCCAGGATTCCACGTTCCCAGCATATATAAAACCCCAGGAAAACGGTCCATTATTAACACCCAGGAAACACGTTCCCAGCTTATAACACCCCAGGGAACACTCGTTCCCAGTATATAAACTCACCAGGGAAAAACGTTCCCAGTATAAACCAACCCTGGATACACAGTTCCTGTTTACAACACCCAGAAAACACGTTCCCAGCGTTACAACGCCCCAGGAAACCACGTTCCCAATATATAACGCCCCTGGAATACGTTCCCAGTATATAAGGCCCCAGGAAACACGTTCCCAGTATATAACGCCCCAGGAAACACGTTCCCAGTATATAACACACCAGGAAACACGTTCCCAGTATATAACACCCCAGGAAACACGTTCCCAGTATATAACACACCAGAACACGTTCCCAGTATTAACACCCAGGATAAAACGTTCCCAGTATATAAACCACCCCCCAGGAAACACGTTCCAGTAATATAAACACCCAGGAATCACGTTGCCAGAATATAACATTTACCAGGAAACACGTTCCCAGCATATTACACCCCAGGAAACACGTTCTCAGTAAATACACCCAGGAAAACGTTCCCAGTATTTAACACCCCAGGAAACAAGTTTCCCAGTATATAACACCCCAGGAAACACGTTCCAGTATATAACACCACAGGATACACGATCGCAGTTTTTAACAACCCCAGGAAACACGTTCCTGTTATACAACACCCCAGGAGGAAACACGTTCCCTGTATATATCGCCCAAGGAACACGTTCCCCCATATATAACACCCCAGGAAACACGTTCCCAGTTTATAACACCCCAGAAACTCGTTCCTGTATTTTAACAACCCATGGAAAACGTTCCCGGGCATATTAATCCCTAGGATACTCGTTCCATTTTATAACACCCCAGGAAACACGTTCGTTCCCCAGCATATAAACACCCAGGAAACCCGTTCCCAGTATATATACACGCCAGGAAACACGTTCCCAGTATACAACACCCAGGAAACACGTTTCCCGTTACAACACCCAGGAAAACACGTTTCAGCGTACAACGCCCAGGAAAACGTTCCAATATATATCGCCCAGGGAAACCGTTCCCAGTTTATACGCCCAGGAAACACGTTCCAGTTCCCGTATATAAAGCCCCAGGAATCTCGTTTCCAGTATACAACACACCAGGAAACACTGTTCCAGTTTATAACACCCAGGAAACACGGTGCCCAGTATTTAAATCACCCCAGGAAACTCGTTCCAGTATATAACACCCCAGGAAACACGTTCCCCAGCCTAACCCGTATATACAACCCAGAATAAAACGTTACAGTTTATAACACCCCAGGACAAAAACGTTGCCAGTATATAACACCCCAGGAAACACGTTCCCAGATATAACACCCCTAGGAATCAAGTTATCAGTAAATAACACCCGAGGAAACACGTTCTCCCAGTTTTAACACCCCAGGAAACACGTTCCAGTATATAACCACCCCAGGAAACCACGTTACCAGTATATTTACACCCCAGGAAACACGTTCGCAGTATATAACACCCCAGGAAACACGTTCCCAGTATACAACACCCCAGGAAACACGTTCCCAGTATATAACACCCCAGGAAACACGTTCCCAGTATATAACGCCCCAGGAAACACGTTCCCTGTTATATGACACCCCCAGGAAACCACGTTCCCAGTATTATAACACAAGGAGTACCCCGTTCCAGTATATAAACACCCAGGGATACACGTTCCCAGTATTATCACCCCAGGAAAAACTTTCCCAGTATTAACACCCCAGGTTACACGTTCCCCAGATATAAACACCCCAGATACACGTCCCAGTATATACACCCCAGGAAACACGTCAAAGTATATAACTCCCAGGTAACAACGTTCCCAGTATATAACACCCCAGGAAACACGTTCCCAGTATATAACTCCCGGGAAACACGTTCCCAGTATATAACAACCTGGAAAACACGTTCCCAGTATATAACACCAAAGGAAACACGTTCCCAGTACATAACACCCCAGAGATTACACGTTCCAGTACATATCACCCAGGAAACACGTTCACAGTACATTACACACAGGAAACACGATGATCCAGTTACATAAACACCCCAGGAAACACGTTCCAGTAAGTATTTCACACCAAGGAAACACGTTCCCAGTATATAACATCCCAGGAACACGTTCCCAGTATATAACCACCCCAGGAACACGTTCCCAGTATATAAACCCCAGGAAAACAACCGTTCCCGTTTCTAACACCCAGGAAACAAGTTCCCAGTATATAACACCCCAGAAACACGTTCCCAGTATTTAACACCCAGGAACACGTTCCCAGTATTAAAACCCAGGGATCAACACGTTTCCCAGTATTAATCCCAGGAACTGGTTCCAGTAGTTTATACACCACAGTGAAACACGTTCCCTGTAAATAACACCCCAGGGAAACTGTTCCCTGTTTATAACACCAGGAAACTCGTTTCCAGTATATAACACCCCAGGAAACACGTTCCCGGTATTAACACCCCAGTATACACTTTCCCAGATATAACACCCCAGGAAACACGTTTCCCAGTATATAACACCCAGGAACACGTTCTCAGTTTATAACACCCCAGGAAACCGTTCCCCGTATATAAACACCCGGGATAACACGTTCCCAGTATATAACCCACCCACAGGATAACACGTTCCAGTATTATTACTACCTCAGGTATCACGTTCCCAGTATTATACACCCCAGGAAACTCGTTCCCTGTTTATACACCCAGGAAACACGTTCCCAGTATTAACACCCCGGGAAAAAAACACGTTCCCAGTATATAACACCCCAGGAAACACGTTTCTCAGGTATATAACACCCCAGAGGAAACTCGTTCCCGTATACAACGTCAGGAAACACGTTCTCAGTACATAACGGCCAGGAAAAAAAACGTTCCCAGTTTAACGCCCCAGGAAACGTTTACCCTGTATATAACACCCTAGGAAACACGTTCCAGTATATAACACCCCAGAGAAAACACGTTCCCCAGTATATAACACCCAGGAAACACGTTTCCTCGCATAAAACACCCCAGGAAACACGTTCCCAGTATATAACACCCCAGGAAAACACGTTCCCAGCATATAACCACCCCAGGAAACACGTTTCCCAGTATATAACAATACACAGGATACACACGTCAGCTCTACACACCCCTGGAAACTCGTTCCAGGATACAACAACCCCAGGAAACCACGTTCCCAGATGTACAAACGGCCCCAGGAAACACGTTCCCAGTATATACGCCCCAGAAACACGCCTTCCAGTATAAACGCCCCAGGAAAAAAACGTTACCAGTATATAACACCCAGGATGGAAACACGTTCCAGTATACAACACACCTGGAACACGTTCCCAGTATATAACACCCCAGGAAAACGTTCCCAGTATATTATCATCAGGAAACACGTTTCCCAGTATATAACACCCAGGAAACACCGTTCCTGTATATAACAAACAGGATAACACGTTCCCAGTATATATACACCCCAGAAACTCGTGACAGTATAGAAAACCCAGGGATAACAACTTCCAAGATATAACACCCCAGGAAACACGTTCTAAGTAAATTACCCCCAGGGAAAAACGTTCCCAGTTTATAACAACCCTAGGAAACACGTTCCAGTATATAACATCCCCAGGAAACAGTTCACAGTTTTATAACACCCCAGGATACACGTTCGCCCCTGTATATAAAAACCCCTGGAAACACGTTCACAGTATACAACACCCAGGAAAACACGTTCCCAGTATATAACACCCCAGGAAACACGTTCCCAGTATATGACACCCCAGGAAACACGTTCCCAGTATATGACACCCCAGGAAACACGTTCCCAGTATATAACACCCCAGGAAACACGTTCCCAGTATATAACACCCCAGGAAACTCGTTCCAGTTTATAACACCCCAGGAAATTCACGTTCCCTGTATATGACACCCAGGGAAACACGTTCAAAAGTAGATAACCACCCCAGGAAACACGTTCCAGTATATAACACCCTGGATACACGTTTCCCTGTATTTAACACCCCTGGTAAACACGTTCCCAGTATATAAACAACCCTGGAAACCACGTTCCCAGTACTATATACACCCCAGAAAAAAAAGTTCCACTGTATATAAACACCCCAGGAAACACGTTCCAGTATATTAACACCCCAGGAATCACGTTCCCAGTATTTAAACCCAGGAAAACACGTTCCCAGTATTATAACACCCCAGGAACACGTTCCTGTACATAACACACAGGTATGAAACACGTTCCAGTAACATTAACGCCCCAGGAAACACGTTCCAGTACATACACCCCAGGAAACAAGTTCAGTTATCATAACACCAAGGGAAACACGTGCCCAGTATTATAAACACCCCAGGAAAAACACGATTCCCAGTTATATAACACCCAGGAAACACGTTCCCAGTTATATATCACACAGGAAACACGTTACAGTTATATAACCGTCCCCAGGAAACTCGTTCCAGTATATAACGCTCACCCAGGAAACACGGTCCCAGTATATAAACACCCCAGGAAACACGTCCAGTTATATTACACCAGGGAAACACGTTCCCAGTATATAACACCCAGGAAAACACGTTCCAGTATATAACACCCCTGGGAAACACGTTCCCAGGATATAACCCACCCCAGGAAACACGTTCCCAGTATATAAACCCAGGAAACACGTTCCCCACGTTAATAACCACCCCACGAAACACGTTTTCCCAGTATATAACACCCAGGAAAACACGTTCCCAGTATTATAACACCCCAGGAAACCGTTCCCAGTATATAATCACCCCAGGGAACACGTTTCCCAGTATATATCACCCCAGGAAAAAACACGTTGCCAGTATATAACACCCCAGGAAAAACACGTTCCCAGTATATACACCCCAGGAAACACTTTGCCGTATATAACACCCCAGGAAACACGTTCCCAGTATATAACACCCCAGGAAACACGTTCCCAGTATATAACACCCCAGGAAACACGTTCCCAGTATATAACACCCCAGGAAACACGTTCCCAGTATATAACACCCCAGGAAACACGTTCCCAGTATATAACACCCCAGGAAACACGTTCCCAGTATATAACACCCCAGGAAACACGTTCCCAGTATATAACACCCCATGAAACACGTTCCCAGTATATAACACCCCAGGAAACACGTTCTCAGCATATAACACGTCAGGGAACATTTTCTAAACGCTGTAATGCGCCAGCAAAGACCCCAGCATGCGACTCGTCACTAAACGCTACGTCACATGACGCTACGCACGTGACGTATACCTTCCACGTCGCCAAAGAATTTCGGCAGCCGGAAAAAACGGCAGCATCTGAGCGTAATAAAAGTGACGATATAAAGCCCATATTGAGGGGAAGCGCTAAAGCCGTAGGGGGTCATATATGACTTGAGGAATGAGAGGCTTTCGGGTTCGATCCAAGGAAGGAGAGGACGGGTCCACTTCCTTGAATCAAGAGCCTCCTCTCACCGACATTAAGGCTACTGTTGACAACATGTTCTCAGTAGTCTCATGTTAAGGCGTCAGTTTTTAGACGTAGTGCTCAACATCAATTTTCGGAAGTAATGTTCCACATCAGTTTCTTGACGTAGTGCTCAACGTCAGTTTTAGACAGTGCTAAATGTCGGTTTTAAACGTAGCGCTCAACGCCAATTTTTAGACGTAGTGCTCAACGTCGGTTTTAGATGTAGCACTCAACGTCAATTCTTAGACGTAGCGCTCAACGTTAGTTTCAAACGTAGCACTCAACATCAGTTCTTGGAAGTAGCACTCAACATCAGGGCTTGGACGTAGTGCTCAACGTCGGTTTTTAGACGTAGCACTCAACGCTAACTTTTAGACGTAGCGTTCAACGTCAGTTTTTAGACGCAGCGCTCAACGTCATTTTTTGGACGTAGTGTTCAAAGTCTTCTTGAAAGTAATGCTCAACAAATTGTAGTTCTCTACGTCAATTTGTTGACCTAATTTTCAACGTCAGTTTGTTGACGTAGTTTCCTACGTCAGTTTGTTCATCGTAGTGTTCATCGTAGTGTTCAACGTAGTGTTCAACGTAGTGTTTAACGTAGTGTTTAACGTAGTGTTTAACGCAGTGTTCAACGTAGTATTCAACGTAGTGTTTAACGTAGTATTCAACGTAGTGTTCAACATAGTATTCAACGTAGTGTTTAAGGTAGTGTTCAACGTAGTGTTCAAAGTAGTGTTCAACGTAGTATTTAACGTAGTGTTTAACGTAGTGTTTAACGCAGTGTTCAACGTAGTGTTCAACGTGGTGTTTAACGTAGTATTCAACGCAGTGTTCAACGTCTACTGCTTAAAACATCAAAGTTTTCCTCCAAATGCTATTTTCATATTATAAATTAGTGAACCTGGGTTAGGCAACGAAAATCAATAAAACGTATAATTAACCACAGGAAATACGTCTGGCAGCGAGGGGGTTGCCAGGGCTTGTATGTGCGTTAATCTAAGGGGAAGTCTATGTAGCGTTTAAATCTAACGTGGACGAGCCTCAGCACGGACGTACACACTAACATGGACGAGCCTCAGCACGGACGTACACACTAACATGGACGAGCCTCAGCACAGACGTACACACTAACATGGACGAGCCTCAGCACGGACGTACACACTAACATGGACGAGCCTCAGCACGGACGTACACACTAACATGGACGAGCCTCAGCACGGACGCACTAACATGGACAAGCTTCAGCACGGATGTACACACTAGTAGTGAAATTTATGCCTGTATGGCTCATGCCAGAGTGGCTCAAAATGGCGGCAGTCTCCCCACCCCCCTTCACCCGTACCTAGGTGTGAAATTCACACCTATGTGTTAATGATCCTGACCTCACCCGGGGGGTATTCAATGGTGATTTAGTGTTGTTCAGATGATGTATGAGAGTGTTTTGGTAGTGTTCAAAGATAGTTGTGTTGTCTGTGTGTGTTAGTTTTTGGTAATGTTTCAAGTCATAAGTGTATGAGTTAGTTTTTTGTGTTAATGTTGCAAAGTCTGGAGAATGAGGGAGTAGTTTGGTGGATGACATGTAATTTCAGTTAATGAAATGTATAAGTGTGGGTGAGTTAGAGACGTCAAATGTTATTTTGGAGTATTCAAAATGATATTTTGGAGGTATTCCAATGTTGTTTTGGAAATGTTTCAGTGTTGTTTGGAAATATTCAAAGGTGTTTTTGAGAGTATTCAAATGATTTATGAGAGTGTTTTGATGGTATTCAAAGTAATCTGGGGTTGTTCTGTAGTGACATGAGGAATGTTTAGAGAATATTTCTTAACATTCATTGAGCAAAAGTATGTGAGTATGTGTGTGTGGTGTGTGTGTGTGTGTGGTGTGTGTGTGTGTGTGTGTGTGTGTGTTAACAAAATCTTAATTCATAATATGTAAAAATATTATTTGGGTTATCCTGGGTTAGGAGTGAAACTGTATATTAGTGCCATTAAACAGTTAAGAACAATTGTATTGTAAGAGGAAAAATTGTGAAATAAAATGGTAAGTGATGTTGGTTGTGGGTATTGTTGTTGAACTAGAGATGCCGAAAAAGAGGTTATAAGTTGTGGGTTGTTGAGAATGTTATGGTGACAGACCTAATTTTGTCTGTTGTGTCCTGAGAGAGGTCATGGGTGGTTATCATTTGACGTCACTGACCGCTGAGTAAACATAGGTGGGGTGACGTCACGCATATTAGTTCATTCAAGTCAATAAGAGGAAGTTACTTGTTTAGACCTGCAACCATATGACTGCCCTCCAGAGGGAGGACCCAAAAATTTGATCCAAGAAATGGAAAGTAAATCTTGATCCAAGGAGATGGAGCAGGAATATTTGAGCATAGAGGGTATGGGAGATGGAAGTGGGTGGTGGGAAGTGTAGGGGGGGGAATGGAAAGTAAATCTTGATTCAAGGAGATGGAGCAGGAATATTGGGTTCAGAGTGTGATGGTGGTGATCTTTATCCAAGGAGTTGGAGAATACAAGAAAGTGGAAATATTTTGGGGGATGCAGAGGGTGGTGGGAGGTGTGAGGGAGGTGCTGATCCGAGGAAGTTGAGGGTAAATCTTGTTCCAAGGAGATGGAGCAGGAATATTGGGTTTAGAGGGTGATGGTGTGTGGGAGAGTGATCTTCATCCGAAGAGGTGAAGACTACAAGAAAATAGAAAAAAAAAATATTTGGGGAGATGGGAGCGGGTGGTGTGAAATGGAGAGGGGGGTCTTGTTCCGAGAAATTTGAGACAATAAAAAATCTTCGAAAAGTGGGTAATTACCCCCATAGGGGGAACCTCAAAACTTGATCCAAGGAGATGGGGACCTTGAAAAATTATAAAATTAAAAAAAATCGAAAACATTGAAAAAATCAAGGAGCGGGGGCCATCCGGTGGGCGCAGCAGAAGGCGCAGCAGAAGGTGTGGCAGGGGTGGTGCGGGCAGGCGCACGGGGAGGTGCATGGGCGGGTGCGGGTGAGGTCAGGGTCATTAACGCAGGTGTGAATTTCACACCTAGGTAGGGGTGAAGGGGGGTGGGGAGACCGCCGCCATTTTGAACCACTCTGACATGAGCCATGCAGGCATAAATATTACTACTCACACTAATATGGACGAGCCTCAGCACGGACTTACACACTAACACGGACGAGTCTCAGCACGGACGTAATAACATGGACGAGCCTCAGAACAGACGTACAGACTAACATAGATGAGCCTCAGCACGAACGTACTAACATGGACGAGACTCAGCACGAACGTACTGATATGGACGAGCCTCAGCACGGATGTACTGATATGGACGAGCCTCAGCACGGACGTACAGGATGACGCACTCAAAAAATTACAGCATGAGAATCAGTAATCAATTTTCCCAGTCTTTTCCTTAAATAAAACAAACAAGGACCATGACAAGACAAAAATCAAGTCTGAATTTTATATAAGTAAGACAGACCAATATTTTAGGTCTAAGCAAGTATGCTCGTAGGTAAATAAGCTTAGTTTCAGATTTGCGTACGTAACATACATTTTTTTTATTAGGGTCCCTATGGGACACATGTTATGTCTGACAAACTGAACACATCAACACCAGGTTGAGGGATTGATTACCTCAAACTTCTCATCTTTACACCGTTCTCTGTACTGCACTGAAGAAGCCACTGGCGAAACGTTTCCACATTAAAGATTCCCAAATATTGCACAAGTATCTCATTCTTCAACATGTACACATAAAAATCCATTATGTAGATAGCAAATAAAGTCAAACACAGTGATTTATTCTTGATCAGAGAAAACATTCTGCGGTGATTTTACACAATCCAAGTTGATTCATAAAACTGGCTCATTAAGAGGCGCCCGAGTTTCCCTGTCTCCTAATATCGTCTTTATTTTCCCCTATAATTTACCTTGTCCATAATTACTATCTCATTTGTTTTGTGTGTTGCAGAGGTCTGAGCAAAGCTCAGACCTCTGCAACACAATTGTTAAGTTATACCATGAATTAAGGAAAGATTCTAGACTTCACCTTACAAAACAAAGCAAATACGATAGTAATTATGGACAAGGTAGATTATAGTGGAAAAATAACATTATTAGAAGACAGGGAAACTGACCCTCTCGTTAAAACTTACACAACCTAAAAGCACAAAGAGGAAAATACATCTGTAATACAAGTTTAAAGCCGATGAGAAGAGGCATTCTGTAGGCATCGCAAAGAATCCAATAGAATGAGCACGTACCTAAAAACGTTTCCCCAATTTCATTACATGAATCGTTTTGTTTTAATCGTGGGAAAGCGCTAAATCAGTAGTTGGAGTCATATAAAGCCTGTGGAATAGGAGGTAATCAGATTCGATGCAAGCAAGGGGAAGATAAGTTTGTTTATTTGGATCAAGAGCCCCTCAGCAGCATCAAGGCAACACAGTGCAATAAAAAATGACGCTATAACAATTCAAGGAGTGGCAAAATGGCCACCACACTCCAGCAGCAGCATCAACCTCATTTCCAAAGGCTTTTCAAAGTTATATAACGGAAACTAATTTCAGGCATGATGTAATGTTTATAAAAGTGAGCAGAGAGCAGCTGCACTTGTTAGTTGTTCAACGAACCTTCACCCAGTAATGGCTGAAAACTTGAAGCTGATTGGATACAGAATTCTGAAGTTATAAATGAAATTCTTTGAGGAAGTTGATGGAAGACAGGATCACTGAAGCAGTGTGCCCGCTCAGGCACAATCTGGAGTGATCTAAGTGGATGGTAGCGCCAATTCTTTGATTCAAGAGACCTTCACCAGCACCAAAGCAACATCTCAGAAGAGAGAGCATAACATCTCCCACGCTGTAAGTGAGGGTGTCCATTGGAAAAGTTAAGAGTGGGGACCTACAAGGCTCATTGCTGACTCCAATGTTGTTCTTTCTATATAAACATTTTACAGGAAGGAGCACAAAAAAATGAGTGTCAGAAGAGGGAGTAAAAATCTGAAGTAAAAAAAAAAAACTGACCGAGTAACTCTACAAGATTTAGAAAAACAAGGCAGATGAAGAGACAGTTCAGTGTTAAACATAACGAAATACACCACAATGTGATTATAGGTGGTGTACAGTAGGAAGGTAAACAAACATCAAGGTAGGTATTCAAGGTGGTACAGGTAGGTAAACAAACATCAAGGTAGTTATTGCCGCTCTGTCTTACCAGTGTAGACAGATTGATTAAACGTTTTGCAATCACGATTGTTCTCTTTCCTTTATCTTATATGAAAGGGAAAATAGGATGAAGTGATAGAGACAGTAACAACTTCTGAACGTATATGTTCATAAATGAGTGAAAAATTAGTGAGTGTCGACCTCAGAGACTCGGAACTGTGTGGTAGACGAGGCGAATCTGTTTAAAACGCAAAAAATAGAAGCTAAAGAAGCAAATAATTGACACAAATGTTAGGAAGGTCGTCTTCAGGTCAAGGGCGGTTAGGAAATGGAGTGTCGTACAGGAGGCGGTGGAAGCAAATACCATACACAGTTTAAAGGTTAGGTAAGACAAGATCCACGAGGCAGGAACTAGTGATACTGGTAGTTGAAGTTTGAGAGGCCAAGAGGTCAGACTCGACCCCTACCACCGACACTAGGCGAACACAAGTTTACATATATTAGTAAACGATAAAAAAAGTTGTTTGGTCAAGTTACAACTAAATACAAACATAACACAAACTTTTTGTACATTTTTTGAAACTTCGCAAATTATTTGGTTAAGGAAAATGTTTTAATATCTTTTATATACATAATTTCGAGGATAATTCTAAATCATTCTAAAAGAAATCTTCCTCACACCTTCCATAATCTTCCTCACACCTTCCATAATCTTCCTCACACCTTCCATAATCTTCCTCACACCTTCAATAATCTTCCTCACACCTTCAATAATCTTCCTCACACCTTCAATAATCTTCCTCACACCTTCAATAATCTTCCTCACACCTTCCATAATCTTCCTCACACCTTCCATAATCTTCCTCACGCCTTCCATAATCCTCACACCTTCAATAATCTTCTACACCTTCAATAATCTTCCTCACACCTTCCATAATCTTCTCACACCTTCCATAACTTCTCTCACACCTTCCATAATCTTCCTCAAACTTCCTAATCTTCCCCATTCCTTTCAATAATCTTCTCACACCTCAATAATCTTCTCCTCACACTTCCAAAAAATCTTCCTCACACACCCTTTCCCTAATCTTCCTCAAAAGCCTTCATAATCCTCACATTCTATAATCTTTCCCCACCCTTCAATAATCTTCCTCACTACCTTTCCATAATCTTCCCACACCTTCATATATCTTTCCTCACACTTCCATAATTTCCTCAAACCTTCCATAATTTCCTCACTTCCTCAATATCTTCCTCACACCTTCAATAATCTTCCTCAATTCCCTAATCTTCCTACACCTTCCATAATCTTCCTCACACCTTCCATAATCTTCCTCACACCTTCCATAATCTTCCTCACACCTTCAATAATCTTCCTCACACCTTCAATAATCTTCCTCACACCTTCAATAATCTTCCTCACACCTTCAATAATCTTCCTCACACCTTCAATAATCTTCCTCACACCTTCAATAATCTTCCTCACACCTTCAATAATCTTCCTCACACCTTCAATAATCTTTCTCACACCTTCAATAATCTTCCTCACACCTCCATAATTTTTCCTCACAAACCCTTTCCCTAATCTTCCTCACCCTTCCAAATCTTCCCACACCTTCAATAATCTTCCTCACACCTTCAAAAATCTTCCTCAACCCTTCCATAATCTTTTCCCCAACACCTTCCATAATCTTCCTTACACATTCATAATCTTCCCACACCTTCAATAATCTTCCTCACACCTTCCATAATCTTCCTCACACCTTCAATAATCTTCCTCACACCTTCCATAATCTTCCTCACACCTTCCATAATCTTCCTCACACCTTCCATAATCTTCCTCACACACACCTTCCATAATCTTCCTCACACCCTTCTATAATCTTCCTCGAACCTCAATAAACTTCCTCACACCATCAATAATCTTCTCACACCTTACATAATCTTCCCACACCTTTCAAAATCTTCCTCACACTTCCATAATCTTCCTCACACCTTCAAATCTTCCTCACATCATAAACTTCTCACACCTTCATAATCTACCTCACCCCTTTCCATAATCTTCCTCACACCTTCCATAATCTCCTCACACTTCCTCACACCTTCAATAATCTTCCTCACACCTTTCAATACTCTACCTCACGGCTCACACCTTCAATAATCTTCCTCACACCTTCAATAATCTTCCCTGCACACATTCCATAATCTTCCTCACAAAAATACCTTCGATAATTCTTCCTCACACCTTTCCATAATCTTCCTCACCACCTCCATAAACTCATCACAAACCTTCAATATTTCTTCCTCACACCTTCAATAATCTTCCTCATACCTTCCATAAATCTTCCTCACAGCCTGTCCATAATCTTCCTCATACCTTCCATAATCTTCCCTCACACTTTTGCATAATCTTCCTCGTACCTGGAAGAGTCAAAGTACCAAGACTCCCACCCCCAGTACCCAAGACCACCCCACTCCCCTCCAGTACCAACCCACCCACCCCCCTCAATACCAAGACACCCCTCAGTACCAGACCCACCCACCCCCCTCAGTACCAAGACCCCCCTCATTTCCAAGACCCATCCCCCCCCGCCTCAGTACCAAGACCCAACATCCACTCCTCCCTCAGAAACCAAGACCCCCACCCACCCCAGGAACCAAGACCCCTCCCACCCCCCTCAGTACCAGACCCACCAAACCCCCCAAGTACACAAGACCCACCTACCCCCCTCATACACAAGGACCCACCCACACACCTCAGTACCAAGACACACCCACCCCCTCAGTACCAAACCCCCTCAGTTCCCAGAACCCATCCCCCCCTCAATACCATTACCCCCCTCAGTACCAAGACCCCACCAACCTCCCACATACCAGACCCACCCACCCCCTCAGACCAAGAACCCACCCCACCCCCTCAGTACCGAAGACCCACCCACCCCCCTCCGTACCAAGATCCGAACCCCTCCCTCCAGTAACCAGGAGCCGCCCACCCATCCCCTCAGGACCAAGACCCACCCACCCCCCTCAGTACCAAGATCCCACTCACTCTCCCTCATACCAAAGACCCACCCACCCCCCCTCAGTACCTAAGAACCCACCCAACACCCCTCATCCAAACCCACCACGCCCCCTCGGGTTTTAATGAAATGTGTAGTGTGTGTTTCATCCAAGACCCCTAATCAGTCCGGACCTCAATTCTGGACAAGGAACCCCCCTCGTCAATCCACCCCCTTTGAATCCCCCATAAATTTTCACGGGTTTTAAATAACGTGGATCCATGGCTTTAGAGTGCTCCCCGGTGAAATTTGATTTGTGACCCCAATACCTGTGGATGGTTTGAGACATAGTGTGTGGTAGTTGTAGTTTGTGTGGTGTAATTGTAGGGGATTTGGGGTTTGTGGTTGGATGTGTGGGTTGAGAGAGGGGGTGGTGGGATAGTGTGTGATAGTGGGGTGTAATATGGGTGGATATGGGGAAGTGTGTGTATGGATGTGGGGTGTAGATAGTGTGGGGTGGTTTGTGGGTGGTTTGTGGGGGGGAATTTTTAGGTTGGACTTTGTGGTGTGGATTTTGTGTGAAGATAGTGTGTGGGGAATATGGTGGTGGGTTATTGTGGGTGGTTATTTGTGGTGTGGTGTGTGAATTATTGTGGTGTGGATTAGGTGGTGTGATATGTGTGGTTGTGGTGTTGTGATTGGGGTGGGATATATTGTGGTGTGTTTGTGGGGTTGTTTTGGGTGTGGTGGGTTTTTGTGGTGGTAGGGGTGGGGTTAATGTGGTGTGGATTATTTAGGTGGGGTTATATGGGGGTGATGGTGTGGGTAAAATTAAGTGATGGGGGTATTTGTGGTGGGATATATTGTGGTGTGGTATTATTGGGGTGGTTAGGTGTGTGGTGTAATTATTGGGTGTGATATGGGGGGTTGAATTGGGGGGTGTAGTGTGTGTTTAAATTGTGTGGTGAAAGTGTGGTTAAATTTAGTGTGGTGTGGATATAGTGTGGTGTGGTTTATAGTGTGGGGGGGTGTTATGTGTGGTGTGATATGTGTGGTGGTAGTTGTGTGTGGTATAGTGGGGTGTGGGAATTGTGTGGTGTGGATTTAGTGGTGTGTGGATGTATTGGTGTGGATATATTGTGGTGTGGATATGGTGTGGGGGTTTATAGGGTGGTGTGGATAGTGTGTGGGTGAATATTAGTGTGGTGTGGATTTTTGTGGTGGGGTTATATTGTGGTGGGATTGTTTTGGTGTGATTATAGGTGGTGTGGAAATAGGGGGTGGATATGTTGGGTGGGGGTGGTGTGAATATAGTTTGGTGGTTAGTGTGTGGTGGAATATAGTGTGGTGTGGAATATAGTGTGGTGTGGTTAGTGTGGAGTGAATATGTGTGGTGTGGATATGTGTGGTGTGATATAGTGTGGTTTGGTTTTAGTGTGTGGTGGGGAATATAGTGTGGTGTAGTGTGGTGTGGATAAAATTTGGGGTGGGATGTGTGGTGTGGAATATTGTGGGGTTTGGGGTAGTGTGTGGTGTAAAATATAGTGTGGGTGGTTTGGGGGGATATGGGTTTGTGGTGTGAATATAGTGTGGTGTGGTATGTGTGGTGTGGATAATAGTGGGGTGTGGTTTATAGTGTGGTGGGGGTATAGTGTGGTGTGGATATAGTGTGGTGTGAATATATTTGGGTGGTGTGAATATAGTGTGGTGTGTATATAGTGTGGTGTGAATTGTGTTTTGGTGGGTATAGTGTGGTGTGGATATATTTGTGGTGTGGATATGGGTTTTGGTGTGATTAGTGTGGTGGAATATAGTGTGGTGTGAATATATTTGTGGTGTGGAATATGTGTGGGTGTGGATATAGTGTGGTGGGGATATGTATGGTGTAGTGTGTGGTGGGGGAATTAGTATGGTGTAGTGTGTGGTGTAAATATAGTGTGGTGTGGATATAGTGTGGTTGGTGGGAATATAGTGTGGTGGGGAATATAGTGTGGTGGGGAATATAGTGGGGTGTAGTGTGTGGTGTAAATATAGTGTGGTGTGTATTTGTGTGGTGTGAATTTATGGGGTTGGTAGTGTGTGGTGGATAATTTGTGTGGTTTTGGGTAATTATTGTGTGGTAGGGGTAAATATAGTGTGGTGTGGATATAGTGTGGTGTGGATATAGTGTGGTGTGGATATAGTGTGGTGTGGATATAGTGTGGTGTGGATATAGTGTGTGTAGTGTGTGGTGTGAATATAGTGTGGTTGGGTAGTATTTGGTGTGAATATTGGGGTGGTGATGGGGGGTTTATTAGTGGGTGGGTGGGTTGAAAGTGTGGTGTGGATATAGTGTGGTGTAAATATGTGGTGGTGTGGAAGAGTGGGTGTGGATTATAGTGTGGTGTGGAAAGTGGGTGGGGTTTTTGTGTGTTAATGTTGGGGTGGTGTAAAGTGTGGGTGAATATAGTGGTGGTGTGAATTAGGGGTGTGGGTTGATTTGTTGGTGTGTGGATTAGTGTGGTGTGGAATTTTGTGTGGTGTGGATTATAAGTTTTTGTGAATTTTTTGGGTGTAATATTGTGTGGGGTAATGTGGTGTGTGAATAAGGTTGTGTGGATATAGTTGGGGATTATGGGGTGGTTGTGAATTAGTGTGGTGGGGATTTAGTTTGGTTGGGGAAATATAGTGTGGTGTGGTTAGTGTGGTGTGAATATAGTGTGGTGGGTTTGATTGTGGTGTGATATATGTTGGTTGTATGTGTGGTGTAAATTATAGTAGGGTGTAGTGTGTGGGGGGTTAATATAGTGTGGTGTGGATATAGTTGGTGTGATATAGTGTGGTGTGAATTTTGGTGGTGTGGATATAGTGTGGTGTGAATTAGTGTGGTGTAGGTTGTGGTGGTGTGATAGTTGTGGTGGTATGTGTGGTGGAATATTGTGTGGGGTGATTGTGGTGTGAATTTAGTGTGGTGTATTAGTGGGGTGGTGAATATAGTGTGGTGGGGGTTTATATGTGTGTGGTATGTGTGGTGTGGATATTTGTGTTGTGTGGTTGGTTTGTGTGGGGGAAATATAGGTGGTGGGGTTTATAGTGGGGTGGGATATAGTGTGGTGTGAATATAGTGTGGTGTGATTATGTGTGGTGGTGAATATAGTGTGGTGTGTTTTGGTGTGGTTGTGTTTTTGTGTGGTTTTGATTAGTGGGGGTTTGGGATATAGTGTGGTGTGATTATAGTGTGGTGGGGAATATAGTGTGGTGTGTTATGTGTGGTGTGAATATAGTTTTGGTTTTGGAATTTGGGGTGGGGTTTATAGTTTGGTGTATGTGTGGTGGGGAATATAGTTGGTGTGGTTGTGTGGGTGTATATAGTGTGGTGTGGATATAGTGTGGTGGGGAAATATGTGTGGTGTGAATAAGTGGGGGGGAAATATAGTGTGGTGTGGGTTGTGTGGGTGTAATTTTAGGGGTGGTGTAGTGTGTGGTGTGATATAGTGTGGGTTGATGTGTGGTGTGAATATAGTGTGGTGGGGAATATGGTGGTTGTGAATATAGTGTTGGTGTGGATTGTGTGGTGTGGATTAGTGTGGTGGGGATATAGTGTGGTGTGAATATAGTGTGGTGGGGTTATAGTGTGTGTAGGTGGGGTTTGTGAATATAGTTTTTTTGGTGTGGTTTTTGTGGTGGGGAATATAGTGTGGGATGTGTGGTGTGTGAATATAGTGTGGTGTTTTTGTGTGGGTGTGAATATAGTGTGGTGGAAAAGTGTGGTGTGAATATGTGTGGTGTGGATAGTGGGGTTTGGTGGATTTTGTGTGGTGGGGATATAGTGTGGTGGGGATATAGTGTGGGGGATAAGTTTGGTGTGAATATGTGTGTGTGATATAGTGTGGTGTGAATATAGTGGGTGAAAAATTTTAGGTGGTGTGGATTAGTGTGGTGTGGATATAGTGTGGTGTGGATATATGTGGTGTGATTAAAAGTGTGGTGTGAATAGTGTGGTTGAATTAGTGTGGTGTGAATATAAGTGTGGTGTGGATATAGGGGTGGTTGGAATAAAAGTGTGGTGTGGAATATTTTAAGTTGGTATTTAAATAAGTGTGGTGTGATATAGTGTGGTGTGGATATAGTGTGGTGTGATAAGTGTGGTGTGGATATAGGGGTGGTGTGAATATAGTGTGGTGTGGATATATGTGGTGTGGAATTGTGGGGTTTGTGGATTTAGTGTGGTGTGAATATAGTGTGGTGTGGATATTGTGGGGGTTGGATATAGTGTGGTGTGGATTTAGTGTGGTGTAAATATATTGAATAAAAAGAGATGTTTGCAAAGCTTCTTCACTCTTAGAAAATCAGTAAGTGGAATGAGGTTAATGAGGCGGTGTTGCAAGAAATATATCTACACAGTTTAAAGTATAAGTATGAAAGGGACCGGGAATCAGCAAATAACTGCTATATTTTTAAGTTATGATTCGGGACTAGGAACTGAGACTTGACCCTGGCAAACATAACTCCGAGTACCAGATGTCAACATCCCCGCCTACACAGTGAGATATCACACACACACACCACACACACACACACACACACACACACACACACACACACACACACACACACACACACTGGTAGTGTTAATAGCATCATAGACCAGCCTCCAGGCAGTTCATTCTCTCACCAACGTTTCCTATTTTTTCTCTGCCACCTCGCTGCCAGGCGTATCGTACTCTCTCTCTCTATTTAATTTACTTATTATTAGATAATTATATGTTTTTACAAGTTACTAGAATCTAACCCAACCTTAATTAATTTAACCTAAATTCAAGAAATACATAAGTGTAAATTTCTTAAATGTAAAATAACATTGCGCAAAACGTCAAAAAAACTGACGTTTTGAACTGAGAGCGGTTGGTGCAGGAGGTATAACAGTACATTCCTGCGAGTGCGACCAGAAAGCGTTTTAGATGTTTCGCACTTTGCCAAGGTTACTATTTTTTTCATATTCTTTTATCATAATTTTTCTCCCATAATTTTTACTTTCCAGTTTATGACAAGTGTGAGGCTATGATCCTCAGAGTCATTAATATGTGACACCACAGACACTCTGTCGCAATATTGTTCTTTTTATGGTATCTGACCACTTGGGAAAACCCGTGTTGAGGGAGACCAAGTTTATTATTACATTCGCGGGAAAACTCTTAAACCATAAGGACCGTGCAGAGCCTGAGGAACTGGAGGGGTGGTGGTGATCAGGTTTGATCCGAGAACGGGAAGAGTAGCTCAAATTTCTTGGATCAAGAGATCTTCAACATCAAGGCACCCAGCTGTTGGGTGAGGGCAGTGATGATACTAAGGGAGGAAAGTTGTAAGTCTACAGTGTACCCAGAGTGTCCACTCACCCTTGATGATAATGAAGGGCTCTTGATACCCTTTCTTAGATCAGACCCGTTTACCACCCATTCCCCCAGCTCTGCATGGCCCTCACGGGTTGAGTGCGTTCCCATGAATACAAGATGGGGAAGAATGCATCACAAGACAAGGGAAGATACACAATGCAAAGCTCTGATCTCTGCAACACAACTGTCCTCAAAGATTTGTTAAATTATACTTACCTTAAGCTGGACTTACCTTACGAAACAAACAAAGCAAATGATAGTAATTATGGATAAGGTAGATTATAGTGGAAAAATTAACATGTTATTAGCAGACGGAGGAACTTACGTGCCTCTTAAGATCTTTTAATAATACTTTTGTATACAAATTAGTTGCCTTAACAATGTGGTGCAGTCATTGCTAATTTGCTGTTACCGTTAATAAATGCTGTAATTAACTGTCATATTTATAATAAGATAATCACAATTATATGGAAAATAATTCTTATTTTAACAGTCGTTGTCCAAATCATCTTCATAATTCGCACAAGTCATGAAAAACAAGTCTTAGCAAAATTCTGACGAAGGATGAAATCTCTCTTTTAAATAACCTTAGCCAGTCTACCTTTTATCTATACGAATTTACCATTATTCTTTATCCATTCCTTATCCAAATTACAAACATCCATCCAGTAACAACCTGATATTAGCCACACACTCTTCCACTCATCCAGCCTCAACTGTGCCTCCACTTGTACATCTGTCAGCCTCAACTGTGCCTCCACTTCTACATCTGTCAGCCTCAACTGTGCCTCCACTTCTACATCTGTCAGCCTCAACTGTGCCTCCACTTCTACATCTGTCAGCCTCAACTGTGCCTCCACTTCTACATCTGTCAGCCTCAACTGCGCCTCCGCTTCCACATCTGTCAGCCTCAACTGCGCCTCCACTTGTACATCTGTCAGCCTCAACTGTGCCTCCGCTTCTACATCTGTCAGCCTCAACTGCGCCTCCACTTGTACATCTGTCAGCCTCAACTGCACCTCCACTTGTACATCTGTCAGCCTCAACTGCACCTCCGCTTCTACATCTGTCAGCCTCAACTGCACCTCCACTTCTACATCTGTCAGCCTCAACTGCACCTCCGCTTCTACATCTGTCAGCCTCAAACTGCACCTCCATTGTACATCTGTCAGCCTCAACTTTCACCTCCGCTTTAAAATCTGTCAGCCTCAACTTTCACCCCCGCTCTACATCTGTCAGCCTCAACTGCACCTCCACTTCTACATCTGTCAGCCTCAACTGCACCTCCACTTGTACATCTGTCAGCCTCAACTGCACCCCACTTGTCATCTGTCAGCCTCAACTGACCCACCTCCACTTGAACATCTGTCAGCCTCAACTGCACCTCCACTTGTACATCTGTCAGCCTCAACTGCACCTCCACTTGTACATCTGTCAGCCTCAACTGCACCTCCACTTGTACATCTGTCAGCCTCAACTGCACCTCCACTTGTACCCTCTGTCAGGCCTCAACTGCACCTCCACTTGAACATCTGTCAGCCTCAACTGCACCTCCACTTGAACATCTGTCAGCCTCAACTGCACCTCCACTTGAACATCTGTCAGCCTCAACTGCACCTCCACTGCCTCCCATCACCTACTCACTGCTGTCAACAATCATTCCGTCCCATCCTGGTCACTTGGTGGTTTAAGTCTCCCTGGCTCCACTTAGAGAGATGTGCAACATGATAAAACTATTTCAAATCTGACTTCAAAGTGCTGCAGATCTGTTTACCAATTTATAATGCATTTATTAATTCGCTGTAAAGAACAATGACAGATTGTCATGTCTCTTTGATTAATATTAATCTGTGTTGGGCCTACACAGGTCTGGTGGAGGCTCGATTTTCGGCTGCTTTGCGCAGATTACTGTTGTCAGTTATCTGAGTTGCCACACTCACTGGCTGCCTCTACCACAGTGAGTTCTTTACACCAGAACCTATCAACCTGCCACGCCGTCACCTGCTATAAATCCCTTCCTTAGAACACACCATTACCACGTAATGGGTGTGAAGGTGTCCGGGGTTAGACCCCCTTCACTGCCTCCTACACATGACGATCATTCTAACTCCTTGTGATTTCAGAGTGTTTCCTCCACTCTCTCCGCGTTCACTACGAGGTCACACACACACACACACACACACACACACACACACACACACACACAGTAATTATATATATAATATATATATATATATATATATATATATATATATATATATATGTCGTGCCGAATAGGCAGAACTTGCGATCTTGGCTTAAATAGCAACGCTCATCTTGCCATATAGGACAAGCGAAAATTTGTGAATGCAATAATTTCGCCAAAATCATTCTGAACCTAACGAAAAAAATATAATTGATTGTGTTTGTTTAGTATTAAATTATTGTAAACGTATTTAAAATATATTTAGTTGGGTTAGGCTAAAATAAATTGTTTTTCTTATAATAAGGTTAGGTAAGTTTTCTAAGATTCTTTTGGTGCAAAATTAAAAATTTTTACATGAATATTAATGAAAAAAATATATCTTTAAACGTATAAGAGAAAATTTTAGAAAGGACTTAATTTTAAATGAGTTCTTGCTAATTGACCAGTTTTACATATTCGGCACGACATTATATATATATATATATATATATATATATATATATATATATATATATATTATATATATATATATATATATATATATATATATATATATATATATATATATATATTATATATAATATATATATATTTAATATATATATTATATAGAATATATATTATATATATAATTATATATATATTAATAATATATATATATATATATATATATATGTGGTGGCATGATGGAAGGGATAGACTCAGAAGTGTCCCTGTTCACAGATGATGTAAGTTAATGAGGAGAATTAATTCCGACGAAGATCAGGCAGGACTACAAAGGGACCTGGACAGGCTGGACACGTGGTCCAGCAACTGGCTTCTCGAATTCAACCCCGCCAAATACAAAGTCATGAAGACTGGGGACGGGTAAAGAAGATCGCAGACAAAGTATAGGCTAGGTGGCCAAACACTGCACACCTCACTCAAAGAGAAAGATCTTGGGGTGAGCATAACACCGAGCACGTCTCCGGAAGCACACATCAACCAGATAAATGCTGCAGCATACGAGCGCCTGGCAAACCTAAGAATACGTTCCGACACCTTAGTAAGGAATCATTCAAGACACTGTACACTGTATACGTCAGGCCCGTACTGGAGTATTCAGCACCAGTTTGGAACCCACACCTGGTCAAGCACGTCAAGAAATTAGAGAAAGTGCAACGATTTGCAACGAGGTTAGTTCCTGAGCTCAGGGGAATGTCCTACGAAGAAAGGTTAAGGGAAATCGTCCTGACGACACTGGAGGAAAAAAGGGTTAGGGGAGACATGATAACGACATACAAAATACTGCGTGGAATAGATAAGGTGGACAGAAACAGGATGTTCCAGAGAGGGGACACAGAATCAAGGGGTCACAATTGGAAGCTGAAGACTCAGACGAGTCAAAGGCATGTTAGGAAGTATTTCTTCAGTCATAGAGTAGTCAGAAAGTGGAATAGTCTAGCAGGTGAGGTAGTGGAGGCAGGAACCATACATAGCTTTAAGATGAGGTATGATAAAGCTCATGGAGCAGAAAGAGGACCTAGTAGTGTTCAGTGAAGAGGCGGGGCCAGGAGCCGAGTCTCGACCCCTGCAACAGCAATTAATGAGTACACACACACACACACACACGTGTGTGTGTGTGTGTGTGTGTGTGTGGGTTCGAGCCCTTGGCTAGTCGCAGTGTTGTTACTGATCAAATGTACGTGCGTATATATATATATATATATATATATATATATATATATATATATATATAAAATATATATATATATATAATATATATATATATATAAATATATTAATATAATTTAATTTATATTTATATTTATTTATTTATTTATTTATTTATTATTAACACACTGGCCGATTCCCACCAAGGCAGGTGGCCCGAAAAAGAAAAACTTTAAACCATCATTCACTCCATCACTGTCTTGCCAGAAGGGTGCTTTACACTACATTTTTTTAACTGCAACATTAACACCCCTCCTTCAGAGTGCAGGCACTGTACTTCCCATCTCCAGGACTCAGTCCGGCCTCCCCGGGTTTTTCTCTGAACCCCTTCATAAAGGGTTACTTTGCTCACACTCCAACAGCACGTCAAGTATTAAAAACCATTTGTCCCAATCACTCATATCAAACCCTCACGAATGCCCGCTGGAAGTCCAAGCCCCTCGCACACAAAACCCCCCCTTTACCCCCTCCCTCCAACCTTTCCTAGGCCGACCCCTACCCCGCCTTCCTTCCACTACAGACTGATACACTCTTGAAGTCATTCTGTTTCGCTCCATTCTCTCTACATGTCCGAACCACCTCAACAACCCTTCCTCAGCCCTCGGGACAACAGTTTTGGCAGTCCCGCATCTCCTCCTAATTTCCCGAAACTACGAATTCTCTGCATTATATTCACACCACACATTGCCCTCAGACATGACATCCCCCACTGTCTCCAGCCTTCTCCTCGCTGCAACATTCACACCCATGCTTCAAAACCCCATATAAGAGTTTTGGTAAAACTATACTCTCATACATTCCCCTCTTTCCCTCCAAGACAAAGTTCTTTGTCTCCACAGACTCCTAAGTGCACCCGCTCACCCTTTTTTCCCCTCATCAATTCTATGATTCACCTCATTTTTCATAGACCCCTCCGTTTACACGTCCACTCCCAAATATCTGAATACATTCACCTCCTCCATACAAATCCCTCCAATCTGAATCCAATCTTTCATCACCTAATATTTTTATCCTCAAAACCTTACCTTTCCTGTATTCATTTTAAATTTCTTCTTTTACATACCCTACCAAATTCATCCACCAACCTCTGCAACTTCTCTTCAGAATCCCCCAAGAGCACAGTGTCATCAGCAAAGAGCAACTGTGACAACTCCCACTTTGTGAGCCTCACTATCCTCGTAAAAACCCTTCACTGCTTCAGTAACCTACCTCCTATACAATACAAACTGCCACATTGCCCCCCCATCCACCCTGTCATACGCCTTTTCCAACCATAAATGCCACAAAAAACCCCTTTAGCCTTTTCTAAATACTGTTCACTTATATGTTTCACTGTAAACACCCGGTCCACACACCCCCTACCTATATATATATTTTATATATATATATATATAATATATATATATATATATATATATATAACAAGTAGTAGGTTGGTAGACAGCAACCACCCAGGGAAGTACTACCGTCCTGCCAGATGACGTGAAACAAAAACCGTAACTGTTTTTCATGATGGTAGGATTGCTGGGTTTTTTTTTCTGTCTCATAAACACGCTAGATAACAGGGATATCTTGCTACTCCTACTTACACTTGGTCCACACTTCACAGACACCACATGCATATATATATATATACATACATCTAGGTTTTTTCCCCCTTTTCTAAATAGCTTTTGTTCTTTTTATTTCTTCTATTGTCCATGGGGGAAATGGGAAAAAAATCTTTCCTCCGTAAGCCATGCGTGTCGTATGGGCGACTAAAATGCCGGGAGCAATGGGGTAGTAAACCCCCTTTTCCTGTATACATTTACTAAAAAAGAGAAGAAGAAAAAAATTTATAAAAATGGGATGCTTAAATGTGCGTGGATGTAGTGCGGATGACAAGAAACAGATGATTGCTGATGTTATGAATGAAAAGAAGTTGGATGTCCCTGGCTCTAAGCGAAACAAAGCAAGGGGGTAGGAGAGTTTCAGTGGGGGAAATAAATGGGATTAAATCTGGGGTATCTGAGAGAGTTAAGCAAAGGAAGGGGTAGCAGTAATGTTAAAAGATCATTATGGAAGGGGAAAAGAGAATATGAATGTGTAAATTCAAGAATTATGTGGGTAAAAGTAAAGGGTTTGGGTGCGAGAAGTGGGTCATAATAACGTGTATGCACCCTGGAAGAAGAGAGGAATGCAGAGGAGAAGAGAGATTTTGGGGGATGTTAAGTGAATGTATAGGAACCTTTGAACCAAGTGAAGAGTAATTGTGGTAGGGACCTGAATGCTAAAGTAGGAGAAACTTTTAGAGAGGGTGTGGTAGGTAAGTTTGGGGTGCCAGGGGTAAATGATAATGGGAGCCCTTTGATTGAACTTTGTATAGAAAAGGGGTTTAGTTTAGGTAATACATATTTTAAAAAAAAAAGGGTAAATAAGTATACAAGATATGATGTAGGGCAAATGACAGTAGTTGTTGGATTATGTATTGGTAGATAAAAGACTGCTGAGTTGACTTCAGGATTTTACATGTTTATGAGGGGCCACAGATATATCAGATCACTTTCTAGTTGTAGCTACACTGAAGTAAAAGGTAGATGGGATACAAAGGGGAATAGAAGTATCAGGAAGAGAGAGGTGAAGGTTTTATAAACTAAAAGAGGAGGCAGTTAGGTAAGATATAGACACTATTGGAGGGTAGATGGGCTAATGAGAGCATAGGAAATGGGTCGAAGAGTATGGGGTGGATTAAAAATTAGTGTTAGAGTGTTCAGCAGAAGGTTTTTGGTTACAGGAAGTGGGGGGGCAAAGGGGGTAAGAAAGGGGCGATTGTGGAATGATGATGTAAAGAGAGTATAAGGGAGAAAAAGTTAGCATATGAGAAGTTTTTACAAAGTAGAAGTGATGCAAGGAGGAAGAGTTTTATGGAGAAAAAGAGAGAGGTTAAGAGTTTGGGTGAAGCAATGTAAAAAGAGAGCAAATGAGAGAGTGGGTGAGATTTTAAATCAACAAATTTTGTGAAAATAAGAAAAATTTTTTGGAGTGAGATTAACCAAGTTAAGAAACCTAGAGAACAAATGGATTTTCAGTAAAAATAGGAGAGGAGAGTTATTAAATGGAAATTAGGGGTATTGGGAAATGGAGGGAATATTTGAGGAATTGTTAAATGTTGATGAAGAATAGGAAGCTGTGATTTCGTGTATAGGCAAGGAGAATAACATCTTGTAGGAGTGAGGAAGAGCCAGTTGTGAGTGGGGGGGAAGTTCGTGAGGCAGTAGGTAAAATGAAAGGGAAAAGGCAGCCGGGATTGATGGATAAAGAAGAAATGTTAAAAGCAGGTGGATATAGTTTTGGAGTGTTGGTGCAATTTTTTAATAAATGTATGGAAGAGGGTAAGGTACCTAGGGTTTGCAGAGAGCATGCATATTCCTTTGTATAAAGAAAAGGGATAAAAGAGAGTGCAAAAATTATGGGGGGAAATAAGTCTGTTGAGTGTACCTGGTAAAGTGTATGGTAGAGTTTAAAATGAAAGAATTAAGAGTAAGACGGAGAATGGGATAGCAGATGAAAAAGGGAGGCTTTAGAAAGGTAGGGGGTGTGTGGACCAGGTGTTTACAGTGAAACATATAAGTGAACAGTATTTAGATAAGGCTAAAGAGGTCTTGTGGCATTTATGGATTGGAAAAGGCGTATAACAGGGTATGGGGGGCAATGTGGCAGATGTTGCAAGTGTATGGTGTAGGAGGTAGGTTACTGAAAGCAGTAAGAGTTTTTACGAGGATGAGGCTCAATTAGAGTAATAGGAAAGAGGAAATTTTTTCCATAAAAGTAGCCTTAGACAAGGATTGTGATGTCACCGGGGTTTGTTTAATAATTTATAGATGGGGTTGTAAGAGAAGTAAATGCGAGGGTCTTGGCAAGAGGCGTGGAGTTAAAAGAAAAGAATCACACACAAAGTGGGAGTTGTCACAGTTTGCTCTTTGCTGATGACACTCCCTTTTGAGATTCTAAAGAGAAGTTGCAGAGTTTTGGGGGGATGAATTTGGTAGGGTGTGCAAAAGAAAAAAATTTAAAAGGGTGAATACAGGAAAGGAAAGGGTTATGAAGGAAACAAAAAGATTGGGTATGAAAGATTGAATAAAAGTTTGGGAGGGAGAGAGTATGGAGGAGAACATTCAGATATTTGAGTGGACGTGTCAGGGGATGGTCTAATGAAAGATGAGGTGAATCATAGAATTGATGAGGGAAAAAAGTGAGTGGTGCACTTAGGAGTCTGTGGAGACAAAGAACTTTTTCCTTGGAGGGAAGAGGGGGAAATGTTAGAGTATAGTTTTAACCAACGTTCCCTTATATGGGTTTTGAAAACGTGGTGATGAATGTTGCAGCGAGGAGAAGGCTGGAGGCATGGTTGATGTCATTTTCTGAGGGCAATGTTGTGTGGGGAATATAATGCAGAGAATTCGTAGTTTGGAAGTTAGGAGGAGGTGCGGGGTTACCAAAACTGTTGCCAGAGGGCTGAGAAGGGGTTTTTGAGGTGGTTTTGGACATGTAAGAGAATGGAGCGAAACAGAATGACTTCAAGAGTGTATCATCTGTAGTGGAAGGAAGGCGGGTAGGGGTCGGCCTAGGAAAGGTTGGAGGGGGGGGTAAAGGAGGTTTTGGAGCGAGGGGCTTGGACTTCCACAGCATGCTGAGCGGTTTGATAGGAGTGAATGGGGACAAATGGTTTTAATACTTGACGTGCTGTTGAGTGTGAGCAAAGTAACATTTAAAGAAAGGGTCAGGGGAAAACCGGCAGGGCCGGGCTTGATCCTGGAGATGGAATACAGTGCCTGCACTCAGAAGAGGGGTGTTAATTTGCAGTTTTTAAAAAATGTATGTAAAGCACCCTTCTGGGAAGACAGTGATGGAGTGAATGATGGTGAAAGTTTTTCTATTTCGGGGCCCCCCTGCCTTGGTGGAATCGGCCAGTGTGATAATAAAAAAATAATAAAAAAATATAATAAATATATATATATATAATATATATAATATAAAATATATATATCGTAAATTTATCTACATTTACGTAATTTACCATAAAGGAAGAGGACGGTAACTATGGTAGAACAGACCCCACACGATACTTTCTAGTGGCTTAATTCATTGGAACCAAACGATGGCCCTACTGGCCTTACTGGCCTGCGTGGCCCTACTGGCTATCGTGGCCTTACTGGCCCGTCTGGCCCCGTCATCGATGTAATAGACGCCTCTTATCTACCGTGATTGAGGAGAATAACCTCGGTCACAATTATGTGGACGACCTCCCAGACTGCCTTCCTTCCTCCTTGTCATCCCAGCCTGCCTGCCTTCCTCCTTGTCATCCCAGCCTGCCTGCCTTCCTCCTTGTCATCCCAGCCTGCCTTCCTTCCTCCTTTTCCTCTCAGCCTGCCTTCCTTCCTCCTTTTCCTCCCAGCCTGTCTTCCTTCTTCTTCGATCTCGCAACTTGTCTTCCTTCCTACTTTTCCTCCAAGCCTGCCTGCCTTCCTCTTCGACTTCCCAACCTGCCTGCCTTCCTCTTCGACCTCCCAACCTGCCTTCCTTCCTCCTTTTCCTCTCAGCCTGCCTTCCTTCCTCCTTTTCCTCCCAGCCTGCATTCCTTCCTTCTTTTCCTCCGAGCATGCCTTCCTTCCTCCTTGTTCTCCGAGCCTGCTTTCCTTCTTCCTTTTCCCCCCCCAGTCTGCCTTCCTTCCTCCTTTTCCTCGTGGCCTGCCTGCCATCATCCTTGTCCTCCTCCTATCGCTTGGGGATCTGACATCCATTGGGAAAAAGCGGTGGGCACTGTACCCTATCCACACCTAGCTAGGGATCTCTGGCCATCCATGGGGACTCTTGTACACATTCCACACCTCCCAGTGATCTCTGGTTATCCCTGGGGACCCTTGTACACCACCCACACCTAGCAAGGGATCTTTGGCCACCCACACCTAGCTAGCGATCTCTGGCTATCCCTTACGACCTTTGTATATACACCAGTCACGGTATTGTGGGTTAATGAAATGTTACAGATAGCCACTGTATTGAGGGTTGGTGCTGAACCGTTGCAGCTGACATAGTATTGTGGGTTTGTGGGTAATGGAGTCAATCACTCCTCCTATTAAAAAAACTTTGCAATAATGTTGGTAGAATTACCGATAATGTGTTAGGTAAGGTTAGGTTGTTGTTGTGTATGTATGTGTGTGTGTGTGTGTGTGTGTGTACGTTTCACTCACCAGTAGCTTTACGTTGCCACAGTAAAATGTCACATTAGTTGCACTTGTGTCCTTTTACCTAACATAAAAAATCTTAGCTCCAATACAGTGCATTAAGGCACCTCTTATGAAAGAAGACTTTTAGAGATTGGCAAAGCGTTTCAAACTGGTAGAACTTTCAGCTATATATATAGAGGCACATGTCAGGTGTGTGGAGAGAATCGGGCACTTAACAGGACTGGCCTTATCCGTGCACACAATGGGTGTACTGGATCTCATATGGTCCCTGCAGAGAGCAGCCCACAGCCTCCACAGGCAGATGAAAATTCCAATGGCAACCCCCTCAGTTGCGAAGACCTACTAATGGCATTCACATCCACTGCTAGCAGTACTCTGTCTCATATTCCTAAAGCGGCTCGTCCATATGCAGCAGGGAAATTCAGAAACCTTCTAAAGCAGATGAATGGTGGTTCCAACAACTTAGAAGCCAGAGGCACCATTAAGGCATGGCGCAACCTACTCCTGTTTGGCAATGTCGTCTAGCAGTTCCTGCAAGATGCGGTAAATTGCTAACCACATCAGTCATCAACGCAGTGCGCAACTACCCAAGAACAGATAATTGTGTCCCTCTGCCCCATCATCGCAGGAATCAGAGGCTGACCCCAAAACAAGCCTCTGAACACAAGAAAATTTGTGCACAGGTTAGCAAAAAAATTGAAGAAGGTAATACAGTAGGAGAAATCAGAATCACAAGTGACGACACAGTTGCTCCCAAAGATGAGGCCACAGCACAAGCACTAACAAACAGGCACCCGACCAGGAACACCGGTGTCATTAACAACAACTTTGATGATGATCACATCACCGGACAATTAATTTTGCCAGAATCATAAGTTTATAAAGCGATAGTGTCATTTCCTGCAGGATCCGCAGGAGGCTACACTAGAATACGACCGTAACACATCAGAGATGGTAAGTCCAGTATTTGGTACAGCTGCATCAATCCTCCTTTCTGAGCTAACAATCTTCGCCAACAACTGTCTGGTTGGGTGGATTTCAGAAGAAATTAAACCTTTCTTTTTTGGAGCCTCATTATTCGCTCTGAAGATGGATGGAGGAATCAGACCTATTGTTGTTGGTAATACTCTTCGCCGTCTCATTGCCAAAGCAGCAGTAAGACATATTCACGTAGAAGCCGCCAGTTTACTCCAGCCAAACCAACTGGGCTTTGGGGTCTCTCAAGGCAATGAAGCGGCAGCTCACGCAGCAAGGGCTTACATCAGGGACTTACTAGAAGACAAGACTGTTGTCAAACTATACTCAAGAAATGCCTTTAATATGGTGAAGAGAGATGTGGTTTTGCCAGCTGTTCGAGATCAGTTCCCAAGTCTTTTTCCCTTTATTTCAGTTGGCTACAGCAAATTCTCAATTCTCTTGTTAGGGGAGCATGTAATTCACTCACCAGAGGGTGTTCAGTAGGGTGACCCACTCGCTCCCTTACTCTTCTGCATGGCGGTAAGAGAATTAACTTTCAGCTTGCGCAGTGAGCTCAATATCTGGTACCTTGACAATGGCACTCTGGCAGGTACAGTAGAGTCCCTGCTAGAGGACCTACAACTGGTGAAGTCACAGGAAGAAGCCCTAGGACTCATTCTCAATTCCTCCAAGTGTGAAACCATCACAACCAACCAGGAAATAATCACAGCTGTGCGAACAATCCTTCCTGAAGCCTCTACTACCACCCCGTCGAAGATCATCCTCTTTGGAGCACCGCTGGGTCATCAGGCCATCGACACAGTCCTTAAGGACACAATGAATGACCAAAAGAGTATAAAGGAAAGAATAAATTATCTTGATGCCCATGACGCCCTGTATCTCTTCACAAGGTGTTTTACTCTGTCAGCGAATATGACATCAAGCTATCTTTAAGAAGGCACTGAATCTGTCACTGAAAGATCACCAATGGGATCAAGCAACTCTTCCAATGCGACTGAGAGGTATAGGGGTACGCAAGGCAACGCAGGTAGCTTTACCTGCATTTCTGTTCTCGTGCATGGCTTCCAGTGAACTAGAAGGAAATTGTCCCAGAATACTTGAGGGGTGCAATAGGAGCTCAACACCCCAGGTTCATTGAAGCAGCCATGCAATGGGACACCCTTGCAGACTCTTCAAGCAGGCCAGCTTCTCCCAAGGAGTACAGTCTCACAGGGACAAACCGATCATGAAAAAAATCGTCGACACATTGTTCAACAACGCTTCAGGAAAGGACAAAGCTCGTCTCCTAGCGGTGGAGGCACCACATTCAGGATATTTCCTTTTAGGTGTTCCCAATTCCTCCTTGGGCACCCGACTCGCTCTTCGCATAGCCGCGTCAGAAGGGAAGTATGCCAGCCATGAGGAGGTCGGTGACATCAAGCGAAGTTTCGCCACAGCCCGTTGCCCAGCTGAACGAGAACCCCAAGTACTGAGGTCTGACAGAAGTCAAAAACGACCAGATGGAGTCACTATGCTACCCTGGAAGGATGGTAAGCAGATTACCTGGGACTACACATGTGCCTCTACGTTGGCAGACACCTACTTGCCATACTCTGAAGCTGAAGGAGGTGGAGCTGCCAGTTTCAGGGAGACCCAGAAAATCCACAAATATGGAGGGCTGCCACCTTGCTGTAACATCATTCCAGTAGGGTCGGAGACCACTGGAGCATGGGGTAAGTGTGCTCTCAAATTCATCGAAGAATTAGGTGAAAAAAATCATCACAGAAACCAAAGATCACAAAGCGGCCAGCTTCCTCTTTCAGAAACTCAGTGATGCGATCCAGAGGGAAAATGCCTGCAGCACTCTGGGTACACGGCCCATCGCCGGGGAGCTGGATGAAGTATTTGAGATGTAGGCTCTGAGACATTATTTATATTGTCCTACTTCCCACTGTATCTTTATTGAAGAATTCTTTCTATAAACAAAGTTCATACAGAATATATAATATAAGGGGTGGTAGGAGAGGAAAATATTCAAACAGCTTCGGGGAGAATCTTGAATTTTCCCTGAAGTAAGTTTATTCTCTTCTCTGAGGATGAGGGTCACCAGTCCAGTTCCAGAGGTGGTGCCTCCCTATGTGTGTGTGTGTGTGTGTGTGTGTGTGTGTGTGTGTGTGTGTGTGTGTGTGTGTGTGTGTGTGTGTGTGTGTGTGTGTGTGTGTGTGTGTGTGTGTCGAATAGGCAGCACTTGCCATCTTGGCTTAAGTAGCAGCGCTCTTCTTGCCGAATAAGACAAGCAAAAATTTGTGTATGCAATAATTTCGCAAAAATCATTCTGAACCTAACGAAAAAAATATATTTCTTAGTGTTTGTTTATTATTAAATTATTGTAAACTTGTCTAAAATATATTTAGTTGAATTAGGCCAAATTAAATTAAGCTTGTTATAATAAGGTAAGTTTTCTAAGGCTCTGCTGGTACAAAATTATTAATTTTTACATGAACATGAATGAAAAAATATATCTTTAAACGTACAAGAGAAAATTTTAGAAAGGATTTAATTTTAAATGAGTTCTTGCTAATTGACCAGTTTTACCTATCCGGCACACCACACACACACACACACACACACACACACACACACACACACACACACACACAAGATTCCTTGTAAAATTTACGATAAAGTTTATTACGGTCAAACTGGTAAAAGTCTCGAACTTAGATTAAAACAACATAAATATAGCATTAGAACTGGACAAGATTCCAATGCTCTATTTATTCATGTGAGAGACTTTAACCATCCAATTGATTTTCAAAAAGTTGAGAAAGTTGTATCAAGCAAGTCCATGGTTGACAGGAATATAATTGAATCTTGTTTCATAAAAAACAGTTTTGAAAATATGAATATTTCCTTAGGTTTGTATATATTAGATTCATTTATAATTAATAAAATTTGGTTAGAGTTAAATAATACATTGGACAAATAATAAACCTTATTTCTTGGGTAGAATGATTTGTTGGTGGGTTGTCGTGAGGACTTGTCTAGTTGGACCAGCGGACCTACTACAGTGTTCCTCTCTTCTTGTGAGTCCGGTATTGTCCCGCGTCAGGTGTTTTATTGTTGTGGGAGTTGACTGTGAGGTGTCGTCTAAGCCCTTTAATTGCCTTCCTTTGATGTATTACTTTCATAGTTCCTTGACAATGTGAGTAGTCACGAAAGCGCTTGGAATTTCACTACTCTTTCACAGTGGTTGTTTTGCATATTTTAAAATCACCTGTTTACTGTGATCTTATTGCACACACTCATATATATATATTATATATATATATATATATATATATATATATATATATATATATATATATATATATATATATACATATATATATATATATATATATATATATATACATAATATATATATATATATATATATATATATATATATATAATACAATATATATATATATATTTATACGTGTGAGAGAGAGAGAGAGAGAGAGAGAGAGAGAGAGGAGAGAGAGAGAGAGAGAGAGAGAGAGAGAGAGAGAGAGAGAGAGAGAGAGAGAGAGAGAGAGCAATGAAATCA
>NC_069409.1:31703083-31719028 GCF_026875155.1 Cherax quadricarinatus
CAGCGACAGAGTAAGCGGTAACACCACTGTGGCTTCGACAGCAGCGGTATCTACAGCGGAAACAGTGTCAACTGCGGCCGTAACGGCGGGTGCATCAGTGAACGTCGGCGTCAGTCTCTCTCTACTGCAGACCAAACTATATCCCTAACTCATTCCGAATCAGGGATGATAAGCCATGGAAAATTTTGAGAAATGGGAAAGTCCTCATATTGGTTATGTCGACAAATGTGTCGCTCAAACCTCGGTACCACGGTAAGATGACCAGCATCGGGGTGTATTTGGGTTGAAGAAGATCCCTGCGGAAGAGTTGGTGCTAAGAGGGAAGGAGAGACGGGGGTGAAGTGGACGAAAGATATTGGAGGACAAGGAGAGATCCGAACAAGGGTCAGAATGATACGACAAAGTTGCTAGTGCATGGAGAGCGATGAAGTGGGGATAAGAGTGGTGGTCATCAAAGAGAGCGAGAGTAAGAGATAACGTGAGGGAGTATGAGAAGTGATCACCTTAGAGAATGAGAGTGTAAGTAGTAATTGCACCAATAAAGTTTAGGGCAATTAAGAGAGGTAGGAAACAATGGAACAAACTGTAAACCCAGAGTGTATTACGCTGATATCTGGTGGTTAACGCTCTCGCTTCACACGGCGAGGGCCTGGGTTCGATTCCCAGCCAGAGTAGAAACATTGGACGTGTTTCTTTCCACCTGTTGTCTATGTTCCCCATCAGTAAAATGGGTACCTGGGTGTTAGTCGACTGGTGTGGGTCGCATCCTGGGACACTGACCTAAGGAGGCCTGGTCACAGACCGGGCCGCGGGGGCGTTGACCCCCGGAACTCTCTCCAGATAAAGTCACAAGATGATTCCCAACACCAGACACTGACTAGTGTGAGGTTTGGTTTGCACCTTCCTCATTTCTGATTATTCATTAACGATCCTTCTCAAAGCTTATCCAGTTTTACATACTCTGTTCACTTTCTCTACTTTCCACAGAGAACCTTTTCCTGAATCTTGCACTTTCGCTTCCCAGTTCACCTAGCAATATATACGTACCTGAGTAATTGCGGCAGGTTGTGGGCGGCAGGTTGTGGTCGGCAGGTTGTGAGTGGTACCCTGTGAGATGCCACACACAACATGTACATTAGACACAACTGAGGTTTAAAATTAACAGACAGGAAAACAACTCTTGGCTTTTAAATTCAAAGATGCGGATCCTAATGACGTACGATCAGCAAAAAGAAAAAACAACTAGCAGAAAAAACTTTCATTAGGAAGATGTTTCTCTCGGTGTAAAAATGTTGTCGTCGAGTAAATGTTCTGTAAGTGAAGTATTTTCAGATTAAGTTGTGTGTAACAATTATATTGAGACTTGATAAAGTTCACTGTGTGGGCGAAACGTAGTTATGATCGCATTATACTGCTTTATATTTATTTCTTCCTGTTGAGGGTATTGTATACCATTTATGTGCACGATGTCTTGGTTCATGAACAATACCTTCACTTCCCTGTTCAATATCGCCAGTGTCTTGGTTCATGAACCATACCTTCACTTCCCTGTTCAATATCTCCAGTGTCTTAGTTCATGAACCATACTTTCACTTCCCTGTTCAATTATCTCCAGTGTCATTGGTTCATGAACCATACCTTCACTTCCCTGCTCAATAATCTCCATGTCTGGTTCATGAACCATACCTTCACTTCCCTTTCAATATCTCCAGTGTCTTGGTTCATGAACCATACCTTCACTTCCCTGTTCAATATCTCCAGTGTCTTGGTTCATGAACCATACCTTCACTTCCCTGTTCAATATCTCCAGTGTCTTGGTTCATGAACCATACCTTCACTTCCCTGTTCAATATCTCCAGTGTCTTGGTTCATGAACCATACCTTCACTTCCCTGTTCAATATTTCCAGTGTCTTGGTTCATGAACCATACCTTCACTTCCCTGCTCAATATCTCCAGTGTCTTGGTTCATGAACCATACCTTCACTTCCCTGCTCAATATCTCCAGTGTCTTGGTTCATGAACCATACCTTCACTTCCCTGCTCAATATCCAATTAGAGCATTATGTCCAGGTAGAGCTGCTCTGATCTCCCTATTAATATTGCTTACAAGGAAGGTAAGTTAAACGTAATATTTAGTGTTTTGTATGTGTGGGAGTGATGCCGATTTCATTGTGTTTGTGTTGGCAAATGCAGTAAATAGTAAATATGTAAATAGGAAGAAGAGTTAAAAGCGCTGAGAATACATATAGACAGACATGAGAAATATGTTGTAATCCAACCCCTTTCTATATTTCCCATCCCAGAAATCCCACCGCTTGTCTATTTGGAAATAAGTAATGGGATTTGTATCACCATCACAACTATCACTGCTACCATCACAACTATCACTGCTACCATCACAACTATCACTGCTACCATCACAACTATCACTGCTACCATCACAACTATCACTGCTACCATCACAACTATCACTGCTACCATCACAACTATCATTGCTACCATCACAAGTATCACTGCTACCATCACAACTATCACTGTTACTATCACAACTATCACTGCTACCATCACAACTATCATTGCTACCATCACAACTATCACTGCTAACCATCACAACTATCATTGCTACCATCACAACTATCAACTGCACCATCACAACTACATTGCTACCATCACAAGATCACTGCTACCATCAACAACTATCACTGTTACTATCACAACTACACTGCTACCATCACAACTATCATTGCTACCACCATCACAAGTATCACTGCTACCAATCACAACTATCATTGCTACCATCACAACTATCACTGCTACCATCACAACTATCACTGCTACTATCACAACTATCACTGCTACCATCACAACTATCACTGCTACCATCACAACTATCACTGCTACCATCACAAGTATCACTGCTACCATCACAACTATCATTGCTTACCATCACAAGTATCACTGCTAACCATCACAACTATCATTGCTACCATCACAAGTATCACTGCTACCATCACAACTATCATTGCTACCATCACAAGTATCACTGCTACCATCACAACTATCACTGCTACTATCACAACTATCACTGCTACCATCACAACTATCACTGCTACCATCACAACTATCACTGCTACCATCACAAGTATCACTGCTACCATCACAACTATCATTGCTACCATCACAAGTATCACTGCTACCATCACAACTATCATTGTTACCATCACAAGTATCACTGCTACCATCACAACTATCATTGCTACCATCACAAGTATCACTGCTACCATCACAACTATCATTGCTACCATCACAACTATCACTGCTACCATCACAACTATCACTGCTACTATCACAACTATCACTGCTACCATCACAACTATCACTGCTACTATCACAACTATCACTGCTACCATCACAACAACGATCACCACAAGTATCACCACCATCACCTCCACAATTACCACCACTGTTATTTCTATCACCACACTGATTCACAGATCCTATCCACCACTGAAAAACATCACCACCACTGTCATAATTATCACTACTACTACTACAACTATCATCAACACTCACCACAATCCCCATTTCCCATCCTTCTAAGAAGTGACTGACTCCTCAACTATTTACCAATTTTCCGCTAATCTCTGGCCACGAGAGTTCTAGAGTGACAAGTCCATTACAGCTTTGAAATGGTCTGGGTAAGGTGATCTGGCAAAGGTGGAGGCGTGGCCATGTTAGGGGCGTGGCCATGGTAGGGGCGTGGCCATGGTAGGGGCGTGGTCATGGTTGGGACTAGGTTATTATAGGGACAAGGTCATGGTAAGAAGAGGTCATGGACGTTCTTTTAAGCACAGTGTATAGAGAACCTACCCAGACGAGCCTATGTATTTCCACTCACTTTATGATATAAGGAGAGAGAGAGAGAGAGAGAGAGAGAGAGAGAGAGAGAGAGAGAGAGAGAGAGAGAGAGAGAGAGAGAGAGAGAGAGAGACAGACAGACAGACAGACAGACAGACAGACAGACAGACAGGCGTAATCATCGGGTTCTTTCTCAGAGCACACACTTTCCAGCCCACAGTTTCTTGAAGAGGAACGGGATCATATTTTCCATGTGTTCACATGTTCATCTTTGACTTCAAGAGACACGCCCGTCGGATCATCAGCGCGGCCACACGAGAACTGTCTCCAAGTCTTCCTGTTGGAGAGGTGTCTAGCAACGTCACCGAGGCTCACGCTAGTTGAAAAATGAGTGTAGCCACAAGTTCTTCGTCTACCATCAAAAACTTAGATAAGAAAAGGACATCCAAAACACTCGAAACTGGAGGAGTTTATACTAAGCTGTGCTGGGATGTAATAAGGTATACGCGAGGGAGTAGACCATCTTGTCAACAACCTATACCAGACTAGTGCAATTGCAAGTACCATTTCAAATTGTATTTTTATATTATAAGTTTATATTATAATTCCTACCATCTGTCCATTTAACTTTGCTTACCATTACTTAATTTTAGTCCCTTATATGTTTTCTCCTTTATTTTAGCTTTATATAACTATCCTAGTTTATATATTCACAATTGTTAAAATAATCAAGGTGCTATTCTTAGGTGCTAAAGTAGAATAAGTTCACAATTTTGCCATTATATTCCAAAGCTCATTTTTTGATTACCACTTTATTGGTCACCACAACCTATATTAGTCCCTTTTATATTATAATTTTATACTATAATTCTAACTTTAAAAAATTACCTTTATAGTACTACCTACTATCATATTTGATCATCACTTTATTTGTATTAGTCCCTTAGCTCATTATTTTACATTTGTTAAATAATCCAGGTGCTATTTTTTAGCTTAAGACTTTGTTTTATACTTAATTCAAACTATAGATTCACTACAAATCTTATGATTACAAGCATTGATCCTGATACCAACCTCTTATTTAATGACTTAAATGAATCAAACAGTAACTGTAATTACTACACTGCAGAACAATCAAAGGCACTTCTCAGTGCCAACAACAACATAACTATATTTAACTACAATATCAGATCTTTAAGCAAGCATTACGATGACCTCATAGCATTACTAAATTCCTTACATGCCAATATGTCCATCATTACACTAACTGAAACCTGGCTAAAGCCTGATAGTACAGATGTCTATGCCATTCCTGGTTACACAGCCATACACAACTGTAGGCCAGATCAACAAGGGGGTGGCACAGCCATATACTACTCAGACCAACTAGAATGTATCACAATACTTGCACAAGGGATGAACATGGGGAATATATAATAGCTAAATTCAAATCAAAGTACCTACAAAAACCTCTCACATTGATAAACATCTACAGAGTTCCACAGTCAAACATTAGCCAATTTAGTCAAAATCTAGGAAGTATGATAACTGATGCACGCATGAACAAAGATCACTTACTACTCTCAGGTGACTTCAATATAAATCTCCTGCAAGACCAGGACCCACACGTTACTGAATTCACAAACACAATGAGTAACTGTATGTTACTACCAACAGTAACAAAACCTACAAGAGTTACAGAGACTAGTGTTTCCCTACTTGACCACATCTGGGACCAACACCATATCCCCTTTAAAATCAGGCATAATTACAGATAATACCACAGACCACTACCCTACTTTCCTCATAACAACTCTTGGTAAACTACCCCAAGACACTACTAAAGTCACCTTCAGACTTCACAATGAGGCAGCCATTAATAACTTCACAACAGCAATAGCAAACATTGATTGGCACACTGAGCTAGAAACCTATACAGATATTGACGAATGTATTAATAATTTTCTAAAAAAAACCCAATACCTCTATAACAAGCACTGCCCTAAAAAAACTAAACAGATGACAGCAAAGAGACTGAACAGTCCCTGGCTAACACCCAGCATTCTCAAATCCATAAATACAAAACACCAATATGAAAACAGTACAGAATGGGTCACATAACCAGAGACCAAACAAAACGTTACTCGTCAATCCTAACCACCTGATAAGAAGGGCAAAAAAATTGTATTATGAGAACAGATTATCCAACTTACGAGGTGATATAAAAAAGACCTGGAAAACCCTATCAAAATTCTGGGAACAAAAAAGATATCACGAAATAGCGAAATAAAATTAGCAAAAACAGATGAACCCCAACTCCCACCAACAGAAACAGCAAACAGACTCAATGATTTCTTCTCCACTATAGGACAAAACCTTGCCAATAAAATCCCAAGCTCAGATACCCCACCAAATGACTACCTCACCGGCAACTACCCGAACACACTGTTCCTAGCTCCGACTAACCCATACGAAGTCTCCCTTATTATCAACGCACTAAAAAACAAGGCAGGAGATTTAAATACCTTACCACCCCTTATATACAAAAAAGTGTCACAAGTGCTATCACCAATCATTGCAACACTCTTTAACAAATCCATTGAACCTCCACCTTCCCTACAGTACTCAAAATAGCAAGGGTCACCCCGATCCACAAAGGAGGAGACCAAACAGAGTTGAATAACTATAGGCCAATATCCAACTTACAACCTCTCTCAAAAATCTTCGAAAAATTAATTCATAAACGAATCTACTCCTACCTTATCTCCAAAACATACTCAACCCCTGCCAATTTGGATTCAGGCCTAATAAAAAATACTAATGATGCTATTATACACATGCTAGAACATATATACACTGCAATAGAGAAAAAAGAAGTCCCACTGGGGATCTTCATTGACTTACGTAAAGCTTTTGATACAGTTTGACCATGACTTGCTCCACGTAAAATTGTCAAAACTATGGTATAAGAGGGCACTCCCTCAACTACCTCAAGTCTTTTCCTCAGCAACAGAAGCCAATATGTGTACGCAAATGGGCAAACTCTTCTGCACAACCAATTACAGTTGGTGTCCCACAGGGAAGTGTCCTTGGCCCTCTTCTCTTTCTCCTATACATAAATGACCTTCCAAATGCTTCGCAATTACTCAAACCCACACATTTGCAGATGACACTACATACGTCTTCTCTCACCCGAGCCCAGTCACGCTAGCCAATACTGTAAATACCGAATTACAGAAAATATCTACCTGGATGAGGACTAACAAACTTACACTAAACATTGACAAAACCTACTTCATTCAGTTTGGTAACAGAGCTACAGATGTCCCTCTTAACATAATGATAAATGGATCACCTATCACAAAACTAACAGAGGGAAAATTCTTAGGAATCCACCTTGATAATAGACTCAAATTTCATACACATATACATCAAATTTCTAAGAAAATTTCCAAGACTGTAGGCATACTATCGAAGATACGGTACTATGTTCCACAGTCAGCCCTCCTGGCCCTATATCACTCTCTTATTTACCCCTATCTCACCTATGGAATTTGTGCATGGGGCTCAACAACAATTAACTATCTCAGACCACTAATTACCCAACAAAAGGCTGCAGTTAGAATGATAACAAATTCTCACTACAGGCAGCACACTCCACCAATATTTAATACACTAAACCTACTCACCATACAAAACATCCATACTTATTACTGCACCTATTACATACATAGAACACTTAACTCTGATATAACCCTCCCCCAAACATCTCCTTGCCAACCTCAACAGAAAACATGACCATAACACAAGGCACAGATCACTCTTTGATGTTCCTCGTGTCCATCTCACACTATGCAAAAACTCAATGCACATAAAAGGCCCTAAAATCGGAATTCATTACCTGTAAATATAAAAAACACAACCTGTTTATAAATTCAAGTCTCTTCTCAAAGATTACTTACTCACCCAAAACCAATAAATACTGAATAACTGAAAATTTTATTTTGTATATCTTAAGCCCTCCCAATATCACTATTTAAACCCAAACCCCATGTAATTTGTATTTTTAAATAACTATAACAAAATACCAAACAATGCAAAATGAAATCAATAATTTTTTTAGTACGGACATTAAGTTTTTCTGATACTGTTTAGTGCAGCGCAAAATCCTTTCTAGCGCCTTTTAATTTAATAAATATAACTTTTGTTAATCTAAATAATTTAAGCCACCCGAACCTATGCATATAAAGGGCCAACCTCTTATCGATTTTTTTGTACCTCTAATTGGCAAAAATTGGGAAAAAATAAGATAAATTTAATTAAAAATAAATAAATCAAAAACAAGCGCGGTTAAATCAAGTCCCTTTTAACGCCTACTCCAAAACTAAGTTATAAAACAAAATTTAAGCAAGGAATTGATCTAACCCTGTCTTAAGCCTCCTTATCCATAAATTTGTCCCAAACCAACTCCTTCCCACTTAATTAAAATACCAAAACAACCTAATAAATTCACCCCCTGCCAATAAACTCCGTCACAGAACATAAAGTCACACCATTGTCCTTGATCATCTGATATAACAACCTGTAATCCATTTAAACTCCCCTTTCCCCTGTTAATAATATTATCATCACTTTTTCTGTAATGTTAGAACCCAGTTCATAGTAATTAACGCTGCATATGTACTGGTTTTGTAATACTGAATTTAAAGAGGACATTGGAAATGCATGCACAGCCACTGGTGCTGCACAGCCAACTGGTGCTGACCAACGGCTAAGCATGGTGCTGCACAGCAACGTCTGCACAGCACTGTGCTGCACAGCCAATGTACTGCACAGCCACTGATGCTGCAATCTGCACTGGTCTGAACAGCCACTGGTGCTGCAGAGCATGTTGCTGCACACCACTGAGCTGCACATCCACTGGTCACTAACAGCCTACGGGGGTCACTGCCACGATGCACATAGATGCAGGTACACAACCACTGGTGCTTGCACAGCCACTGGTGTGCACAACACTGATGCGCACAACTACACTGATTGGGTCAACATTAGTGTACCATCATCACTCGTTGCTGACACAAGCCCTGGTGCGATCACAGCCACAATAGTGCTGCACAAACTGATGCTAATACAACTAGCTCAAGCATATTGCTCACAGCAAGCACTGTGCTTCACAGCCACTGTGCTGCACAGCCACTGGTGCTGCACAGCCACTGGTGCTGCACAGCCACTGGTGCTGCACAGCAACTGGTGCTGCACAGCCACTGGTGCTGCACAGCAACTGGTGCTGCACAGCCACTGGTGCTGCACAGCCAATGGTACTGAACAGCCACTGATGCTGCACATCCACTGGCACTGAACAGCCACTGGTGCTGCAGAGCTACTAGTGCTGCACAACCACTGGTGCTGCACAGCCACTGGTGCTGCACAGCCACTAGTGGTGCACAGCCACTGATGCTGCATAGCCATCACTGGTGTGACACAGCCACTGGTGCTGCACAACCACTGATGCTGCACAACCACTGATGCTGCACAACCACTAGTGCTGCACAGCCACAGTTGCTACACAAGCACTGGTGCTTCACAGCCACTAGTGCTGCACAGTCACTGGTGCTTCACAGCCACTAGTGCTTCACAGCCACTAGTGCTTCACAGCCACTGGTGCTGCACAGACACTGGTGCTTCACAGCCACTAGTGCTGCACAGCCACTGGTGCTTCACAGCCACTGGTGCTGCACAGCCACTGGTGCTGCACAGCCACTGGTGCTGCACAGCCACTAGTGCTTCACAGCCACTGGTGCTTCACAGCCACTGGTGCTTCACAGCAACTGGTGCTGCACAGCCACTGGTGCTGCACAGCCACTGGTGCTGCACGAGCCACTGGTGCTGTGCACAGCCACTGGTGCTGCACAGCCACTGGTGCTGCACATGCCACTGGTGCTTCACAGCCACTGGCTGCACAGCCACTGGGCTGCACAGCCACTGGTGCTGCACAGCCACTGGTGCTGCACAGCCACTGGTGCTTCACAGCCACTGGTGCTGCACAGCCACTGGTGCTTCACAGCCACTGGTGCTGCACAGCCACTGGTGCTGCACAGCCACTGGTGCTGCACAGCCACTGGTGCTGCACAGCCACTGGTGCTGCACAGCCACTAGTGCTGCACAACCACTGGTACTTAAGATAAGATTTCGTTCGGATTTTTAACCCCGGAGGGTTAGCCACCCAGGATAACCCAAGAAAGTCAGTGCGTCATCGAGGACTGTCTAACTTATTTCCATTGGGGTCCTTAATCTTGTCCCCCAGGATGCGACCCACACCAGTCGACTAACACCCAGGTACCTATTTGCTGCTAGGTGAACAGGCCAACAGGTGTAAGGAAACGTGTCGAAATGTTTCCACCAGCCGGGAATCGAACCCGGGCCCTCCGTGTGTGAAGCGGGAGCTTTAGCCGCCAGGCCACCGCCACAGCCACAGCCACTGGTGCTTCACAGCCACTAGTGCTGCACAGCTACTAGTGCTGCACAGTCACTGGTGCTGCACAGACACTGGTGCTTCACAGCCACTGGTGCTGCACAGCCACTGGTGCTTCACAGCCACTAGTGCTGCCACATGTCATCAGGTGCTTCACAGCCACTAGTGCTTCACAGCCACTGGTGCTTCACAGCCACTGGTGCTGCACAGCCACTGGTGCTTCACAGCCACTAGTGCTGCACAGCCACTAGTGCTGCACAGCCACTAGTGCTGCACAGCCACTGGTGCTTCACAGCCACTAGTGCTGCACAGCCACTAGTGCTGCACAGCCACTGGTGCTTCACAGCCACTGGTGCTGCATAGCCACTGGTGCTTCACAGCCACTAGTGCTGCACAGCCACTAGTGCTGCACAGCCACTGGTGCTTCACAGCCACTGGTGCTTCACAGCCACTAGTGCTGCACAGCCACTAGTGCTGCACAGCCACTGGTGCTTCACAGCCACTGGTGCTTCACAGCCACTTGTGCTGCATAGCCACTAGTGCTTCACAGCCACTGGTGCTGCACAGCCACTGGTGCTTCACAGCCACTAGTGCTGCACAGCCACTGGTGCTGCACAGCCACTAGTGCTGCACAGCCACTAGTGCTGCACAGCCACTAGTGCTGCACAGCCACTAGTGCTGCACAGCCACTATTGATGCACAGCCACTGGTGCTGCACAGCCACTGGTGCTGCACAGCCACTTGTGCTTCACAGCCACTAGTGCTGCACCGCCACTGGTTCTGCACAGCCACTAGTGCTGCACGGCCACTGGTTCTGCACAGCCACTGGTGCTGCACAGCCACTAGTGCTGCACAGCCACTAGTGCTTCACAGCCACTAGTGCTGCACAACCACTAGTGCTGCACAGCCACTAGTGCTGCACAGCCACTAGTGCTGCACAGCCACTAGTGATGCACAGCCACTAGTGGTGCACAGCCACTAGTGCTGCACAGCCACTAGTGCTTGCACAGCCACTAGTGCTGCACAGCCACTAGTGCTGCAAGCACTTGTGCTGCACAGCCACTAGTGCTTCACAGCCACTAGTGCTTCACAGCCACTTGTGCTGCACAGCCACTTGTGCTGCACAGCCACTTGTGCTGCACAGCCACTAGTGCTGCACAGCCCCTAGTGCTGCACAGCCACTAGTGCTGCACAGCCACTGGTGCTGCACAGCCATTAGTGCGTCACAGCCACTAGTGCTTCACAGCCACTGGTGCTGCACAGCCACTGGTGCTTCACAGCCACTGGTGCTGCACAGCCACTGGTGCTTCACAGCCACTAGTGCTTCACAGCCACTAGTGCTTCACAGCCACTAGTGCTGCACAGCCAGTGCTGCACAGCCACTAGTGCTGCACAGCCGCTAGTGCTGCACAGCCACTGGTGCTGCACAGCCACTGGTGCTTCACAGCCACTGGTGCTGCGTAGCCACTGGTGCTTCACAGCCACTAGTGCTGCACAGCCACTTGTGCTTCACAGCCACTGGTGCTTCACAGCCACTGGTGCTGCACAGCCACTGGTGCTTCACAGCCACTGGTGCTTCACAGCCACTAGTGCTGCACAGCCACTGGTGCTTCACAGCCACTAGTGCTTCACAGCCACTGGGGCTGCACAGCCACTAGTGCTGCACAGCCACTAGTGCTTCACAGCCACTAGTGCTGCACAGCCACTAGTGATGCACAGCCACTAGTGCTGCACAGCCCTATGCAGCACACCACTAGTGATGCACAGCCACTAGTGATGCACAAGCCACTAGTGCTGCACAGCCACTAGTGCTGCACAGCCACTAGTGCTGCACAGCCACTAGTGCTGCACAGCCACTAGTGCTGCACAGCCACTAGTGCTGCACAGCCACTGGTGCTGCACAGCCACTAGTGCGTCACAGCCACTAGTGCTGCACAGCCACTGGTGCTTCACAGCCACTAGTGCTGCACAGCCACTGGTGCTTCACAGCCACTAGTGCTGCACAGCCACTAGTGCTGCACAGCCACTAGTGCTGCACAGCCACTAGTGCTGCACAGCCACTAGTGCTGCACAGCCACTGGTGCTGCACAGCCACTAGTGCGTCACAGCCACTAGTTGCTGCACAGCCACTGGTGCTTCACAGCCACTAGTGCTGCACAGCCACTGGTGCTTCACAGCCACTAGTGCTGCACAGCCACTAATGCTGCACAGCCACTAGTGCTGCACAGCCACTAGTGCTGCACAGCCACTGGTGCTGCACAGCCACTAGTGCGTCACAGCCACTAGTGCTGCACAGCCACTGGTGCTTCACAGCCACTAGTGCTGCACAGCCACTGGTGCTTCACAGCCACTAGTGCTGCACAGCCACTAATGCTGCACAGCCACTAGTGCTGCACAGCCACTAGTGCCCCTTTCTCACAGCCACTAGTGCTGCACAGCCACTTGTGCTGCACAGCCACTAGTGTGCACAGCCACTAGTGTGCCACAGCCACTAGTGCTGCACAGCCACTAGTGCTGCACACCACTGGTGCTGCACAGCCACTAGTGCGTCACAGCCACTAGTGCTGCACAGCCACTGGTGCTTCACAGCCACTAGTGCTGCACAGCCACTGTGCTCACAGCCACTAGTGCTGCACAGACACTAGTGCTGCACAGCCACTAGTGCTGCACAGCCACTAGTGCTGCACAGCCACTAGTGCTGCACAGCCACTGGTGCTTCACAGCCACTAGTGCTGCACAGCCACTGGTGCTTCACAGCCACTGGTGCTGCAAGCCACTGGTGCTTCACAGCCACTAGTGCTGCAACAAGCACTGGTGCTGTCACAGCCACTGGTGCTGCACAGCCACTGGTGCTGCACAGCCACTGGTGCTGTCACACCACTGGTGCTGCACAGCCACTGTGCTGTCGAAGAATTCACGTTGTCTGGGGCAAAAGAGAACCTTCCAGCATTAAAGATGTACAAATATGTGGTCACTGGATGTATAATATAAGATTGATAAAACTGATATTCTATCCACGTGTCTATTTCACATTTGTTAACACTAACATGATATACTGAAAAAGATCTAAGATGACTCTCAACTATTGACTTTACTTCTGTATATGCCTGTCTTCACAGCATGTCAAGTTGTCTAATCTCAGAATACCCTGATTTGAGAGTCTAAGCTGTCTACTTACCTGAAGACAGCCCTGGACTTCTTCCGTCCTTCTTGTCTCAATTACTATTTACTGTCAAAGACTATCAAAACTTTGTCCAGTTATGTTCTGGTTATTGGTTATACAGGTTCACAACTGCACAGCGCACTGAGGAACGCGAACGCAATCGATTTGAGCCAAGGAGAAGGAGGTGAGTTCAGTTCATTGTGCAAGAGCCCATTCAAGTATCGATACACTTACTTGAACGGGCCCATCTTGGAAAAACGTGTATTCTAAACGTGTATCGAATACGAGTAAGCCATGGTTTACGAGGCTCTAACCAACGTACTTCAAACGATTCTCGATATACTGCGAGCAAATTTAGTGTCAGCACCATATCTTCCGCTTTCATGGTTGAGTATTAATAACTTGTGCACGACGCACACCATGAAAAGCTGCTGGACCATATTCTTAATTCACACGCTGGATGACATCCAACCATCCTAAGGCAGGAGAAAGAAATGTACACTGAAAGGGAATGAATGGGGAAGATAGGGAAAATATCATAACTAGTTGCACTGGCAAGTTTCCCTCTCCGCACTAAAATCACAAATAAGCCTCTATAGAGAGAAATACAGGACTAGCACACTATTGTTTTATAACAGGAACTTACAAGATCACTTACTACACGGTCTGAGCCAGGCTAGACACCCCTGGGTTGACAAGCATATGCTTAAAAATTGCATCTCCATGGTAAGCATGGAAAATAATTACTAGGGACAAAGTGTGAGGAGGAGGACGCAGAGGGAAGGGAGGGTTTGGAGAAGAAGGTAGCGGGGCGCACACCTCAAGATGTTGTTTGGGGTCAAGGAGGTTTTAGCGCTGGATCTCAAGGGCACTAAGCTCCTCACATCCTAAGATTGACTCTCAACCCTCCATTCCCCGTGCCCCAAATCCTTTTTTTTTCCCTCTTCCCTGCTCCATGCTCCACCTTCTACCTCCCTCTTCCTCCACAACCTGTATTCTGATAAATGAGACATGCGCAACATCTTTTAGTAACTCCGCACCTCCTCCTAATTTCCACACTACGAATTCTCTACATAATATTTACACCACAGTGTGGCATGCAAAGAGTATGTTACGTTTTATTCGGCTTAGGTCACACTCCCATATAAGCTGCCTCCCAACCAGTGAACAGGGTACTAAGGGTTTAACAATCAACAGAATACCCGTCCTTAAAGCAATACCTTCGTTCATTGGTGAATCACAGGCAAGTTCGCCAAAGCTGAAGCAATGTGGTTCACTTGTGTTAAGCATTGGCAGACTTGCTTAGCTGCTGGTTGAACATGGTGCACCTCTGGCTTCTGCCTTGCCATCTTTCACAATGATGTACACTGTACTATCTGTACGTATTTTACATACTTGTATATATCATCTGGTGAAGGCAAATATACATTATAGTCCACTATTGAGTTTTGTTTGTTCCACATTTCCATTACAAATAGGTCTCACAGGCCATTCTTTAACTGTGTCCATAATACACATTGACCTTAGACACGACATCTCCATTGCCTCCAGCCTTTTTCTTGCTGCAGCATTTATACACCCATATAAGAATGTTGATATCACTATTCTCTCGTACATTCACTTCTTGGCCTCCATGGATAGCGTTCTTTGTCTCCACAGATACCTTGGTGCACCACCACTACTCCCAAATATCTGAACATATTCACTTCTTCCATACTCCAATGTGGTATCACCTTACTCTTATCTATGTTCACTTTCAACTCTCTTCCTTTACACACACTTAGTATTATTATTATTAACCACTAGACACGTTCCTGGGCAATTTGGTCTATTTGGTCGGACTGACTTCTACATGTCCCCTTCACTGTGCGCAACACGTTTCTTAAAATAAGAAGCCGTCACCGGTTTTGACTTCCCAGCCAGTGAGGGAGGGCAAGTGCGCCTTACCAAGTATACTCAAGTTAGAGACCACAACATTTCTGCCGAGTGGTCTCTTTACTAAGTTAAACAGCTTATGAAGGCTGAGCAAATGCCTTAACTTAAGAAGAAACAAATTAAATCCCAGTAACTGATACGTGCAGAGAATATGAGACAGTCACTGAAGACACGATTATCAGACAAGAAGATCGATCAAAGTAAAACAAGTCTAGAGGCTCTTAAGAACTGTTTTCATGAGCTCTTAAAGAACGCCACAGTGGAGCTTGAACTGCTACTAACTTGTTCCAGCAAGAAGCACGTGTGTCAGTTCTCGTGGTGCCAGACTGTTTATGATTAAGTCTAATTTATTAAATCATGGTGTACTAATTCTGATGAAAATGCTTGCTACAGAGCAAGAGGTGTTAAAAAGAATGGCGGTGAACGAGCCGAGACTAAGAGAGAGAGAGAGAGAGAGAGAGAGAGAGAGAGAGAGATGAGCTGATGTAGGTAATAGTTCTTAGCTTGTCAATAAAG
>NC_069409.1:31719528-31722028 GCF_026875155.1 Cherax quadricarinatus
AAGGTTTCCATCCCACTTAAAACTCCATCCATCCACACCCCAAAAGTCAACGTCCGGGACAGAACACTTCGGGAAAAAGGGGAAAAAGGGCCCACTTTTCCCGGGGACACGACGGGGACTCGGATTTAAAACGTGGGGCGCAATCCTAGCGAAGAATTTGGGCGAACTACTCTGTTTCATAAGGGGAAGGGAGTCTCCAATCTGACAAGCCTAACCATCAGCCAGCGAATACGGAAGGGATGAACAATGTGAACAACGGGAAGACACCCCGCCCCTTTCCAAAGGGAGATTTAAACCCAACTCAAATTTCCCCTTCCTTTTTTCAAGGAAAAGGGTTTATGGGGGAAACAAACCCACTATGGCGGGGTTTTAACACACCGGGAAACACGGCAAAAAACTGGGGTTCAAGTTTAGGGTTCAACCTGGGGGGAAAACCAATACTGACTCCTATCAATACGGGGCTACTAAGGGGGAAGATACAGGGCTACTAACGGAAGATACGGGACTAAGGGGAAAGATACAGGGTTTTCTAAGGGGAAATTTACGGGCTACAAAAGGGAGAAACGGGTTTTACTAGGGGAAGATACGGGGCAACAAAGGGGGAAGATACAGGGCAACAAAGGAAGTTTAACAGGGCTACAAAAGGGGAAGATCCCGGGAAAAACTAAGGGGATATACAGGGCTACTAACGGGAAGATACAGGGCTACAAACGGAAGATACAGGGCTACTAACGGGAAAATACGGGGCTACTAAGGGGAAGTAAAAGGGCTCCCAAAGGGGGAAAAAGAAAACAGGGCTACTAACGGGAAGATACAGGGTACAAACGGGGAAGATACGCGGTTAGAGGGTTTAAACCAACAGAAGTTAAAAAAAACGGGCTAAGGAAAAAGCTTGAACTTGTTTTACGGGCAGGCGCTTGAACCTGTGAGGGGGGCAGGAATTTAAAAGCTTTTTCTAGACAGGCAGGCAGCTTGAACCCCAGGGTGGGCAGGCGGGAAGCTTAAAGCTTGCCCTAAAACGGCAGGCACTTGAAGCTTGTCTAGGCAGGCCGGCAGCTTGAAACTTGTCTAACCCGCAGGCAGCTTAAAGTTGTTTAGGCAGGCATTCACCTTGAAGCTCTTCTAGGAAGGAGCATTTAAAAAACTTGTCAAGACAGGCAGGCAGTTTTAAGTGTTTTCAAACGGCGGGCAGCTTGAAAGCTTGTTAGAGGCAGGCAGGCGGCTTGAACCCTTGTCGACAGGCGGCAGCTTGATGCTTGGGTTAGGCAGGCACACCTTGAAGCTTGCCCTGGGCGGGAGGCAGCTTGAAGCTTGTCTAAACAGGCAGGCAGCTTGAAGCGGTCTGGGCAGGCGGAAAGCTTGAAGTTTTGGTGGGCAGGCAGGAAGCTTGAAGCTTGTTTAGGCGGGCGGAAGCTTGAAGCTTGTCTAGGCGGGGCGGGGCAGCTTGAAGCTTGTCGGGCAGGCGGGGAAAGCTTGAAGCTTGTCAGAAAAGGCCCGGGCAGCTTGAAGCTTGTCTAAGCATGGAGGCAGTTTGAACCCTTGTCTGGGAACATTCGGCAGCTTGAAGCTTGCCCTAGAAGGCAGAAAAGGCTGAAGTTTTTTAAAAAAAACAGGGAGGCAGTTTCAAGTTGTCTAACTTTTTCGGGCACTTGAAGATTGTCTAGACAGGCACCCAGTTTGGGAAGTTTTTCTAGCCCATTGGGCCCTTTTAAAAGCTTATCAAACCCGGCGGGAGCTTGAAGCTTTCTAGCCAGGAAGGCAGTTTGAAGCTTGTCGGGCGGGAAGTTTGGGAAGCTTGTGTAGGCGGCAGGGGGCTTGAAGATTTTCTAGGGGGAAGTTTGAAGCTTGTTAGGCAGGGGGCTTGAAGCTTGTCTAGGCAGGAAGTTTAAAAGTTGTCTAGGCGGAAAGTTTGAAGTTGTCTGGGAAAAGGAGCTTGAAGCTTGTCTAGTGGGCAGGAAGCTTAAAAAGGATAGAAAGGGAAAAAACCCGAAGCTTCTGAAAGGGTAAAAATGAACGTCGAGGAAAAATACAACACGGGGTGAAGGTGAACGGGAGGAAAATAAAACACGGGAGTGAAGGTGAACAGGAGGTAAATACAAACTGAAGTGAAGGTAAACAGGAGGAAAATACAACATTTGAAGTGAATTTAACAACAGGTAAATAAAACCCAATGAAGTGAAGGTGAAAGGGGTAAATACAAACAAAGTGAAGGTGAAAAAACAGGTAAATCCCCAAACACTGAAGTGAAGGGAAAAACAGGTAAATACAAAAACTGAATTTGAAGGTGAACAGGGGGTTTAAATACAACACTGAATAAAAGGTGAACAGGGGGTTTAAAATAAAAACACTGAAGTGAAGGTGAACAACAAAAAATTCAACACTGAGTAAAGGGAACAGGAGGTAAATACAACATGAAGTAAAGGGGAAACAGGGGGAAAATTTAAAACACTAAAGGAAAGGGGAAAAACAAAAATAAAACACGAAGGGGAAAAGGGAACAG
>NC_069409.1:31727028-31863388 GCF_026875155.1 Cherax quadricarinatus
GTGGTGGTAGTAGTAATGGTGGTGGTATAGTGGTGGTGGTAGTAGTTGTGATGGTGGTGGTAGTAGTGGTAGTAGTAGTAGTAGTGGTAGTTGTAGTATTGGTGGTGGTTGTAGTAGTGGTGGTGGTAGTAGTGGTGGTTGGTGGTATGTAGTGGTGGTGTGGTAGTAGTGGTGGTGGTGGTGGTGGTGGTGGTATAGTAGTGGTGGTAGTAGTAGTGGTGGTGGTGGTAGTAGTGGTGGTGGTGGGGTGGTGTGTGGTTTGTAGTGGGTGGTGGTGGTAGTATGGTGGTGGTTGGTGGTGGTAGTAGTGGTGGTGGTGGTGGTAGTAGTGGTGGCGGTGGTGTAGTGGTGGTGGTGGTAGTGGTGGTGTGGTGATGGTAGTAGTGGTGGTGGTGGTAGTAGTGGTGGTGGTGGTGGTAGTAGTGGTGTGGTGGTAGTAGTGGTGGTGGTGGTAGTAATGGTAGTGGTGGTGGTGGTAGTAGTAGTAGTAGTAGTAGTAGTAGTAGCAGCAGCAGTAGTAGCAGTTGTAGTAGTAGCAATAATATTAGTACTACTACTACCACTAATAATAATAATAATAATAACAATAATAATAATAATAAAATAATAATAATACAAGTTACGCGCTAAACACGAAGGGGTTAAAGGGCACCGTCTTGTATAGAAAATCTATTGGTAGTCACTTGATCATGTAAAGATGGAGTTACGACACCTGTGTGTTCAAACATCATGTATCAGATAACTTGTTAGAACAGAATGGTAAGTTCTGTCAGAGACTGTCAAACCCGAATATGTGATGACAGACGACTGTCACACTGGACCCCTCACATCATCCCCTCAATATGTGATGACAGACGACTGTCACACTGGACCCCTCACATCATCCCCTCAATATGTGATGACAGACGACTGTCACACTAGACCCCTCACATCATCCCCTCAATATGTGATGACAGACGACTGTCACACTGGACCCCTCACATCATCCCCTCAATATGTGATGACAGACGACTGTCACACTAGACCCGTGGCCCGGTGGTCTGGTGGCTAAAGCTCCCGCTTCACACACGGAGGGCCCGGGTTCGATTCCCGGCGGGTGGAAACAGTTGACACGTTTCCTTACACCTGTTGTCCTGTTCACCTAGCAGCAAATAGGTACCTGGGTGTTAGTCGACTGGTGTGGGTCGCATCCTGGGGGACAAGATTAAGGACCCCAATGGAAATAAGTTAGACAGTCCTCGATGATGCACTGACTTTCTTGGGTTATCCTGGGTAGCTAACCCTCCGGGGTTAAAAATCCGAACGAAATCTTATCTTCTTACCCCTCACATCATCCCCTCAATATGTGATGACAGACGACTGTCACACTGGACCCCTCACATCATCCCCTCAATATGTGATGACAGACGACTGTCACACTGGACCCCTCACATCATCCCCTCAATATGTGATGACAGACGACTGTCACACTAGACCCTCACATATCCCTCAATATGTGATGACAGACGACTGTCACACTAGACCCCTCACATCATCCCCTCAATATGTGATGACAGACGACTGTCACACTGGACCCCTCACATCATCCCCTCAATATGTGATGACAGACGACTGTCACACTGGACCCTCACATCATCCCTCATATGTGATGACAGACGACTGTCACACTGGACCCCTCACATCATCCCCTCAATATGTGATGACAGACGACTGTCACACTAGACCCCTCACCTCACACAAAGATGAGGTCGCAGCCTCCCTGTGGATTCTGGAATGAAAAATATGATAATGTGCGGGGTAGTGGAATTGACCTTTAATTCATCTGTCTTATACGATTAGTATTGTGTGGGGGGCATGAGAGAGAGAGGTGAGAGAGAGGGAGAGGGAACAGAGATGAAGCAGAGAGGGAGAACCAGCGAGAGAAAATACTTGCTCCTGGCGTAGTGTGTCAAGGTTCTCCTGGTGTGGTGTGTCAGGGTTCTCCTGATGTGGCGTGTCAAGGTTCTCCTGGTGTGGTGTCAAGGTTCTCCTGGTGTGGTGTGTCAGGGTTCTCCTGGTGTGGTGTCAAGGTTCTTCTGGTGTGGTGTGTCAAGGTTCTCTTGATGTGGTGTGTCAAGGTTCTCCTGGTGTGGTGTGTCAAGGTTCTCCTGGTTGTGGTGTCAAGGTTCTTCTGGTGTGGTGTGTCAAGGTTCTCTTGATGTGGTGTGTCAAGGTTCTCCTGGTGTGGTGTGTCAAGGTTCTCCTGGTGTGGTGTCAAGGTTCTTCTGGTGTGGTGTGTCAAGGTTCTCTTGATGTGGTGTGTCAAGGTTCTCCTGGTTGTTGTGTGTCAAGGTTCTCTCTGGTGTGGTGTGTCAAGGTTCTCCTGGTGTGGTGTGTCAAGGTTCTCCTGGTGTGGTGTGTCAAGGTTCTCCTGGTGTGGTGTGTCAAGGTTCTCCTGGTGTGGTGTGTCAAGGTTCTCCTGGTGTGGTGTGTCAAGGTTCTCCTGGTGTGTGTGTGTCATAGGTTCTCCTGGTGTGGTGTGTCAAGGTTCTCCTGTGTGGTGTGTCAGGTTCTCCTGGTGTGGTGTGTCAAGGTTCTCTGGTGTGGTGTGTCAAGGTTCTCCTGGTGTGGTGTGTCAAGGTTCTCCTGGTGTGGTTTGTGTCAAGGTTCTCCTGGTGTGTGTGTCAAGGTTTCCTGGTGTGGTGTGTCAGGTTCTCCTGGTGTGGTGTGTCAAGGTTTCCCTGGTGTGGTGTGTCAAGGTTCTCCTGGTGTGGTGTGTCAAGGTTCTCCTGGTGTGGTGTGTCAAGGTTCTCCTGGTGTGGTTGTGTCAAGGTTCTCCTGGTGTGGTTGTGTCAAGGTTCTCTGGTGTGGTGTGTCAAGGTTCTCCTGGTGTGGTGTGTCAAGGTTTCCTGGTGTGGTGTGTCAAGGTTCTCCTGGTGTGGTGTGTCAAGGTTCTCCTGGTGTGGTGTGTCAAGGTTCTCCTGGTGTGGTGTGTCAAGGTTCTCCTGTGTGTGGTGTGTCAAGGTTCTCCTGGTGTGGTGTGTCAAGGTTTCCTGGTGTGGTGTGTCAAGGTTCTCTGAGTGGTGTGTCAAGGTTCTCCTGATGTGGTGTGTCAAGGTTCTCCTGGATGTGGTGTGTCAAGATTCTCCTGGTGTGGTGTGTCAAGGTTCTCTGATGTGGTGTGTCAAGGTTTCCTGGTGTGGTGTGTCAAGATTCTCCTGGTGTGGTGTGTCAAGGTTCTCATGATGTGGTGTGTCAAGGTTCTCAGATGTGGTGTGTCAAGGTTCGCCTTATGTGGTGTGTCAAGGTTTCCCTGGTGTGGTGTGTCAAGGTTCTCCTGATGTGGTGTGTCAAGGTTCTCCTGATGTGGTGTGTCAAGGTTCTCCTGATGTGGTGTGTCAAGGTTTCCCTGGTGTGGTGTGTCAAGGTTCTCCTGATGTGGTGTGTCAAGGTTTCCCTGGTGTGGTGTGTCAAGGTTCTCCTGATGTGGTGTGTCAAGGTTCTCCTGGTGTGGTGTGTCAAGGTTTCCCTGGTGTCGTGTGTCAAGGTTTCCCTGGTGTCGTGTGTCAAGGTTCTTCTGATGTGGTGTGTCAAGGTTCTCCTGATGTGGTGTGTCAAGGTTCTCCTGATGTGGTGTGTCAAGGTTATCCTGATGTGGTGTGTCAAGGTTATCCTGATGTGGTGTGTCAAGGAAGTGGGGAGAGGGAAGTAGGGAGAGGGAAGTAGGGAGAGGAAAGTGGAGAGAGGGAACTGGGGAAAGGAAAGTGGAGAGAGGGAAGTGGAGAGAGGGAAGTGGGGAGAGGGAAGTGGGGAGGGAAGTGGGGGAGAGGGAAGTGGGAGAGGGAAGTGGGGAGAGGGAAGTGGGGGAGAGGAAGTGGGGAGGAGGGAAGTGGGGAGAGGGAGTGGGGAGAGGGAAGTGGGGAGAGGGAAGTGGGGAGAGGGAAGTGGGGAGAGGGAAGTGGGGAGAGGGAAGTGGGGTGAGGGAAGTGGGGAGAGGGAAGTAGGGAGAGGGAAGTAGGGAGAGGGAAGTGGGGTGAGGGAAGTGGAGAGAGGGAATGTGGGGAGAGGAAGTGGGGAGAGGGAACTGGGAGAGGGATATGAGGAGAGGGATGTGAGGAGAGGGATGTAGGGAGGGGATGTGGGAGAGGGATGTGCGGAGAGAGAAGTGGGGAGAGGGAAGTGGGGAGAGGGAAGTGGGAAGGGAGGTGGGGAGAGGGATGTGGGGAGAGGGATGTGAGGAGAGGGATGTGGGAGAGAGGGAAGTGGGGAGAGGGAAGTGGGGAGAGGGAAATGGGGAGAGGGAAGTGGGAGAGGGAAGTGGGGAGAGGGAAGTGGGAGAAGGATGTGGGGAGAGGGAAGTGGGGAGAGGGAAGTGGGGAGAGGGAAGTGGGAGAAGAAGTGGGGAGAGGGAAGTGGGGAGAGGGAAGTGGGGAGAGGGAAGTGGGGAGAGGGAAGTGGGGAGAGGGAAGTGGGGAGAGGAAGTAGGGAGAGGGAAGTAGGGAGAGGGAAGTGGGAGAAGGAAGTGGGGAGGAAGAGGATAAAGCAAACACAAAGCTGACACCTCTCGTAAATCACCGTCAAAGCTTAGAGCTGGCTGGAGGGTAACTGACAGTGGGAGGGGGGTAACTGACAGTGGGAGGGGGGTAACTGACAGTGGGAGGGGGGTAACTGACAGTGGGAGGGGGGTAACTGACAGTGGGGAGGGGGGTAACTGACAGTGGGAGGGGGTAACTGACAGTGGGAGGGGGGTAACTGACAGTGGGAGGGGGGTAAACTGACAGTGGGAGGGGGGTAACTGACAGTGGGAGGGGGTAACTGACAGTGGGAGGGGGGTTAATGACAGTGGGAGGGGGTAACTGACAGTGGGAGGGGGGGGTAACTGACAGTGGGAGGGGGGTTAACTGTCAGTGGTGAGGGGGGTTAACTGACAGTGGGAGGGGGGTATATGACAGTGGGAGGGGGGTAACTGACAGTGGGAGGGGGGTAACTGACAGTGGGAGGGGGGGTAACTGACAGTGGGAGGGGGGTAACTGACAGTGGGGGGGGGGTAACTGACAGTGGGAGGGGGTAACTGACAGTGGGAGGGGGGGTAACTGACAGTGGAGGGGGGTAACTGACAGTGGGGAGGGGGTAACGGGACAGTGGGGAGGTGGGGTAACTGACAGTGGGAGGGGGGTAACTGACAGTGGGAGGGGGGTAACTGACAGTGGGAGGGGGGTAAACTGACAGTGGGAGGGGGGTGGTAACTGACAGTGGGAGGGGGGTAACTGACAGTGGGAGGGGGGGTAACTGACAGTGTGGGGAGGGGGTGTAACTGACAGTGGGAGGGGGAACTGACTGGGAGGGGGTAACTGACAGTGGGAGGGGGGTAACTGAAGTGGGAGGGGGGTAACTGACAGTGGGAGGGGGGTAACTGACAGTGGGAGAGGGGTAACTGACAGTGGGAGAGGGGTAATGACAGTGGGAGGGGTACTGACGTGGGAGGGGGTAACTGACAGTGGGAGGGGGGTAACTGACAGTGGGAAGGGGGATAACTGACAGTGGGAGGGGGTAACTGACAGTGGGAGAGGGGGTAACTGACAGTGGGAGGGGGGTATAACTGACAGTGGGGGGGGGTAACTGACAGTGGGAGGGGGGTAACTGACAGTGGGAGGGGGTGGTAACTGACAGTGGGAGGGGGGTAACTGACAGTGGGAAGGGGGTAACTGACAGTGGGAGGGGGTAACTGACAGTGGGAGGGGGGTAACTGACAGTGGGAGGGGGGTAACTGACAGTGGGAGGGGTAACTGACAGTGGGAGAGGGGTAACTGACAGTGGGAAGGGGGTAACTGACAGTGGGAGGGGGTAACTGACAGTGGGAGGGGGGTAACTGACAGTGGGAGGGGGTAACTGACAGTGGGAGGAGGGGGGTAACTGACAGTGGGAGGGGGGTAACTGACAGTGGGAGGGGGGTAACTGACAGTGGGAGGGGGGTAACTGACAGTGGGAGAGGGGGTAACTGACAGTGGGAGGGGGGTAACTGACAGTGGGAGGGGGGTAACTGACAGTGGGGGAGGGGGGTAACTGACAGTGGGAGGGGGGTAACTGACAGTGGGAGGGGGTAACTGACAGTGGGGAGGGGGTAACTGACAGTGGGAGGGGGGTAACTGACAGTGGGAGGGGGGTAACTGACAGTGGGAGGGGGGTAACTGACAGTGGGAGGGGGGTAACTGACAGTGGGAGGGGGTAACTGACAGTGGGAGGGGGGTAAACTGACAGTGGGAGGGGGTAACTGACAGTGGGAGGGGGGTAACTGACAGTGGGAGGGGGGTAACTGACAGTGGGAAGGGGGTAAACTGACAGTGGGAAGGGGGTAACTGACAGTGGGAGGGGGGTAACTGACAGTGGGAGGGGGGTAACTGACAGTGGAGAGGGGGGTAACTGACAGTGGGAGGGGGTAACTGACAGCGGGAGGGGGTAACTGACAGTGGGAGAGGGGTAACTGACAGTGGAGGGGGGGTAACTGACAGTGGGAGGGGGGTAACTGACAGTGGAGGGGGGTAACTGACAGTGGGAGGGGGGTAACTGACAGTGGGAAGGGGGTAACTGACAGTGGGAGGGGGGTAACTGACATTGGGAGAAGGGGTAACTGACAGGTGGGAGGGGGGTAACTGACAGTGGGAGGGGGTAACTGACAGTGGGAGGGGGGTAACTGACAGTGGGAGGGGGTAACTGACAGATGGGAGGGGGGTAACTGACAGTGGGAGGGGGTAACTGACAGTGGGAGGGGGTAACTGACAGTGGGAGGTGGGTAACTGACAGTGGGAGGTAACAATGGGAAAAAAATGGGGATGGGAGTAACAGTGGGGGTAACAATGGGGATGGGAGTAACAGTGGGGGTAACAATGGGGATGGGAGTAACAGTGGGGGTAACAATGGGGATGGGAGTAACAGTGGGGGTAACAATGGGGATGGGAGTAAAAGAGGGTAACAGTGGGGGTAACAATGGTAGGGGTTAACTGGATTTGGAGGAGAGTAAAATGACAGTGGAAGAGGAAACACTGGGAGTGGAAGAGAGACTAAGTGGAAATTGGAGTAACTGGCAGTGAGACAGGGATTAACTGGGTGTGGGGTGGGAGTAACTGGGTGTGGGGTGGGAGTAAACTGAGTGTGTGCTGGGAGTAACTGGGTGTGGGGCGGGATAAATAGGTGTGAGGGAAGAATAATTGGGTGCGGGGATAAACGGTGTGAAGATGGGATAACTGGGTGTGGGGACAGGATAATTGGGTACGGAGACAGGATAACTGGGTGTATGGGCGGGATAACTGGGTGTGCGGGACGGGATGCGTGGGTGTGGGGGTGAGAGTAACTGGGCGTGGGATGAGAGTAATTGGTGTGGGGGCGGGGAGTAACTATGTGTGGGGGAGGGATATCTGGGATGTGGGGGCGAGGTAACTGGGTGTGGAGTTGGAGTAACTGGGTATTGGGGTGGGAGTAAGGGGTTGACGTAGGTGGGAGTAACTAAGTGTGGGGGCGGGATAACTGACATTTTCTACCATTATGGAGGAACAGACCAGTTTCTTCTAACATGGAGGAACGGACCAGTTTCTTCCAACATGGAGGAACGGACCAGTTTCTTCCAACATGGACGAACGGACCAGTTTCTTCCAACATGGAGAACGGACCAGTTTCTTCCAACATGGAGTAACGGACCAGTTTCTTCCAACATGGAGGAACGGACCAGTTTCTTCCAACATGGAGGAACGGACCAGTTTCTTCCAACATGGAGGAACGGACCAGTTTCTTCCAACATGGAGGAACGGACCAGTATCTTCCAACATGGAGGAACGGACCAGTTTCTTCCAACATGGAGGAACGGACCAGTTTCTTCCAACATGGAAGAACGGACCAGTTTCTTCCAACATGGAGGAACGGACCAGTTTCTTCCAACATGGAGGAACGGACCAGTATCTTCCAACATGGAGGAACGGACCAGTTTCTTCCAACATGGAGGAACGGACCAGTTTCTTCCAACATGGAGGAACGGACCAGTTTCTTCCAACATGGAGGAACGGACCAGTTTCTTCCAACATGGAGGAACAGACCAGTTTCTTCCAACATGGAGGAACAGACCAGTTTCTTCCAACATGGAGGAACAGACCAGTTTCTTCCAACATGGAGGAACAGACCAGTTTCTTCCAACATGGAAGTAAAAACCAGTTTCTTCCAACATGGAGGCAAAGACCAGTTTCTTCCAACATGGAGGAACAGACCGGTTTCTTCCAACATGGAGGCACAAATCAGTTTCTTCCAACATGGAGGCACAGACCAGTTTCTTCCAACATGGAGGCACAGACCAGTTTCTTCCAACATGGAGGAAGAGACCAGTTTCCACCAACATGGAGGAACAGACCACTTTCTACCATCATGGAGGAACAGACCAATTTCTTCCAACATGGAGGAACAGACCAGTTTCTTCCAACATGGAGGAACAGACCAATTTCTTCCAACATGGAAGTACAGACAAGTTTCTTCCAACATGGAGGCACAGGCCAGTTTCTTCCAACATGGAGGCACAGGCCAGTTTCTTCCAACATGGAGGCACAGCCCAGTTTCTTCCAACATGGAGGAACAGACCAGTTTCTTCCAACATAGAGGAACAGACCAATTTCTTCCAACATGGAAGTACAGGCCAGTTTCTCCCAACATTAAGACACAGACCAGCTTTTTCCAACATAGAGGAACAGACCAGTTTCTCCCAACATGCAAGTACAGACCAGTTTCTTCCAACATGGAGGCACAGACCAGTTTCTTCCAACATGGAGGCACAGACCAGTTTCTTCCAACATGGAGGCACAGACCAGTTTCTTCCAACATGGAGGCACAGACCAGTTTCTCTCAACATTAAGACACAGACCAGTTTCTTCCAACATGGAGGAACAGACTAGTTTCTTCCAACATGGATGCACAGACCAGTTTCTACAATCATGGAGGCAGAGACCAATTTCCCCCAACATGAAGACACAGACCAGTTTCTACAAACATAGAAGCATAGACCAGTTCCAATCAACATGGAAACACAGACCAGTTTCTACCAACATGGAGGCACAGACCAGTTTCCCCCAACATGAAGACACAGACCAGTTTCTATCAACATGGAGGCACAGACCAGTTTCTTCAAACATTGAGGCACAGACCAGTTTCAACCAACATGGAGGCACAGACCAGTTTCTACCAACATGGAGGAACACACTAATTTCTTCAAACATGGAGGAACAGAACAGTTTCTTCCAACATGGACGAACAGACCAATTTCATCGAACATGGAGGAACAGACCAATTTCTTCGAACATGGAGGAACAGACCAGTTTCTACAAACAAAGAGGCACAGACCAGTTTCTTCCAACATAGAAGTACAGACCAGTTTCAACCAACATGGAGGCACAGAGCAGTTCCTACAAACATGAAGGCACAGACCAGTTTATACCAACATGGAGGAACAGAGCAGTTTCTTCCAACATGAAGGAACAGACCAATTTCTTCCAACATGGAGGAACAGACCCAATTTCTTATACATGGAGGAACGACCAATGTTTCCAGTATGGAGGCACCAGACCACATTCTTCCAGTATGGAGGCACAGACAGTTTTACCAAATGGAGTACAGACCAGTTTTTAATACATGGAGGTACAAAACCAGTTTTACAACATTGAGGCACAGACCAGTTTCTTCCAACATGGATGGCCACAGACCAGTTTCTACAATTATTGAAGCAAGACAGTTTCTTCCTAAATGGGAGCAAGGGCCAGTTTCAACAACAAGAGGCACAGAACAGTTTGAGCCAATCATAGAAACACAGACGCTCTAAAAGTTTCGACCAATATGGAAACACAGGCAGTTTCTACCAACAATGGAAACAAGGCAGTTTTACCAACATGAAAACACAGCCACTTTCTACCAAACCATGGAAAACACAGACCAGTTTCTACCACATGAAACACCAAAACAGTTTCTACAATCATGGAAACAAAACCAGTTTCTACCAACATGGAAACACAGACCAGTTTCTACCAACATGGAAACACAGACCAGTTTCTACCAACATGGAAACACAGACCAGTTTCTACCAACATGGAAAACAAAACCAGTTTTCTACCAAATGCGAAACACAAACCTGTATTACCAACATGCAAACACAGACAGTTTCTACCAACATGGAGTAAACAGACCCATGTTTCTACCAACATGGAGGCACAGACCAGTTTCTACCAACATGAAGGCACAGACCAGTTTCTACCAACATGAAGGCACAGACCAGTTTCTATCAACATGGAGGCAGAGACCAGTTTCTTCAAACATGGAGGCAAAGACAGATTTTCTACCAATATGGAGGAACAGCCAGTTTCTACAATACATGAGACAGACTAATTTCTTCACACAAAGGAAGTACAGACCAGTTCCGTCCAACATGAGAAACAGACAGTTTCTACCAACATGAAGGCACAGACCAGTGGTTTCTTTCTAACATGGAGGCACGAACAGTTTTACAAATGGAAGTAAGACCAGTTTCCGCCAAATGGAGGCACAGACCAGTTATCATCCAACATGAGGTACAGAAAAGTTTTACAACATTGAGGGCACAGACCAGTTTTCTTCCAACATGAGGACAGACCAAGTATTATTCCAAAATGGACGGAACAGACCAGTTACAACAAAATAGAGGCACAGACCAGTTTCAGCCAACATAGAAGCACAGACCAGTTTCTACCAACAGGATGCACAGACCAATTTTCTACCACCAGGAAAACAGTCCAGTTTCTACCAACATGGAATAACACAGACAGTTTCTGTATGAACATGGTGCAGAGACAGTCTCTTAAAACATGGAGGCACAGACCAGTTTCTACAACATGGAGGCACCAAACAGTTTCGACATATGGACGGAACAGACAGTTCTACAAACATGTAGGAACAGAATAATTTCTTCCAACATGGAGGAACAGACCAGTTTCTGCCAACATGGAGATAATGACAGTTTTTTCAACATGGAAGTAAGACCAGTTTCTTCCAACATGGAGGCGCAGGACCAGTTTCTTCAACTTGGAGGAAAACCAGACCGGTTTCTCAAACAGGAGACAGACCAATTTCATCCAACATGGAAAGTACAGGACCAATTTCTCCCAACATGGAGGAAAAGTACCACTTTTCTACCTTCATGGAGGACAGTCCAATTTCTTCCAACATGGAGAAAAGACCTATTTCTCCCAACATGAGACACAGACCAGTTTCGTCCAACATGGTTACAGGACCAGTTTCTTCCAACACGGAAGTACCACACACTAGTTTCTTCAACATGGAAGCACAGACCAGTTTCTTCAACATGGAAGTACAGACCAGTTTCTTCCACATGGAGGCACTGACAGTTTTCTCCCTACTTGGAGGACAGACAGTTTCTCCCAACATGAAGACACAGCCAGGTTTCTACCAACATGGAGGCACAGACAGTTTCTCCCATCATGAAGACACAGACCAGTTTCTATCAACATGGAGGCACAGGACCAGTTTCTTCAAACATGAGTCACAGAACAGTATTTCCAACATAGAAGTACAGGATCGTTTTCTTCCAACATGGAGGACCAGACCAGTTTTTCCAACCTGGAGGAACAGACCTGTTTCTTTCCAACATGGGAGGAACAGACCCGTTATCTTTCTACTGGAGGAACAGACAGTTTCTTCCAAATGGAGGAATCTAGACCAGTTTCTTCTAACAAGGAGGAACGATCAGTTTCTACCAACATGGAGGCATAGACCAGTTTCTGACCACTAGGAGGAACAGCCAGTTTATCAAACATAGAGATCAGATCAGTTTCTACAAACATGGAGGAACAGACAAATTCTTCCAACCTGGAGAACAGACGTTTCTTCCCAACAATGGAGGAACAGACGAGATACTCCCAAACATGGAGGGCACAGACCATTTTGTTCCAACCATGGAGACAGACCAGAGTCTTCCAAACATGGAAGGCACAGACCAGTTTCCAAACATGGAGGTCAGACTGTTTCTTCCAACATAGAGGCAACAGTCGAATTTCTTCCAACTTGGAGGAAACAGACCAGTTTCTCCCAACATTGGAAGTAAGTATCAGACAGTTTCTTCCAACATGGAGGAACAGACCAGTTTCCTCCAACATGGAGGAACAGACCAGTTTCTTCCAACATGGAGGCACAGACCAGTTCTTACCAACATGGAGGAACAGACCGCTTTCTACAAACATGGAAGTACAGACCAGTTTCTACCAACATGGAGGTACAGACCAGTTTCTTGCAACATGGAGGAACAGACAAGTCTTTACCAACATGGAGGAACAGACCAGTTTCAACCAACAGAGAGGCACAGACCAGTTTCATCCAACATAGAGGCACAGACCAGTTTCAACCAACATGGAGGCACAGACCAGTTTCTACCAACAATGAGGAACAGACCAGTTTGTCCCAGCATGAACGCACAGACCAGTTTCTTCTAACTTGGAGGCACAGACCAGTTTCTATCAACATGGAAGTACAGACCAGTTTCTTCTAACATGGAGGCACAGACCAGTTTCTACCAACATTGCAGAACAGACCAGTTTCTACCAGCATTGACGCACAGACCAGTTTCTTCCAACATGGAGGCAGAGACCAGTTTCAACCAACATAGAGGCACTGACCAGTTTCAACCAACATGGGAACACAGAAGAGTTTCTACCAACATGGAGGCACAGACCAATTTCTACCAACACGGAAACACAGACCAGTTTCTACCAACATGGAAACAGACCAGTTTCTACCAACATGGAAAAAAGACCAGTTTCTACCAACATGGAAACACAGGCCAGTTTCTACCAGCATGGAAACACAGGCCAGTTTCTACCAACATGGAAGCACAGACCAGTTTCTACCAACATGAAAACACTGACCAGTTTCTACCAACATGGAAACACAGACCAGTTTCTTCCAACATGGAAACACAGACCAGTTTCTACCAACATGGAGGCACAGACCAGTTTCTATCAACATGGAGGCAGAGACCAGTTTCTTCAAACATGGAGGCAAAGACCAGTTTCTACCAATATGGAGGATCAGACCAGTTTCTACCAACATGGAGGAACAGACTAATTTCTTCCAACATGGAAGTACAGACCAGTTCCTTCCAACATTGAGAAACAGACCAGTTTCTCCCAACATGAAGGCACAGACCAGTTTCTTCTAACATGGAGGCACAGACCAGTTTCTACCACATCCCCATGAGCCGAAGTAAGAACTGTTTCTCAACATGGTAGGCACAGACCAGTTTCTTCAACATGGAGGTACAGGAAAAGTTTCTACCAACATTGAGGACAGACAGTTTCTTCCAAATGGGAGGCCACAGCCAGTTTCTTCCAAAATGGAGGAGGAACAGACCAGTTAAAACCAACATAGGGACAGAACAAGTTCAGCAACATAGAAGCACAGACAGTTTTCTACAATTGAGGCACCAGACCAATTCTCCAACAGGGAACACACATTCGTTTTCTACCAAACCATGGAACACTCAGACAGCTTCTATGACATGGAGCTGAGACCGTCCCTTTCAAACTTGGAGCACAACCAGTTTCTACCAAACCATGGCAGGCACAAACAAGTTTTACCCAATATGGAGGAACAGACCAGTTTCTACCAACATGTAGGATAACAGAATAATTTTTTCCAACATGGAGGAAAGACCCGGTTTCTTCAACATGGAGGAACACTGACAGTTACTTTCCAACATGTAAGTACAGGACCAGATACTTCCAACATGGAGGCCACAGACCAGTTTCCTTTTCTACTTATAGGAAGCGACGGTTTCTTTCAACATTGGAGAAAGGACCAATTTCTCCAATGGAAGTACAGACCAATTTCTACCAAAACAAGGAGGAAAAGACCACTTTCTACCACATGGGGAACAGACCAATTTTCTTTCCATACATGAGGAACAGAAACCTATATCTCCCAACATGGAAGACACAGACCCGTTTCGTTTAGACAACGAGGGATTAACAGACAGTTTCTTCCACACGGAAGTACACTAGTTTCTTCCAATGGAAGACAGGACCCGTTTCTTCAACATGGAGTACAGAACCGTTTCTTCAACAGTGGAGGCACTGACAGTTTCTCCAACATGGAGGCACAGACCAGTTTCTCCCAACATGAAGACCCAGACAGTTTATACATCATGGAGGCACAGACCAGTTTCACCAACATGAAGACACAGACCAGTTTCTATCAACATGGAGGCACAAAGACCTGTTTCTTCAAAACATGGAGGGCACAGATACAGTTTCTTCCAACATAGAAGTACAGACCTGTTTCTTCCCAACATGGAGGACCAGACAGTTCTTCCACATGGAGGAACAGACAGTTTTCTTCCAACATGGAGAACAGACAGTTTCTTAAACATGGAGGAAACAGACTGATTCTTCCAACATGGAGGAATAGACCGTTTCTTCTAACATTGGCTGGAACAGAATCAGTTTCTACCAAACCATGGAGGCACAGACCAGTTTCTGACAACATGGTGAGGAACAGACAGTTTATACAAACCTAGAGGAACAGATCCGTTTTACAAAATGGAGGAAAGACAAATTTTTCTTCCATAGGGAGGGAAAACAGAACAGTTTCTTCAACTGGAGGAACAGACTGTTACTACCAACATGAAGGCACAGACCTTTTGGTTCCAAATGGAGGAACAGACCAGTTTCTTCCAACACATGAGGCACAGACAGATTCTTCCAACATGCAGGGACAGACCAGTTTCTACCCAACATTGAGGAACAGACCAAATTTCTTCTCAACATTGGAAGAACTGACCAGTTTCTACCAACATGTAGGCAAAGACCATGTTATTTTAATAGAAGTCCAGGGACAGTTCTTCAAAATGGAGGAAACAGACCACTACTTACAACATGGGAGGAACAAACAGTTTCTCCAACAGGAGAAACAGAACAGTTTCTTCCAAACATGGAGGATCAGAACAGATTTCACAAACTGAGGAAAGACCAATTACTTCCAACATGGAAGAACAAGACCGTTTTCTACAAACATGGAGGCCCTGACAGTTTTTCAACAATAGAGAACAGACGATTTCTTCACATGGAGGAACAGACCAGTTTCTCCCAACTTGGGAAGTACAGACCAGTTTCTTCCAACATGGAGGAACAGCACAGTTTCCTCCAACATGGAGGAACAGACAGTTCTCTTTCCAAACTTGAGGCAACAGACCAGTTCTTACCAACATGGAGAACAGACCGCTTTCTGAACAAACATGGAAGTACAGACAGTTTTCTACCACATGGATGGTTACAGACCATTTCTTGCAACATGGAGGAACAGACAAGTCTTTACCAACATGGAGGAACAGACCAGTTTCAACCAACAGAGAGGCACAGACCAGTTTCATCCAACATAGATGCACAGACCCAAGTTTCACAAAACATGAGGGAACAGAACAGTTTCTACCAACAATGAGAACAGACCGTTTGTCCCAGCATGAATGCACAGACCAGTTTCTTCTAACTTGGAGGCACAGACCAGTTTCTATCAACATGGAAGTACAGACAGTTTCTTCTACACATGGACGGCACAGACAGTTTCTACCCAACATTGCAGAAAGACCAGTTTTCTACAGCATTGGACGCACAGACAGTTCTTTCCCAGCAATGGAGGCAGAGACAGTTTCAACCAACATAGAAGGCACATTGACCAGTTTTCTCAAAAACATGGGAACACTCACAGAGAGTTTTACCTACATGGAGGCTCCAGACATTTCTACAACACGGAAACACAGACCAGTTTTACCAACATGGAAAACAGGACCAGTTCTACCAACATGGAAAAAAGACAGTTTCTACCAACATGGAACACAGGCAGTTTTACCAGCATGGAAACACAGGCAGTTTTACAAAACTTGGACGCACAGACCAGTTTCTACCAACATGAAATCACTGACCAGTTTCTTACCAGAACATGAACACGACCCGTTTCTGTTCCACATGGAAACAACAGACCAGTTTCTACCAACCTGGAGGCAAGACAGTTCTACCAACATGAAGACAGAGACCAGATTTCTATCAACATGGAGGCAGAGACAGTTTGCATCCACATAGAGCTCAGCCAGTTTCATCCACACATAGAGGCACAGTCCAGTTTCAACCAACATGGAAGCACAGACAGTTTCTCCAAATTGAGGAACAGACCTGTTTGTCCCAGCTATGAAGGCACAGACTGTTACTTCTATTGGTGGCACCGACCAGTTTCATACAACATGAGAAGTACAGCAAGTTTCTCTTAATGGAGGCAGCAGGACCTGTTTCTACCAACATTGAAGATACGACCTGTTTCTTCCAACCTTGAGGACAAACCAGTTTCTTCAACACCATGGAGGCAGAGACCAGTTTCACCACCATTAGAGGCACTGACAGATTCTACCCAACATGGGAACACAGACAGTTTCTACCAAAATGGAGGCACAGCCAGGTTCTACCACCTGGAAACACGACCCTTTTCTACAACATAGAATCACAGGCAAGTTTACAGCATGGAAAACACAGGCCACGTTTCTACCCAACATGGAAGCAAGACAGTTTCTACCAACTTGGAAACAGAGGCCACGTTTCTATCAGCTTGGAAACACAGGCCGGTTTCGACCAACATGAAGCCCACAGTACCAGTTTCTACAACATGATAAAACACTGGACCAGTTTTACCAACATGGAAACACTGACCAGTTTCTTCCAAACATGGGAAACACAGACCAGTTTTTTCAAAAAACAATGGAGGCACGACCAGTTTCTACAATCATAGGAGGAACGACCAATTCTACCCAACATAGCGGAACAGGACTAATTTTTCCAACATGGAGGAACGGGACCAGTATCTATCCAACATGGAGGAACGGAACAGGTTTCTTCCAACATGGTAGGAAGGACCGTTTTCTCCATAACTTGGAGGGAAAAGGACCCACGTTTCTTACCATCACTGGATGGAACTGCCAGTTTGATTCCAAACCTGGAAGTACAGCCAGTTTCTTCCCAATATGGAGGCACAGACCGTTTCTCCAACATGGAAGTACGACCAGTTTATTCCAACATGGACGGCACAGACAAGTTTTTCCAACATGGAAGTCAGACCTGTTTCTCAAACTTGGAGGACAGCCCAGTTTCTCACAACATGGAGGCAGACCCAAGGCCAGTTCTTCCCAACATTTAGGATCAGACCTGTTTAACCATCATAGAGGCATAGACCAGTTTCAACCAACATGAAACAACAGACCAGTTCTCTATAACATGGAGGTCAGGCCAGTTTCTTAAACATGGAGGCAGAGACCAGTTTAGTCTACCAAACAAGGAGCAAAGACCCAGTTTCTAAACAATGGAGGAGCAGTCCAGCTTCTACCAACTGGAGGAATCGGACCTAATTTTTTCCAACATGGAGGAACAGACCAGTTTTAAACCAACATGGAGGCACAGACCAGTTTCTACCAACATGGAAGGACAGACCAGTTTCTTCAACATGTATGCACAGACCAGTTTATTCTCTCAAATGAAGAAAAAGAACCAGTTTCATCAGAGGAGGCAAAAACCTGTTCCTACCAACTGGAGTCACAGACCAGGTTTCTTACAACATGGACAGTACAGACCCAGTTCTTCCAAATGGAGGGAACAGGACCAGTTTCTACAACGTGGAGGAATACACCAGTTTCTACAAACATTGGAGGAACAGACCAGTTCTACAAACATGGAAGAAAGACCAGTTTCTTCCAAACATGGAGGAACAGACCAGTTTCTTCAATACATGGAGGAAGACCAGTTTCCTCAACGTGGAGGAACAGACAGTTTCTTCTCACACATAGAGGCACTACCTCCAGTATCCTAACGACATGAGGAACAGACCAGATTCTACCAACATGGAAGTACAGACCAGTTTCTTCCAAATGAGGACAGACCAGTTTCTTCCAACATGGAGGAACAGGACCAGTTTCTTCCCACATGGAGGAAACCGCCCACTTTCCTCCAACGTGGAGGGTGTAACAGGACCAGTTTCTTCAACATAGAGGCACAGACCAGTTCACCGAATGGAGGAACAGACCAGTTTTTTTCTACCAACATGGAAGTACAGACCTGTTTCTCTCCAACACTGGAGCACACAGACCAGTTTCTTACCATCAGGAGGAACCAGACAGATTCTTCCAATGGAGGAACCAGACTGTTTCTTCAATATGGAGGAACAGACCAGTTTCTTCAAACTATAGAGGCACAGACCAGTTTCAAAACCACCATAGAGAGGCAAGCAGAAACAGTTTCAACCAAACATAGAGGACGACCAGATTCTACAACATTGAAGTACAGACCAGTTTCTACCTTTTATGCCTAAGCATGGAGGAACAGGACAGATTCTACCAACATGGAGGAACAGGACCAGTTCTACAAACATGGAGGAACAGACCAACTTCTTTCCAACATGCAGGCACGACAGTTTCTTAAACATTGAGGATAGATCAGTTTCTTCAAACATGGAGCAGAGACCAGGTTATCTACCAACTGGAAACACAGACTGTTTTCTACCAACTGGACACACAGACCAGTTTCTACCAACATGGACAAAAGAACAGTTTCTACGAACTGGTAACACAGACCAGTTTCTACACAATGGACACTCAGACCAGTTCGCTTCTCAATGGAAACACAGCCAGTTTTACCAACGTGGAAACACAGACCAGTTTCTAACAACGTGGAAAACACGTCCAGTTCTACCAACATGGAAACACCAGACAGTTTCTACCAACATGGAAACACAGAACAGTTTACCAACATGGAAACCCAGACAGTTTAAACCTACAGGAAACAACAGACAGTTTTACCAACATGGAGGAAACATATTAATTTTTTCCAACATGGCGGAACAGACCAGTTTCTTCAACAGGTAGTGGAACAGCCAGTTTCTTCCAACATTGGAGGAAGAGACAGTTTCTACAAACATGGAGGCACGAACCCGTTCTTCCAACATAGTACTACAGACCTGTTTCTTCCAACAATGGAGGACCAGACAGTCTACCAAACATGGAGTGGCAGCTCAGTTTCTACCAACACGGAAGTACAGACCAGTTTCTTACAACATGGAGGCACCCAAACCAGTTTTTCCAACATGGAGGTACAGGACCAGTTTCTTCACCAAGAAGGTAAGACCAAGTTTCTTCGACATGGAAGGGGGGCCCAAACCCAGTTATTCCAACATGGAGGTACAGACAGTTTCTTACTAACATTGAGGAGGAAAACAGACCTGTTTCTTCCAACATTGGAGCGAGACCAGTTTTACCAAATGAAACACAGCACAATTTTCTACTAACATAGAAACACAGACCAGTTTTACCGCCATTTTAGAAGAAAAGACCAGTTCTCCAACATGGAAACACAGACAGTTCTACCATCATGGAAACACAGACCAGTTTCTACCAACATGGAAACAGACATAGTTATCTACAATACATGGAAACACAGAACAGTTTATTCGAAATGAGAGGAACAGACCTAGATTCCTCTACATGGAGGGAAAAGATCAGTTTCTTTCAACATGTAAGCACAGACCTAGTCTCCGACATGGAGGAACTGACAAGTTTCTACATTAGGAAGTACTGACAGTTTCGTCCACATGGATGCCACAGACCAGTTTATTCTAACATGGTGGCTCAGACCAAGTTTCTACCAACATGGATGTACAGAGAAGTTTCTCCAACACTGAGGTAAGGACCAGTTTCAAACCAACATGGAGGAATCAGACCAGTTTCACCAAATGGATGAACAGACCAGTTTATCCACTTGAGGAACAGGACCAGTTTCAAACTAAATTGAGGAACGACCAGTTTCAACCACATATAGGCCACAGACCAGTTTCAACCAACATGGACACACAGACCAGTTTCTACCAAAACAGGAACAAATCAGTTTCTACCCATGGAGAAACAGACGAATTTCTTCCAAACATTGAGGAAACCCCCCCCCCCCCCCCCCCCCCCCCCCCCGACCAGTTTCTCCAACAGAAGGCACGACCAGGTTTCTTCCAACATGGAGGACAGACAGTTTTACAACATTGAAACACAGACCAGTTTTACCAACTGGATACAACAGACCAGTTTCTACCAACATGGAAACACAGACCAGTTTTTCTACATTGAGGAAACAGACCAATTTCTTCCACATGGAGGAACAGGACCAGTTTCTCCCAACATGGAAGTACAAGACTGTTTCTCCAACTTGGAGGAACAGACAGTTTCCTCCAACATGGAGGAATCAGACGTTTCTTCAACCAGGGAGGCACAGACTGTTCCCTACTAACATGGAGGAACAGCCAGTTCTACCAACCATGGAAGAAAGTACGACCAATTTCTTCTAACATGGCGGGAACAGACCAGTTTCTCCAACACTGGAGAGCAGACCAGATTCTACAACAATAAGTACAGACCAGTTTGTTACAATGGAGGACTCTAAACCAGTTTCTACCAACATGGGAGGAAAGAGCAGTTTTCAAACCATGGGAGGTACAGACAGTTTCCTTCCAACATGGATGTACAGACCAGTGCTCAACCAACATGGAGGAACAGAGCAGGTTTCTTCCAACATGGAGGAACGACCAGTTTCTTCACATAGAGGGCACAGACCAGTTTAACATATAGAGGACAGACCAGTTTCAAACCAACATAGAGCACAGACAGTTTTCAACCAACAGACACACAGACCAGTTTCAACCAACATGGAAACACAGCCCAGTTCCACAACACGAGGAAAAAAACCGTTATCTAACACATGGAGGAACAGACATTCTTCAACAATGAGGAACAGAAATCGTTTCTCCAACTGAAGGCACAGACCAGTTTCTTCCAACATGGAGGCACTGACCAGTTTCTTCCAACATGGAGGTACAGACCAGTTTCTACCAACATTGTGGCACAGACCAGTTTCTTCCAACATGCAGGCACAGACCAGTTTCTACGAACATTGAGGAACAGATCAGTTTCTTCCAACATGGAGGCAGAGACCAGTTTCTACCAACATGGAAACACAGGCCAGTTTCTACCAACATGGACACACAGACCAGCTTCTACCAACATGAAACACAGAAATAACATTTTCTACCAAATCATGAAACACAGACCAGTTTCTACAACATGGAAAACAAGCCCAGTTTCTACCACTTGGAAACACAGCCCAGGATTCTACAACGTGGAAAACATCAGACCAGTTCTACCAACGTGGAAAACACAGACAGTTTCTACAACATGGAAACACAGACCAGTTACTACCACATGAAACAACACAGTTTCTACCAAATGGAAACACTCACCAGTTTTCATATCCAACATGGAAAACTCACCAGTTTCTAAAAAATGGAAGATAAATACTAATTTTTTCAACATTGAGGAACAGACCTAAGTTTCTTCAACAGGAGGAACGATCTATTTCTTCAACTGGAGGAACAGACCAGTTCTACAACTGGAGGCACAGACAGTTTCTTCCATCATAGAATACAGACCAGTTGTCTTTCCAACATGGAGGCACAGTCCAGTTCCTACCAACATGGAGCACAGATCCAGTTCCTACCAATCTGGAAGTACAGACCCAGTTTATTCCAAACATGGGAAATCACAAAACAGCTTCATTCCAACATGGAGGTACAGACAGTTTCTTCCAACATGGAGGTACAGACCCGACGCGTTTCTTGCCACATGGAGGTAAGACAGTTTCAACCAAAAGGAGAACAGACCAGTTTCTTCCAACATGGAGGCACAAACCAGTTTCTTCCAACATGGAGGTACAGACCAGTTTCAACCAACATGGAGGAACAGACCAGTTTCTTCCAACATGGAGGCACAAACCAGTTTCTTCCAACATGGAGGTACAGACCAGTTTCAACCAACATGGAGGAACAGACCAGTTTCTTCCAACACGGAGGAATGGACCAGTTTCTTCCAACATAGAGGCACAGACGAGTTTCAACCAACATAGAGGCACAGACCAGTTTCAACCAACATAGAGGCACAGACCAGTTTCAACCAACATGGAAACACAGACCAGTTTCTACCAACAGAGGAACAACCAGTTTCTACCACCATGGAGGAACAGACCAATTTTTCCAACATTGAGGATACCAGACCAATTTTTTCCAAACATGCAGGCACTGACAGTTTCTATTACATTGAGAACAGACCAGTTTCTTCCAACATGGAGGAGAAGAGACCAGTTTCTACCAAACATGGAAACACAGACCAATCTTTCTACTAACATGGAAATACAGAACCAGGATTACATTATTGAAACACAGACAGTTTCTACCGACATTGGAAAACACAGAACAGTTCTAACAAACATGGGAAACACACAGACCAGTTCTTCGAACATGGAGGAAACGACCAGTTTTCGTTCCAACCCATGGAGGATCAGACCAGTTTCTTTAAACATGTAGGCACAGCAGGTTTCCTACGGGACATGGAGGAAAGACAAGTTTTACCATATGGAAGTACAGACCAGTTTCGTCCAACATGGATGCACAGACCAGTTTCTTCCAACATGGAGGCCTCAGAACCAGTTTTCTACCAAATGGGAGGTTTACAGAGCAGTTGTGTCTTTCCAACATGGAGGTACAGACCAGTTTCAACCAACATGGAGGACAGTCAGTTACACCAACATGGAGGAACAGACCAGTTTCTACCAACATTGAGGCACAGACCAATTTCTTCCAACATGCAGGCACAGACCAGTTTCTACTAACATTGAGGAACAGATCAGTTTCTTCCAACATGGAGGCAGAGACCAGTTTCTACCAACATGGAAACACAGACCAGTTTCTACCAACATGGACACACAGCCCAGTTTCTACCAACATGGACACACAGACCAGTTTCTACCAACATGGAAACACAGAACAGTTTCTACCAACATGGAAACACAGACCAGTTTCTACCAACATGGAAACACAGACCAGTTTCTACCAACATGGAAACACAGACCAGTTTCTACCAACATGGAAACACAGACCAGTTTCTACCAACATGGAAACATAGACCAGTTTCTACCAACATGGAGGAACATGGGTAACTGAGAAGCAGCTCTCACAAAACACAAGATCAATGTGGTTAGTCAGCGCTTTTGTTTTTAAACAAGAGTTACAATGGTAGACTAAGATATAGAACCTTCCCCAACTCATGGAACGGGTAGGATTTGAATCCATGGCGAGTGAGTCGCAAAACTCCAGGTCAGTGCGTAAGCCACTGGACCAGCTGGCTACAATAAGATTCATCCAACTAGGTATATTTCTACACCATAGGAAGGTTAGCATGAGCCACCACTGTGAGTAATGAAGATACAGAACCTTGTTTTACCAGTAAAGTTCTTACCTACCTCAGCTCCTAAACATAACATTATTAAGTGGCTATATGTAGCAACGAAAAATTTTTTGTAGTATACAGTAAAAAGAAGACAATTTCTTTCAGTTACGAATATATGACTTTGAACATTGAACGTGTAATAATCCACAAAACTAATTAGCTTATGTGACAGTCATGTTGCTCATAATAAATATATACTGGAATAAGGTATTCTCAATCTTCGCATCTGATAGTGATTTATTAGCAATACTATAGACAACATACAGACAAAAGCTTTATGTTCATGGAACATTCAGATAGGAAAGTTGATGAAGCAGTAACCAGCTACGGTTGACATTACTTCGTTATTGTCTGAAAGTTTTACAAGTATACTATTCCAGACTCCAATCATATAAGAAAGGAATGACTGCAGCCCGAGTGTGGTACCGTTTGCTTCCTATCTTGTGGTATAAATGTTGCCTTCTGGCTGACAGTGAAGTGGAGGCGAGTGAGGTACTTGGATAACATTGACTTGGAACATAACAGTATGGCAACTAACAGCTCTCCGATGTTGAAGGTTATGGGTGTAGATGAGAGATAAGTTGCTTTGCACGTTCTTTATTCTGCCTAAACTTCGCAGATGAGACGATGGACAGTACTCCAGAAGGAGAGCATACTGAAGGTAAGAGCGCACTTCTGCCTCGTCCAGTTTTACAGGTGCAAAAGAAAAAAAAAGTTGGTGCCAACAACGAAAGGCACACTTGCTGTTTATCAATACCCATTACGGCGGGTACCAGAATTAAGGTAGAGACTCACTAGAGAACATAATCACAATATAGGGAAAATACAACAGTCCCAGTCCATACTATATTCTGAATTTAATCCATATCAGAAGCACCAGTAGCGACGGCAGCAGAAACATCAGAGGCGACTCTTGCAAAAGCAGGGACATCAGCCCTAGAGGAGGGAGGGAGGGTTGGAGGGGCGGGGGGCATGAGAGGTGGCGGTAGTTGACAGCGTCAGCGGGTGAGTCAGCGGTAGTGGCGTCAGTCCTTATATTACAAGCCAAGCAATATCCAAAATTTGTTTCCAGTCACAGGCTGTGAATCATACAATTCAGGGTAAGTTTACCAGCAAGTGAGGCAGAAAAGGGAAGAAGTTGGGTTCTTAGACGAACTTAGCTCTTTCACCGCCTTGACAAGGCGACCCAGCGTCAGAGAAGAGGCAGATGGGTGATCAATATCTCAGGAGGAATAATGAAGCAGGAATCAATCCCACCTTTTAAAACGACGGACACGAATCCATGTACAGTGGAAAGGGAAAGAGAGCCGCTTAACATGACACAACTAACTTGATACAGATGTGGCAAGGCAGCGATGGGGTGTCACCGTCACAGCGACGGTGATACTTGTCAGAACGATGCGATGAATGACACCCGTCATAACGACAGTGACATCCATCACAACGACGGTGACACCTGTCAAAGCGGAGCGGTGGGAGACACCCGTTATAAAGAAGGTGAGAGACGCTAAAGATACAGCAAGTTTCGCGCCGTCTTAATCGAAGGCAAAAAATCTCAATTTGGAAAATGCCAGCGAGAGATAATGCGAGTTACGAAAGATACCTTAAGTTTAATGCTTGAGAAAGTTATAAGCGTCTCACTTTGGGACTGTAGGCCAATGTCAGTGTTGGTAATGAAAAAAAAAATACCACTCTATTTTGTAAATTTACAAAAAAAAAAAATTGATCACTGGCCGATTAAAAGTAGAAATGACCCCAGAATTGATCATCTTATAGGGTACACGTATATCTGTATGGTGACCCAGCTGTGGACAAGATAGTTCTATAACCTACAATGATAGAAAAACCAGCTGACTTTCAAGCGTAGACAAAGCACAAATTGAATTACGACAGCGTCAATCTTCGAGACGCTAAACGACTTGAAGACAGACAGTCATCTACAAGTGTATCTGGTATATGTAGTCACCCGAGCAGACCACAAAGGAGGCCCAGTGGAGGAGGAAGCTGGTAAAACATTATGATCTCTCGGAAAGATTTGATGACGATGATAATGCCAGCGAGGGCTGAGAAAATATCATCCGTCTAAAGATGACGATAATGAGGATAATACGTCAAGATGAATTTGAAAGGTTTTACGATAATAAGAATAGTAACGATGGCAGTGAAGTTGTGCTGATAAGCGTCATAAACAACGTAAGCTATTTTAGGAGTAATAAGTAAACTGCAACAAAGGCTATGGCTCAACTTGGGAAGAATGAATTAGGTTGTGAGAGGCGTGATACCATGAAAAATTGTTAGGAGGCAAGTTGTCTGGCTAATAAAGCTTACTATGAATGTTATGAATGAGACCTTTAATATATATAATATAACACAGAATAAAATCTTTAATAATACATGTATATACTAATTTTTATAAAAGTTCTTTATGGAAGAATCACAAGAAAGAAGTCAATTAAACGGAATTATTTACCAATGACATTATTGACTGATACATTAAGGCAGACTGATTATGATGAATATTCTCAAACATTGACCTTTTACAAAAAAAAAAAAAAGTGAATCGTAGAAAAAAATCATAAAGTCCAAAAAAATAAAGTATATACGTACTAAAAACTGACTTTATAGAATCTAGTAACAAATTTTCTGAAGGAAATGAATAACCTCATTAAAGCTGAACGACAGCCAACTACCGAAGCTGAAATTTGCGTTGACAGGAAGGGAACGCCGGACACACTAGCACACTTTACAGACTAAGGAAACAGAGATTCCTCTGGCTGGGGACGCCACACTTATCTCTGCTGTTGTTACTGATACTTTCTTTCATAAAAATTATTACCGTTCTTTCTTAAAATAACGAATATTTAAATTCATATAGGACTGTTCAGTATACATGTACATCGATGACCAGCGAATTATAAAACATATTAAATAATCATTGTATTAAAATAAGCAGAGTATAGGTTAAATAGAAACAAAATCACTAATTATGACGAGATGTTTTTGCAACAAGTCATCTACAATGTTTGGGATGTAACACTGGCCTGGGACATAGAAAAACCTTACATTCGGAACCACGATATATAGTAGACGTCCCTAAGTTCATTTAGAATCATCACTAGGGAGGAATCATCGATGCTGAGGGACGTGTGGGAGGCTTCCCTAGGCTCACCACCGAGGAAGAACTACTTCAGAGTCTCAAGAATAACAACATATTATCTCGGATGCTGTAGGAATTTCTCTGTGTGTCTTAATTCTTTGATCAATGTGATATACATATTGCATTAATGAGATGAGAAATTTGAAGACTTCTTTCAGAAAATCAAATGTAAGATGGTGTGGAAAGATAATGATTACTATAAATCTGGTAAGTGTTACCGAAGTGCTTGGGGGGTCAGGATGTTGTGGGTGTAATATAGAGTAATGATTACCATAGATTATGGATAATCGATAATAAAAATGTAGATCTACTGTAGCTAAAACCTCGGTAACCCGATCATGTTTAAACTGGGATCAAGGAATACACATCGAGGTGAATACTTTTAATTTTAATTGAAAATAAATATTATGGAGATACGGACAAGATGCGGAATAATACATTTATGTACTGTTCAAGACATTTATTAAAGGAAACTCTTCGCCACGAGTGTCTTCATCATTTCTAATACAGAGAAAATAAATGTCCTGTACTCTACATATATGTTCTTTACTGCATTTTCTTAATTATTGAAAACTTTTATGTATCGATATGTATCTCTAGCTTTATTCTCGACCTTAGAGAATTACGTACAAATGATGGTTAGGAACGAAGTAGAGTGCAACCTTAGTGCTCTTGCCAGTCGACAAGACTTCCAACTAATAAACATTAAGCTACCACATTAAATACAACTAATACTTAACAAGCCTGTCGACGAAGATCCTGGGCTAAAAGCCCCTCTACACCCCGTATTAATATTAAGTGTTTACAGTCTTAATTGGAGATACGTATTCGCTGTGTAAACAAATAAATGTTCATTTCCTAGAACTAGAGTAATTCTATCGAGTAATTCTGTAGAACTAGCAACGGAGTAGAAACGGCTGACAAGGATGTGTGAAGAGGGGTGTTAAGCTTCCAGTTTTCAGAGTTAAGCAAGTTTGTGAATAACCTACAATCTGCTTACCCCCTCAGCTTCACCTGCTGGAGACAGTTGGAGAGGCTTAGCCAAACAACGCTGCCGCCCTCATCTCAACCACCACAACCCCCGCCTCTTCACTTTCCTATTGAGAGCTGAGTACACACACACACACACACACACACACACACACACACACGTCGTGGACTCGCTGTGGACAATACACCGTCTCACCTGTTAGGATCATTTCAAACACATACGAACACAGAAACAGATGGAAATGAGAACCTAAGATGTTAAGATTGTTTCCTTTCTTCTGGATCAGGCAGACACCCATGCAAAACTAAATGCGTTTTTGTAACTGCGCGATCCGAGAGAGGTATCCCAGTACTGCATAACCTTAGTCCCCCGTGCCTCAAGACACGCGACAGGAATTGTGCGGCTCAAATTTCTAATGCATTTATGTGTGATACTCGAAGATCTGAAGCGAATCAGGAGAGTCATTCACACGATACCATTTAGAAACTAATAACTCGAGCAGCATCTGCAAGCAACACGCCCATACACACCCGCAACATGTCCACATACACCTTCAGCATACTCATACACACCTGCAAAACTCACAACACATGCCTTCATTTACCTCAGGCAACAAACACCATTACCGTAGGCCGTGAATACTTGTTTATGTAGAAAAAAAATGTCTTAAGAAATCTAGGGATAACTTCACTCGTGTTTTACTAACTCTTTCCGTGGTGACCTCCTCGCCATCCACTTACTGACTCTTGAGTTCCACCCTGACACATGTGAGCAGCCAGCTATGCTATGTTCTCTATGTGAATAAATAAAGTTCCTGATGGACGAAACGTCTTCACAACAGGGACGGCTCCAGAATATCTCTACTGGAGGTCCTAGAGTTAGCTTCCTGGTTCGATGGGGAGCTAGAAGACTTGTTTTAAGGCAGCTTTATTTTTATTTGGGGGATAAACCTCCCAAGTCTTCCCCTGGAAACTACCTCTAATTATTTACATGTTGTCGGTGTACTTTACCATTGAATTACTACGGAGAAGAAGAGGAGCCAGAAAACATTGGCTGACAGTTGACACACATGAGTCACAGAGCCAGAAGTAAAAAATCTTTTTAAAATTTCAGGTTAGGATGGTAAGTTGGACATACTAGACAAAGAGGTAAATGCTACTCTCATTGCCAAAAGTATGATCGTTATCTAAAGGTAGGGCCAGGAGCTACTATGACTAACCTTGCAAATACAGAACCTGGAGTTTACCTGGAGAGGTTTTCGGAGGTCAACGTAGCCGCGGCCCGGTCTAAGGCCTCGTGGTGGATCAGGGTCTGATCAACCAGGCTGTTACTTGCTGGCCACACGTAAACAGACGTACGAACCACAGCCCAGCTGTGGTTCCTTCGTACGTGGTTCGACTTTAGGTGCCTGTCCAACTCCTTCTTGGAGACAGACAGGGGAGGCAGTTGAATAGTCTTGGGCCCCTGACACTTACTGTGCTTTCTCTTAGTGTACTCGTGGCGCCCCTGTTTTTCATTGGAGGAATGTTGCATCTCCTGCCGAGTCTTTTGCTTTCATAGGGAGTGATTTTCGTGTATATATTATCATGAATCTTTCTCGCCTGCATTCCAGGGAATACAAATCAAGGGACTTCAACCATTCCCAATAATTTAGGTGCTTTAAACGTACTTATGCGTGCCGTGAAAGTTCTCTGTACATTCTCCAGTACACTTAAATCTCCTCAACACCTGCTACCTCATCTTCATCAGCAGGATTTTAGATGATGTGAAACCAAGAAAATACCTTAGTTACGAAAAATAAAACTGATGTCTTTCAGTGATGACACGTCGCACTCACATACTCTATATAAAACCAAATCAATAAGGACTGACGGTACCCGCACTTCGAGAAGAGGTAGAACGCCAGATACATAGCCTAACAGCTGAGTATAAGATATTTTGTCTTCATTATGGCGAGCGTAATCTCCTCTCGTTCCCACGGGGTTAACCCCAACCCTCACTACCGTCCCAGGAGGTTCACCCCTGTTTAACCATTCCACCTCAACCTTCTCTTTCCAATACAGCGCTGGCCACTCCCTCTCTATAAGCTTTTGTTTATAGTTCGTGTGTGTGTGTGTGTGTGTGTGTGTGTGTGTGTGTGTGTGTGTGTGTGTGTGTATGTATGTGTTACCATTTTGTCCTAAGCACATATCGATTAAACACTACCTGGTTACCTGGAGGTTACCTGGAGGTTATTCCGGGGATCAACGCCCCCGCGGCCCGGTCCATGACCAGGCATCCCGATGGATCAGGGCCTGATCAACTAGGCTGTTACTGCTGGCCGCACGCAGTCCAACGTACAAGACACAGCCCGGCTGATCCGGCACTGAATTTAGGTATCTGTCCAGGTCTCTCTTGAAGGCAGCCAGGGGCTTATTCGCAATTCCCCTAATACTTGATGGGAGGCTGTTGAACAGTCTTGGGCCCCGGACACTTATGGTGTTTTCCCTTAGTGTACCAATGGCACCCCTACTTTTTATTGGGGGAATTTTGCATCGCCTGCCCAGTCTTTTACTTTCGTAGGGAGTGATTTCTGTGTGCAGATTTGGGACCATTCCTTCCAAGATTTTCCAAGTGTAGATTATGATATATCTCTCCCTCCTGCGTTCCAACGAGTACAAGTTAAGTGCTTCCAAGCGTTCCCAGTAGTTAAGGTGCTTGACAGAACTTATACGTGCACTCTCTAGATCTGCGATTTCACCTGTTTGAATGAGATGTTAATGTACAGCAGTATTCCAGCCTAGAGAGAACAAGTGATTTGAAAAGGATCATCACTAGCTTGGCATCTCTCGCTTTGAACGTTCTCATTATCCATCCTATCATTTTCTTTGCACGTGCGATCGTGGCACTGATGTGATCCTTGAAAGTGAGATCCTTAGACATTACTACTCCCAGGTCCCTTACATTATTTTTCCGCTCTATTGTATGGCCAGAGTCTGTAGTATATTCTGTTCTAGTTATTATCTCCTCCAGTTTTCCATAACGGAGTAGTTGGAATTTGTCCTCATTGAATATCATATTGTTTACCGTTGCCCACTGGAAAACTTTGTTTATATCTTCTTGGAGGTTAACCACGTCCTCAGCAGATGACAGCCTCATGCAGATCCTAGTATCATCCGCAAAGGATGATACGGTGCTGTGATGTATATCTCTGTCTATGTCTGATATGAGGATGGGGGCGAGTACTGTGCCTTGTGGAACAGAGCTCTTCACTATGGCAGCCTTCGATTTAACTCTGTTGACCACTACTCTTTGTGTTCGATTTGTTAGGAAGTTGAAGATCCATCTCCCCACTTTCCCAGTTATTCCTTTAGCACGCATTTTATGGGCTATTACGCCATGATCGCATTTGCCAAATGCTTTTGCAAAGTCTGTGTATATTACATCTGCATTCTGATTTTCCTCCAGTGCATCCAAGGCCATATCATAGTGATCCAGTAGTTGTGAGAGGCAGGAGCGACCTGCCCTGAACCCATGTTGCCCTGGATTGTGCAGATTTTGGTATATAGTTCTTAGCTAATGCTTTGCTGCCACATTTATGGAGTGGGGCTATATCCGTTGTTTTAAGTGACTGTGGAATTTCACCCATGTCTAAGCTCCTCCTCCATAGTGTACTTAGGGCACGCGAGAGGGGTTTCTTGCAGTTCTTAATGAAAACAGAGTTCCACGAGTCTGGGCCCGGGGCTGAGTGCATAGGCATGTTGTCAATGGCTTTTCCGAAATCTATCGGAGGTAGGGTAATGTCGGAAATCTGGCATACATTTATGGAGTTTTGAGGCTCATTCATGAAGAAATCATTTGGGTCGTCGATCCTCAGACCGATTAGTGGTTCACTAAACACAGAGTCGTACTGGGATTTCAATATTTCACTCATTTCCTTGTTGTCATCTGTGTAAGTCCCATCCTGTCTGAGTAAGGGCCCGATACTAGATGTGGTATTTGCCTTGTTTTTGGCATATGAAAAGAAATATTTTTAATTTCTTTCAATTTAACTAATAGCTTTAAGCTCCTCCTGTTTCTCCTGGTTCCTGTAAGAGTCATTTAACTTAAGTTCGATAGTTTCCAATAGACCTGTTGTATTTGCGTGCATGTGCATGTGTTGTGTGTGTGTGTGTGTGTGTGTGTGTGTGTGTGTGTGTGTGTGTGTGTGTGTGTGTGTGTGTTGCATGCAAAGAGTATGCAATCTTTATTTGGAGCATGTTAACACCAACCAGCGAACCCGATGCTACGGGTCTGACGATCGAGGCCCCTTCGTCAGATCAGTATCTAGGTTCAGCAATTCATAATGTGGATCTGGCAATTGTGAAGGTGACGTGGTTACCACTCACCTTTTCACCCTTGTCATTTTCATTCTACCGCTGGTTGAACAACGGTGATCTGCTCTCCCTTGGCTGCTCTTTTGCCTTGATTACCGTGGCATGCACTAATACCTATTGCTGTACGTAGTGTATATAGTGTACATACTTATGTTATGCTTGATGAAGGATAATATAAATAAAAGCTTTTCTGCTGTGTTTATTTTGCTCCCATTACACCCAGGATAACAGACCTTTGAGTACCTGGGTTGTAATAGTGTGTGTGTGTGTGTGTGTGTGTGTGTGTGTGTGTGTGTGTGTGTGTGTGTGTGTGTGTGTGTGTATGTCTGTGTGTGTGCCTGTGTTGTTTTGTGTGAGAGTGAATGTGTGTGTGTGTGAGTGTGTATTCACCTGGTTGTATTTGCAGAAGTTGAATTACAACTCCTGTCCCTATTCTCTTCTTGTACTGGAACTTCAGGAGATTTCCAATAAAAGATAATTATTGCATAAGACCCTACTAGCATCTGCAAATCTCTTCGAACTGCCTTAGAATTTACGTCTGTAAATCTTAATTCAGTCAGAGATATAGGTCAAGAATTATGATCTAGGCGATTTTGAAATCGTCAGAAAATAACAAATTATATGGAAATTGTAACTTCAGTAACTATCTTATATCTAATATTTGACAAGATCTTTTGTGGAGGTGTTGTTGATCTTTTGTGGAGGTGTTGTTGATCTTTTGTGGAGGTGTTGTTGATCTTTTGTGGAGGTGTTGTTGATCTTTTGTGGAGGTGTTGTTGATCTTTTGTGGAGGTGTTGTTGATCTTTTGTGGAGGTGTTGTTGTTCTTTTGTGGAGGTGTTGTTGATCTTTTGTAGAGGTGTTGTTGATCTTTTGTAGAGGTGTTGTTGATCTTTTGTGGAGGTGTTGTTGATCTTTTGTGGAGGTGTTGTTGATCTTTTGTAGAGGTGTTGTTGATCTTTTGTAGAGGTGTTGTTGATCTTTTGTGGAGGTGTTGTTGATCTTTTGTGGAGGTGTTGTTGATCTTTTGTGGAGGTGTTGTTGATCTTTTGTGGAGGTGTTGTTGATCTTTTGTGGAGGTGTTGTTGATCTTTTGTAGAGGTGTTGCTGATCTTTGTGGAGGTGTTGTTGATCTTTTGTAGAGGTGTGTTGATCTTTTGTAGAGGTGTTGTTGATCTTTTATAGAGGTGTTGTTGATCTTTTTAGAGGTGTTGTTGATCTTTTGTAGAGGTGTTGTTGATCTTTTGTAGAGGTGTTGTTGATATTTTGTAGAGGTGTTGTTGATCTTTTGTGGAGGTGTTGTTGATCTTTTGTGGAGGTGTTGTTGATCTTTTGTGGAGGTGTTGTTGATCTTTTGTGGAAGTGTTGTTGATCTTGTGTGGAGGTGTTGTTGATCTTGTGTGGAGGTGTTGTTGATTTTGTGTGGAGGTGTTGTTGATCTTGTGTGGAGGTGTTGTTGATCTTGTGTGGAGGTACGGTTGGTCTCTGGTGGGGTATTGTTTTTCTAGGGCGGGGTGTGGTTGGTCTCGGGTAGGGGCGCGGTTAGTCTAGCCTGGGAGTGTAGTTGACGGAGGTGCGTGTGGGGTATAAGTTGGTGGAAGTGGACGAGAATGGTTGAGGATAATGTAGATAAGAATGAGGAGTTCAGAGGTTTGAAATGGTGCTGTGTCAGGGGAACACTTATGTAGGAGATGGGGAATGGGGAGTGATGGGATTCTTGAAGTTGGAATACAGGAAGTAATGCAAGAAGCACAAACCTTTGTACACCATTACGCACTCAAGAATGCGTACATGCACATTATTGCGTGTGCTACTGCCAGTGATGAGGAGGCAATATGTTGTGTGCCAGTCTCTCCAATACTCCACTCCCCTATATTGTCTCCTATGTTGTCAGTGATCTGGGCCTCAGGCTGCGAATGTTGCTGCTGAAGGTGGCCCTTAATGCTGCTGCTGAAGGTGGCCCTTAATGCTGCTGCTGAAGGTGGCCCTTAATGCTGCTGCTGAAGGTGGCCCTTAATGCTGCTGCTGAAGGTGGCCCTTAATGCTGCTGCTGAAGGTGGCCCTTAATGCTGCTGCTGAAGGTGGCCCTTAATGCTGCTGCTGAAGGTGGCCCTAAATGCTGCTGCTGAAGGTGGCCCTTAATGCTGCTGCTGAAGGTGGCCCTTAATGCTGCTGCTGAAGGTGGCCCTTAATGCTGCTGCTGAAGGTGGCCCTTAATGCAAAAATATCCTCTAGTGGCTACATATTTGGCAGAATGTCAACTAAAACACAATGACTATAATTCCTCTCTTATTATTCTTTTTTTCAAGTGGCATTCACTTTTTTCATCTTTCTTACATAATGAATTAAAATACAACATCATGGCTACAAAATAGTCTCTTCTACTTTTTCTCTCAATGTTTCCTGATATTCTCTTGCCTCTCCTTCACTTCTACATCTCTTCTATTTCCGTATTCGAACAGTTTCACACATTTTTTTCCCTTCCCACAACAATTCTTCCTTCTTTTATCTTTCCTCCTTGCTTCCTTTTTCTCTATCCTCCCCATTATCTATTCTTTAATTTTCTTCTACTTCTTCCCTACTCCTCCTCACTATTCTCCTGCCCCCTCATTCGCCATTTTCTTCATTTATTCCCTGGTTCCCTTGCACCCACCCTGCCTCCTACCATCCCTCCCGCCGTGAGTGCGCTGTATGGAGTGGGCCCCAGAGCCTCCTCACTCATAATACAGAACCAACAAACGCCACAACTTCAATTACATTCGCCGCCTTCGCTTCGGTTATAAAACGAACTACCACGAGCCTCTTCTCTTGTCTTATCTCTTTATATCCTCCCTCTCTCATCTACTACTTTATCTCTCCTCTCTCTCTCTCTCTCTCTCTCTCTCTCTCTCTCTCTCTCTCTCATATCTTTTCTTCGTCTCTCTCATCTCCTTCCACATCTCATTCACTATTTTATCTCAACTATCTCTGTACCAGAAGTTGCCGGTGAGTATTATTATGGGCAGCTAAGATATGTACAACACTCAAATATCTTTATTGTTTATTACTATCCCAGGGAAGCGCTAAACCGGTAGGGGTCAGAGACTTTCTGAGGAATGGATGGTAATGAGTGTTTCAAAGAAGTGGAATGTAGAGCCAATTTCTTGGGTCAATATCCGTTCACCAGCGTCTAGACACACTCCTCGTAGTGTGCCACAACTTAATATTACCCAGATCTTTCTCACTGCAGTGGTCTCACCACTGTGGCTGTCGAGATCTTATATGATTTCTATTCATTCTTCTTTCAGAATGAGTAACGCACTCAAACGCACGCTCAAACACAAACACATGGAAGCGCACGCGCACGGGCGTGCAAGTTCAAATGCAAACACGCACCCAAGTACATGTGCTAACACACACACACACACACACACACACACAGTGACTGGTATGAGAATATCGACCAAGCATATTAAGTACGTCTTTCATCTGGTAAGAAGGAAATGACAGGAACAATTTCAACACTTGGCTATTTGGAATCTACAGAAAAAAAAACATAATAAAAAAAAGATGATTAATCAAAAACAGGGGGAAGAGGGGAGAGAGCAAAATGAATGAGTGGGAAAAAACAAGGAATAATTGCGTGGAATAGAAGAAATCATTATGACTAAAAAAAAGTGCTCAATAACTAGAAGAGGAACTGAGAATTTTGAAGGAAGCTTTGGGATAAAAGGAGGGGAAGGTTAGAAGGGGAAAAGAATAATAAAGGAAAATGGACGAGCAGAAGGATCAAGAAGGGACAAAGGGGTAAAGTCAATAACAGAGATACTCTCAGGAGACCAGGAGGCACAGGTGATGAGAGACGCATCAAGGAAACTGATGGCAGATAAGACACTCTGGGAGGGAAAGCAATGAGACATTCCTGAGGATAAGATAATGAAAGGAAGAAAGAGGAAGGTCACTGATGGTATATGGACTTGAGGCTGATGACAGCTAAGGAAGGTCATAGGATGAAAATGAGATTATATTGATCATTGAGTGTATGTGACTGGAGGAATCAGACCTGATGGAAAATTTTCTGAAGATCAGGAAGCATTCACAGAGCAAACAATGCCTGATCAAACTAACCTTCGTGTACAAGCAGCATGAAACAGAATCTTGAGACAAAAAAAAATATTCTTGAAAAGTACCAAAAGTTAGCTTTTATACCTGGATAGGTGGAAAAAAAAACTGAAAAGGAAAAGTAACACTTTAAGAAGCACCTGAAGAGTTATCAGTTGCAGAAAGAGAAGCAGAGGGGTGGCAAGAGGGAACACTCAGCCTCCAGAAATATCTCAAGGCTCGCCCCTCTGCCTATCTCAGTACGTCCAATTCAAGGTTCACGCCCACAATAATAACCCAGCCCCTTCCCCCTGTTTCTTATCTACAGCCACAACCCTGACTCCCTCATTTTGTAATAATACATACACCAACTCCAATATCGCCTCTCCCGTTTATATATCAGCAACACACAGAAAGCTTGGACACTACAGATCAGTGTATGCTGAGGGCTCAGAGTATGGTGCACAAATGCACATAATTAATATATTAATTATCATGTGCGATGAGTTAAAAGGGATAACAGAGGAAATACCAGACATCATAGCCGTCGCAAAGACAAAACTAACTGTAATGGTAACAGACGCCGTATTCCCAGCAGGATACCAAGTAGTGAGGAAGGAGAAGAGTGGCACTGCTAATCAGAAACCAGTGAAGTTTCGGAGAGATGAGAGGGATAAACGAAAAATAGTAAAATAGTTACACAGTGGGCACAATGAAGAACGGGAAAACCAAGGTAGTACTAAAATTTATCAACAACCCATCACCAAATAGTAGGAAACCAAGAAAGAAATACACCACAGTGGAAGCAGCAAGTAGAGCATAAATGACCAACACTAAACTACTAATCATGGGAGATTTCAAACTTAAAGAAACATATTAGAGTATTGGAACTCACAGGGAGGAGAAAAAACGTAGAGGGCTAATATGTTTGTGGTGAAGAAAGTATGTGTTAGGACGTCAATGACGTAAGAGCGGATGAGCTGGCAAGACGGGATCTAGTATTTATAGGTGAAATCGAATATGAAATATCTCTGGCTCCAGCCACCATACAAAACTAATTTCAATACCTTATGGATGAAAACACTGGGGGAATAAATAGCAGGTGGCGGACGAGAGGAAATAGATTTGCAAGGATGGAGGGAATTCCTGAATGCGATTCACTGGGATACGGAACTGGAAGGTCAGCAAATAAGACTATGTAGTACCTAGCCGGAAAGTGATAGGAAGCAGAGAACTTCATGTCCAGAATGCGAAGTATTGACAAGAACAAGAAGATGGAAACTAGGAGAGCCCGTGGTTCAAATAAAGATGCAGAGAAGAAAAAAACACACGTGAAAGCACCTAGAAAAACTATAAACAAATCATAGACAAAAGAATGCAGAGAAGTGAGAAGACCGACAAATAAATATGCGAGAGTGATAGAAACTGACCCAACAATTTGACAATAACTTGGCAACACAAGCAAGTTGCATCTCATTTTTTGCACAACCAAAATCAGAAAAAAAAGACGACAGTAAAAGAGAAAGGGTACACCAACGGGTAATGGATATCGTACACACGACAGGGAATGTGGAAAAAAAAAGCTTTAAGTGAGGGGAATACATAAAAAAAACAACAGGACATGTCACCGTGGACTGTGCAACAAGTCAACAGATACGGAACAAATTCCAGATATTTGTAAGACAGATAATGAAATGCCAATATACAAGGCGGCAGACATGACGTGTTAGACTACAGGTCAACCACACTCCCATGAACGCTATGTAAGGTAATGGAGAAGATAATCAGGAGAGTGGTGGAGCACTAGAGAAGTGATATCATAAAAATTAACCAGAAGAGATTTTGAAATGGCAAATCTTGTCTCATAACACGGCTGTAGCTTTAAAATAAAATAACAGAAGTGAGGCAAGAGACTGCAAGAAGGCATTTGATCTTGTGCTCACAAGAGACTGTAACAGTAACTTGAAAAGCAAGAATAACAGGAAATGCACTAAGTGTATCAAAGAGCACCTTATGAGAAGGAGACAAAATATTGTTGTCCGAGAAGAGGTGTATCAAGTGCGGTTTCTCAAAGATCAGTATTGGGACAGGTACTGTCTTTGTTATAAATAAATGACATACTAGAAGAGACAGAGTTGGAGATATTTCTGTAAACAGTCTAAAATTAGCGAAGACAATAATAAAACGAGGGCAATGAAAGGCTACACATGCACTTGGACAAACTTCAGACCGGTCAAACAAGTTGCTACTTGAGTTCAGCTCCAGTAAATGCAAAGTTATGAAAATTAAGGAGCAAGATCAGAAATTGACTGTAGACTCCTGGGACAGAGGCTCCTGAGACAGAGGCTCCTGGGACAGAGGCTCCTGGGACAGAGGTTCCTGGGACAGAGGCTCCTGGGACAGAGGCTCCTGGGACAGAGGCTCCTGGGACAGAGGCTCCTGGGACAGAAGCTCCTGGGACAGAGGTTACAAATCTGACTCAAGAAAAAATGCCTGAGGAAGAGCAAAATGCCGAGCATATCATCAGACACACAACAACCGAACCTCTGCAGGCAATTCTTATTCACTAAACTAAGTAGCTTTCAGGAATCCAAAGAAATATTCACAGCTCTATATAAGACATTTATTAGGTCCATCTTAGAATATGCAGCACCAACATGGAACCCTCACCTTACACAGAATGTTAAAAATAGAGAAATCGCAGATATGTAATGAGATCAGTCACAGAACAAAGAGAAATGGGCTATGTTGAGAAGCTACAGAAACTGAACCTGACGGCATTAGAGGAACCAGGGGAGCCATGATAACGACATAGAAAATATGCAGAGGACGTGATAGGATGGACAGAGATAAGCTGGTCGAGAAGCTGGGAACGGGTACACAAGAGCGAAGTTAGAAGCTAAAGATCGAGGCCTCAGGTATGTCAGGAATTATTTCTTCAGCCTAAACGTAGCCCTAGGAGGCAAGCTCCATATATATCCACAAGAATAGATATGACAAGGCATGTATATAAATGGTTCAGAGATCCGACAAGTTGATAAATTAGACACATGTACAACACTTGGGTATCTTTATTGAGGAAACATTTCGCCACACAGTGGCTTCATCAGTCCATACAAAGGAGAATGGTGAAGAGCGGAAGGAGTTTGAGGTAATCATTACCCCAGCCTGGAGTCGATGTAATCAGTCCATCAGTCTTGAAAAGAATACAACACATATTCGAGGAAGTTGCTATGTACTGTAGGCAGGTGAGGTGAAGCAGTTGTAGGTGGTATCACATGTAACAAATCCAAATGTCAGTTCTCTGAACCATTTATGTACATTCCTGTCAGACACAACATCTTGGGATCTTAATACAAGGAATTCTGTCGTATCATTGCCGTGTATTTTTAAGATAAACATTAATTTTCTAAATAAATGTCTTATTTCATCAATGTCCCAATTAATATGCACACTACTGTGACCTATCCAAGATAGACATAAAACTGAACAATAGTAGCCAACACCTTGACATATGAGAGAGCATGGAACAGCAGTAGCGACCATCAAACACCCTAAGGTTGACATACAAAGGTCCCACTACAATAACAGAATCTCATTTACAATGTTGGGTTGTGGAATTCCCATATGCTCTGTGATAGTTCACAGATAACCAGCAACGTTGAAAATTTAGATCCAGGTTCTGAACATGAAAGGCATCAAGACAAGAAGATCCTGCAACAGTCAAGAGACAGCTAAGTATATTCTATGTATGATCTTTGTGAGGTAAACTCACAAGAACAGCAGTATACACACTGACTTACAACTGGAGTTATTTAAAGACATACAAAACTGTGAATAGACACTCAGAAGCAAAAAGAAATATCAGATTAGAGCAGCAGCAGCAGCAGCACATTTACCCCACACAAAGCCACTGCCCTGAGAGTCATGTAGGCAACCCTCACTCCAGGAGAACTTCTGGAAGCTTCTAAGATGCTGTCGTGGGTGAGCAAAACAAAATACGTAAAAGTTCATACCAAAAGAAAAAAAATCAAAAGAGCATGAAATAATAATGTAATACAGGAGAGCTGAGACAAAGTAAGGAGGTCACGCCCCTTCACAGCACCAGCCAGTTCTGAAAACAGAAGTGAGCAAACCGTAACTTATAGGACCCTCACCCACAACGAAGCTGGCATCCAGTTATTGGACCCTCACCCACAACGAAGCTGGCATCCAGTTATTGGACCCTCACCCACAACGAAGCTGGCATCCAGTTATTGGACCCTCACCCACAACGAAGCTGGCATCCAGTTATTGGACCCTCACCCACATATATTTTTTATGACATTGAGTAAAATGAATATTGTGCACGATAAAATTATAGTTAATTGAAACACTAAACCCGAAATGGTTCTACAGCGCTGGTGCACGATAAGAGAAATAAAATATTAATAATACACGTCATACAGTATAAAAGTGACGCATGTAAAAAGTTTCTCATAGAAATGTGAAAAAAAAAACAGAATCATAATACCAAGTTTGTACGACATGGTTAGACAGGAGAAGACTACTCGAGAGGCTGGCAACGGGTACAAGGGGGCACAGTTAAAGGCTCAAGACACAGATGCGTCAGGGATGTCAGGAAGTGTTCCTTCAGTCTCAGGGTGGTCAAGAAGTGGAATGACCTGAACGTAATAGTAGACAGGCTCTGTACAAAGCCTCAAGAACAGGTATGACAGGACACCCCACAAGGCGAGAAGGAAGTCAATCCCGCAAGCGTTAAGTTTAGAAGCAAAGCCAGGAGCTGAAGCTCGATACCTCCAACCACAAACAGGCGAGTACATACACTCATATACACATGCAAATGCACACCCTCAAACCAGACCAAGTGTCTATCGACAAGTGCTTTTGACAGTATCACACACACACACACACACACACACACACACAGTAGGGACAGCGAGCGCGCTAGTCACGCCTTCCGTGCTCCGGGAATATAAGTGTTTTTGAGGGCTATGCAAGTGTTCTGCAAGGGTTGCTAAGTGTGTCAAGGTAGTGAACAATCCTAGAAGTGATTTTTAATCTGCCTGAGCCACATAAGTGTGGGGGAGAGCCACAATTTTGTAAGTGATCTAGAAAATAAAAACGTTGTGGCGCAGAGTGGGCAGGCTAGTGTGTAAGGCGACGTTGTCAAGTGTCACCCAAGAAAGATAATAAAGTGAAACAATCGTGCGACCAGTGAGAGAAATACAGTGAATAGGGTACATTATTAATGAGAAGAAATTGAGGTGGATCTACGCCAGGACGTACATCTAGCTGGATCTACGCCAGGACGTCACATCGAGCTGGACAATCTACAGGCTGCTACAGCTTCACTACAAGTACTGTATCACCTATGAGTGGTTGTTTGGGTGTGGGGTTCGAGGTTCCAATTAACTGCCAAGCTGAATGTGAATGGTCTAACTCTCATAGCACGATAAAGAATAGGCACTCAAGTATTCAATAAGAAATAGCAAATGGTAATCCATTGAACTTGCTATAAGCAGGTCAAGCATAGGCAACATTGTAAGTAGGTGAGCGTAAGTCCCAGGAGGGTGGAGTCAGGTCACAAGAGGTTGTGGACAAAGCGACCACTGAGAATCCACATTACACTCCAAGCACAAGCCACCTACTTTTCAGACACATAATAAACCCACACATAATTCGACACATAATTACACACACACACACACACACACACACACACACATACACACATACATATACACACATAAACACACATCACACACACACACACACACACACACACACACCACACACACACACACACACACACGTAAGTATGTGCCGGTAAGTCCCAGGAGGTTGGGTCAGGTCACAAGAAGTGTGGCAGCCAAGGACCACTGAGACTTACATTACAACGCACAAGCCACCTACCTTTCAGTACATAATAAAACCACACATAATTCCACACAAAATTACACACAAAATTACACACACACACACACACACACACACACACAATCCAACTCACACATACACTCACCCCCCTCCCCCACGACATTCTCCCCTTCCCCTGATCCCATCCCTCCCTCGATCACCCTCCCCTCCCTCGATCACCCTCCCCTCCCCCGTTCACCCTAAACCCTCCCCACCCCTCCCCACTCCTCTCCCACATAGCCACGTTCCTCCACTACTTCCCCTCCACACTCTGACATACACACTATAACCTAACATACAGAACTACATAGGTTTCCCACTCTGAGGCAATCAGGATAAAACAAAAATGGGTTGCCAGAGAGCAACAAGAAAAATTAAGGGACAGGAGGAGGAAACTGCAAAGGAAGATTGGGCAGCAGAGCTCATAAAAAGGGATCATGAATGGGAAAAGAAACTAGAAGAACTTAGCATGAGAATGGAAGAGAGGATAGATATGGAAAGCAGGAAGTGGGAGGTGCATGTCAAAGCAGCAGAAGCTAGGATACAGAGTTTGGAAGAGGAATTGAAAAATTTGAAACAGCCTAAAGAACTAAAGAACATTTTGGGATTGACAACAGAGACTGCTACCTCAGCCACAAATAAGGGACTGTAGGGAAAGAAGGGCACAACTGCATGGAGAAGCTCTATCAGAGGAGACTGTAGCAAATGAAAGAGCTAAGATTTATGTGGAGGCCCTAACAGACAACAACAGAGCCCAAGGAAAGCCGAGAAGGGAAAATGACAGGCCACTGAGCCCAAATACATTAGCCAGTGAAACTGATGAAAGGAAAGCTGCAGTGGAGGAAACCAAATTAAATGAGGGGATACACAGGGATATGCAGTGGGAGAATGAAAGGGTGAGGTCAGTCTTTGTGTATGGGCTCCAGGAAGTTGAAGGGGAAACATATGAAGCAAGAAAACAAGGGGAAAAAAAGCAATTGAAAGCATCATGAAAGCAATAGGAGAAGACGACATGACCCAGCTGGAAAATTTTCGGAGAATAGGGGGGTTTGTAAAAAAAGAACTCGGCCAGTGAGAGTGACCTTCAAGGCAGAAGCGACTCGGACCAGGATCCTGCAGGAGAAAGCACGATTAAGGGACATGCCAGCATACAGGAAAGTGTATCTTGACCGTGACAGAACACAAGAAGAAAGGCAGAAACTGAGAGAGATGGTACAAAGGCGAAAGGAGGAAAGAGAGGGGATAGAGAAGACAGACAGGAGATCCCAGACCCAGGAAGAAGATCAAATACAGCCTCCCTCACAACTTCCTATAGAAGCCTCCCAACCAGGTCAACCCCAGTGCAACCAAACACTCTAAATCAAAACACCCATGCCACATCCAATGCCCCCCACCCACTACATTAACAAACTCCACCCCCACAGCAACAACCCATAGTTCCTTACCAGGTCTCCCACTTCCCCAACCCCAATATACCTCCCAGACCACAGTCTTAGAAAAGAAGTTGAAGGTGTGGTATACAAATGCAGATGGAAAACAAACAAGTATGAGGAGTGCCACAAAAGAATCAAAGAGACATCCCCAGACATAATAGCACTCACAGAAACAAAACTCACCAGAATAATAACAGATTCAATCTTTCCATCCGGATATCAAATCCTCAGGAAAGACAGAGGGAGGAGAGGGGGAGGAGGAGTTGCAACTGCTCATTAAAAACCAGTGGGGTTTTGAGGAAATGGAAGGAATGGAGGCACGGGCGAAAGGGGGGGACTACTTAGTAGAACAATCCAGTCTGAGGGACATAAGGTGATAATTGCAGTAATGTACAACCCACCACAGAACTGCAGGAGGCCAAGAGAAGAATACGATGAGAGCAACAGAGCAATGATCGACACACTAGCCGAGGTGCCAGAGAGCACACATGGGGGAGCAAAGTTACTAGTTATGGGTGATTTCAATCACAAGGAGATTGACTGGAAAACCTGAGCCCCATGGGGGTCCCGAAACATGAGAGCCCAAGATGATGGGTGTGGTACTGGAAAACCTCATGCATCAACATGTTAGAGACACTACCAGAGAGAGAGGAGAGGATGAACCAGCAAGGCTGGACCTTGTATTCACCATGAGTAGTTCGGACATCGAGGGTATCATGTATGAAAGGCCCCTGGGAGCTAGTGATCATGTGGTTCTGTGCTTCGCTACATAGTTGAGCTCCAAGTGGAGAGAGTAGCAGGAATAGCTGGGAAAAACCAAACTACAAAAGGGGAACTACTCAGGCATGAGGAACTTCCTTCAAGACATTCAGTGGGAGAGGAACTGACAGGAAAAGCAGTACAAGAAATGGACTATGTAGCAACAAAATGCAAGGAGGCAGAGGAGAGGTTTGTTCCCAAGGGAAACAGAAATAATGGGAAGAACAGAACGAGTCCTTGGTTCACCCAAAGGTGTAGGGAGGCAAAAACTAGGTGTACTAGAGAATGGAAAAGGTACAGAAGACAGAGAACTCAGGAAAATAAAGAAATCAGCCGAAGAGCCAGAAACGAATATGCACAGATAAGAAGGGAGGCTCAGAGACAATATGAAAATGACATAGCATCAAAAGTAAAGACTGACCCGAAGCTGTTGTACAGCCACATCAGAAGGAAAACAACAGTCAAGGACCAGGTAATCAGACTGAGGAAGGGTGATGGGGAATTCACAAGAAAACGACCGAGAGGTTATGTCAGGAGCTCAACACAAGATTTAAAGAGGTATTTACAGTGGAAACCAGTAGGACTCCAAGAAATCAGAACTGGGGGGCACACCAGAAGTGCTGGATGAGGTACATATAACCAAGGGGGAGGTGAAGAAGCTGCTATGCGAACTTGACACCTCAAAGGCGGTGGGACCAGACATCTCTCCATGGGTCCTTAAAGAGGGAGCAGAGATATTGTGTGAGCCATTAACAAAGATCTTCAACACATCATTTGAAACTGGGCAACTCCCTTAGGTATGGAAAATGGCAAATGTATCCCAATTTTTAAAAAGGAGACAGACATGAGGCACTAAACTACAGACCTGTATCACAACGTGTATAGTATGCAAGGTCATGGAGAAGATCATCAGGCGGAGAGTGGTGGGCACCTGGAAAGAAACAAGTGTATAATTGACAACTCAGCACGGTTTCAGGGAAGGAAAATCCTGTGTCACAAACCTACTAGAGTTTTATGACAAGGTGACAGAAGTAAGACAAGAGAGAGGGGTGGATCGACTGCATATTTTGGACTGCAAGAAGCCTTCGACACAGTTCCTCACAGAGGTTACTGCAAAAGCATAGAGATCAGGCACACACAACAGGAAAGGCACTGCAATGGATCAGAGAATATCTGACGAGGGAGACAACAACGAGTCATGGTACGCGACGAGTGTCTAGAGTGGGCACCTGTGAAAGCGGGGTTCCACAGGGGTCAGTCCTAGGACCTGTTCTGTTCTTGGTATATGTGAACGACATAACGGAAGGATAAGACTCAGAAGTGTCCTTGTTTGCAGATGATGCGAAGTTAATGAGAAGATCAAATCGGACGAGATCAGCAGGACTACAAAGAGACCTGGACAGCTACAAGCCTGGTCCAGCAACTGGCTCCTTGAATTTAACCCTGCCAAATGCAAAGTCATGAGTTGGGGAAGGGCAAAGAGACCGCAGACACAATTAGTTTAGATGGCCAAGACTGCAACCTCACCAAGGAAAAAGATCTGTGGTGTGAGTATAACACCGAGCATATCTCCTGAGGCACACATCAATCAGATAACTGCTGCAGCATACGGGCGCCTGGCAAACCTACGGATAGCGTTCCGATACCTCAGTAAGGATTCGTTTAAGACTCTGATACCATCTACGTCAGGCCCATACTGGAGTATGCAGTACCAGTTTGGAATCCACACCTAGTCAGCACGTCAGAAATTAGAGAAATGCAAAGGTTTGCAACAGACTAGTCCCAGGCTACGGGGATTGTCCTACGAAGAAAGGTTGAGGGAAATCGGCCTGACGACACTGGAGGACAGGAGGGTCAGGGAGACATGATAACGACATATAAAATACTGCGCGGAATAGACAAGGTGGACAAAGACGGGATGTTCCAGAGATGGGACACACACAAGAGGTCACAATTGGAAGTTGAAGACTAAGATGAATCAAAGGGATGTTAGGAAGTATTTCTTCAGTCACAGAGTAGTCAGGCCATGGAATAGCCTAGAAAGGGATGTAGTGGAGGCAGGAACCATACATAGTTTTAAGGCGAGGTATGATAGAGCTCATGGGGCAGGGAGAGAGAGAGGACCTAGTAGCAATCAGCGAAGAGGCGGGGCCAGGAGCTGTGACTCGACCCCTGCAACCACAAATAGGTGAGTACAAATAGGTGAGTACACACACACACACGCGCACACCTGATAACTGTCTGTTCTGGAGTAACAAAAAGAAATCAGAATTGTCTCAGTATTTTGCACTAAGTCAATAGAATAATTAGTAATCATACAAATTGATAATTAGAATTGATAAAACCGTCAGTGGGAGGTTTTTAATGGTTTCCAACCAGCGCATTTGTCTTACAATTACAATTATTAAAGTGTTGTCCCACCTGGAAACACAATGTTGTTAGTAACTCACATGAATATTTAATTAACATTCCTGACTGTTAGCAGTAACTCTGACAACATTCACTGTACTTGTCTGGAGGTAGTACTGACAGCGTAAAAAACTTAAAATTCCTTGAAAACAGGTCAAGAGTGTTATGAACTGTTCTGTCTTACTGATGAAAGTCTCAGCAACTAATCCAGAAAGAACTTTTTCAACATGAATGCGTGCGGAAGAAGATCCAAGTGATAATATGGGAAGATAGATCGTGTGTCCGAGTCCAATCGCTTGCCCATGAGTGTATGTCAGTGCAGCGCTCCTACTGAGCAAAGGCTGTCTTGCCACAACTGTTTCCTGAATAACAAAACCTCAACACACCATACAATTAACAAACCTTCAAGCCTAGGTATGACTACCAAAATAAAAACAAAAAGACTTTGCTAATACGTTTGTCAACCTGACAGCGGGACTATCCGCTCTGCAGACTACAAACAATTCTCTCACAATTAACTATAAAAGTATCGGAACTGGTGTGGGCGAGTGCAGGCCTTCACAACCACCACTAGATCCCGCTTCCATCAGCTACTGGTCATGCTAATTTACATCAACAAGCAGCATGCTAGCCCACGCTGGGCTATGACAGGGTCAGCCAGGAGCAACGCGACACTCACTGGAAAGAACCACAGGCTGACTCAACCCTTTCTGCGACACGACGAGTCGTTAATTAGGAAGACAGTTTGAGTGTACAAAGCTCCGACCTTTCTCAGTGACTTGCAAATACTTGCCTAACCTTATAATCCATACTTGTATAAACAGTGTCAATTATGCATCTTGCATATACAAAACGATCGACAGTGAAAGAAACTACGTTCATCCCTCCAGCGCACTACATCGTGCACCCGACTGTGCTGACGCAGGTAACAACACTCACACACACTTGAATACCCAATCAGGGATGTGTACCCATGTATGAATCAAGTTCATATACACAGCAACGAATGATATTTATAACTCAAGCCTCTCGTATGTTCTTGTAGATTAGATTGGGTGAACAATTGAACTCACTCTTAATTATATTTGTGTTTTATCTTTATATCACTTATACCTTTACGATATTGTAACTGCGTACCAAGAGTCATATCACCCAATAAGCTATTCTTTGTCCGTGGTAACTGAAACCTGTTGGTCTAAACTAGTGTGAGAAACGCAATACTAGGGGGTTTACTACGACTGCAAGTAATGATTGCTAGTTTATATGGTGAAATTAGTTGTAAATTTAAACCGTTCTGGATGACATGCGGCATGCAAGTGAGTGAAAATATAATTGATAGCCCCTGTCAAAGTGTGATAAATGGCTTAAAAACCGACAAGTTTAAAGATTGAATACTTATCAACATATGTGAATCTTTATTGAGAAACGTTTCCGAACACACAGCGGCTTCACTGTCCAACACAAATCAGAAGGTGTAAGAGAGGAGAGTTTGAGTAAGTATCCCTCACCTAGGCGATGTGTTCAGTCCATCAATCTTGTCGGAAAAGTACAGCATAGGTCCCATAGATGTGGCTTATTCACTGTAGTCAGATGAGGCGAAACAGAAGCGGAGGCCATAGTGGTACCATGCCAGTCTAGTCGAAGTAATGTCTTCGTCCAAAGTGTCTCAATCTTTCCAACTAGTCGTTTTTTAAAAAAACCATTATCACATCTGTCAGACACTGCAACATCATGGGATCTTGATATAAAGAGTTCTTCAACCTGTCCAACCTTTGGACGACACAGACCTAGCTGCACTAGTGTATGGTACCACTATGACCCCCGTTCTCCCCTCTGCTTCGCCCTACCTGACCTACAGTATATAAAAGCCACGTCTACGGACTCCTAAAGCTGTACTTTCTACAAGATTGATGGACTGAACACATCGACTCCAGGCGACAAATTACCTCAAACTCCTCCTCTCCTCTCCTTACACCCTTCTGATTTGTATTAGACTGATGAAGCCACTGTGTGGCGAAACGTTTCCTCAATAAAGATTCCCATATGTTGCATAAGTATCTCAACCCTGTCAAAGTGTTTATTCACCTGGGTAAGAGCTGGTTTCAAATATCGAGAGTTGTGAAAAAGAAGACATGCGCAATATTAGTATATTTTATAGAGAAGCCTGGACCTGAACCTCCTTACACCTGGCATCTCACACTTGATCTTCCGTACACCTAGCAACCTCACACTTGAACTTAGCACCATGTACAATCACACATGATCTTACCACTAGCACGTAGCTACACAGACACACCCTGAATTCGATTATTCTGGCACCTCACAACACGATCAGATTTCTCCATATCTGACACCGTAAATCACACTGGCTCACGCTATAGTTCCTATACTTAACACCACAGACCTCGCACTACACATCTCAACCAGTCAGATCCTTGCGGCCAGCTCCTCGTCCTACGTCAGCACACACCTGTCATATTGTCCAATTTAAACCTGTTTACAGGCTCCCTGGAGGATGAGGAGGCACACTCCCTGTGGGAGACTTATCATACTAGTGCCAGCCAGGTGCCACCTCCTCCCCCTCCTCTTATCTCTCCAGGCTCTCATGATTACCATTATTATGCCCAAACTCGGTAGATTTAGAAGAAAAATATTAGAAAAACGTGGAAATAAGTACATCAGTAGGAGTAGAGCTGGTAGACGACACGCCGCCCACCACCCGCCCCACCACCGCCGCCCCCACCGCCGCCCCCACCGCCGCCGCCCCCCCACCACCGCCCCCCACCGCCGCCCCACCACCCCCACGAATTTCCCCCACTAGAGGTTCGTTCGCTGCACTGTCGAGTCGTCCGGGTTAAAAGTTGGGTTCCCAAAAAAGGAAACTGAAGTGGTCATTGCGTTCAATTTGTTATTATAAATAAAATTTCCCTTGTAAGAAAAAGCACAAAGGAACACTAAAATTAATCCCTCAAAACACACACACAGCACACACGTTTCTTTTCTTAAAACGTACAATCGAGAGGCTCCATCCCCACAATGCTTTTCAACTTCGCCCAACTTCGGGTAAAAACAGTGATAGTCCCTGCAGGAGCCATGTTTATGTGTTACATGCTTCTCTCTTCGTAAAACCAAAAGACCCCCAAAACCCCAAAAAATTACTCCCATCTCGCATTCCATGATTTTTTCCGGCATATGTCTTGATACGTGCAAAAATTCAATATTTTACAAGTACTTTGATTGTAATATTTCCTTTTGTACCTTTCAGTTTGTATCTGAAATTATGAGGGCGATACGTGTGCTCTGATGCCAAGTTTACAGGTTTGAATCCTGCTGTGGACAGAAAATTTTGTAAATTAATTTTTCCTGTTTTCGAATTGTTAAGTATACACACACACACCCACACACACACACCAAACCCCCACACACACAAAACCCCCCACACACACACACACACACACACAGACCAACATACATGCACACACACGCACAACACCAAAACTGGGACACACACCGGGGCACACATTTTTTTAACAAGGCGTTGTCTCCGACCCAACGGGGTGACCCCAAAAAAAAAAGAAAATCCACAAAAGAAAAATACTTTTCATTCAACACTTCACCTCACTCACACATAATCACTGTTTTTCGGGGTGCTCTGAATACAACATTTAAAAGCATATATAAAGATAATATAAAAGGCCTGAAATTTTTTCAATATCAGGCCCCCCAATTAAAAATTTAAACCGTTCATTCACATCCCCCCAAAACTGCAATTCCAAATTTCCTCATTTAAATGAGCATTGTATTTCCCCATTTCCAGAACCCCAGTCCGGAATAAAATAACCGGTTTCCCCTAAACCCCTTACTAAAATTCCCTGCCACACTCCAACGCTCGTCAGGTCCCAATACATTCTTCCCCATTTACTCCTAACCCGCTCATGCACGCTTGGGGGAAGTCCAACCCCCCTCGCCCACAAAAACCCCCTTTACCCCTACCCCCGATTCCTTTCCCCCTACGTTTAACGTTTCCCCATTCTTTTCTTTGACCCCATTTCTCTAAATGAAAAAACCCACCCAAAAACCCCCTTTCCCGCCCTCTGACAAATATTTTACTAACTCCACAATTTTCCCCCAAATTTTCCCCACACTTCGAAATTTTTGCTAATATTTACACCACACATTGCCCTTGACAGGGCATCTCCACTGCCTCCAACGCCTCCTCGCTGAAGCATTTACCACCCAAGCTTCACACCCATATAAGAGTGTTGCTACCACTATACTTTCATACATTCCCGTCTTGGCCTCCATTGATAACGTTTTTTGTCTCCACATATACCTCAATGCACCACTCACCTTTTTTACTTCATTAGTTCTATGGTTAACCTCATCCTTCATAAACCCATCTGCTGACACATCAACTCCCAAATATCTGAAAACACTTCACTTCTTCCATACTCCTTTTCTCCAATGTGATATCCATATCCATATGTCATTAACAGTTCCTCTTCAGTTGACGTCACACCAAGGAAATTGTCCACATAAAATTGTTTGCTCATTACTTTACTCAATGGACTTTCCATACGTTTAAAGTGTGCATTTATCGTCGCTTGAAGTAGGAACGAACTGGATGTAGCACCAAATAATACGCTCCTAAAGCGAAAGTTTTTCAGAGTGCTAAGTGGGTCAATAGGATTCTCAGGCCATAAGAAGCGGGTACAATCCCGGTCAGCCTCTTGTAAACCCACTCTTAGGAAAGCTTTACTTATGTCAGCCGTAAAGGCATAATGCTTCACTCTGAAATTTAATATCTCCTAATTTTTCCGTCAACGACGGACCTGTCATCAAACAGTCATTTAATCTAGGTACATTTTTGTTACTCCTGGCACTACAATTAAACACAATCCTCAAAGGAGTGGTCTTAGAATCCTTCTTCACTCCGTGATGTGGCAAATAGTGACCATAAATTTTGGCTTGCTCATGAGGTACCTCTTCTATAAATTTATTAAATAACTGCTCAGCAATTATATCATTATAGGCAGTTAACAATTCTGGTGTCTTACTCAGTTCGCGGAGCTGAGCCTTTAACTGTCCATATGCCATTCTGTAATTAGTGGGCAATTCTGGATGGTTCAGTCTCCACGGAAGTCGTACCCAGTATTGTCCAGATTCAAATTTTTACATCTCTCAGGTATTGCTCCTGAGTAAAAGAATCGTCTGGACTTTCTTCATTTACATTTATTCCAATGCTGTCTAATTCCCACAATTTATGCACTGGCTCAACACATCCTCTATGGAAGAATTATACTGGGGCACGACTTCATGAGTAAGGACACACAGTTATGGTATTTGTAGCTTCCTCTAGTCATGAATTATTATTACGAGGAATCTACCATACATTACATGCCTCCTGCAGTCTTCAAAAAGGGTGACACCACATTTCTTTACCATACCCTTTACAAAGGAGGCATAATAGTCACTACCTATCAAAATAATTTATTGGCCTACAGAATCATCACTTACACCAGAAGGTGCTAAATTTACATTATGTGAAAGTCTTTCTGTAGCTTTACTAAGCCCTACTGTAGATATTTTCTCTGGAAGTCTATCTACAATTACTGCATTAACACGTTTTTTCTCATTGTCCAACCTGACAGTTACATAAACAGTGTCATACAATTGAGCTCTTTTATCCGAGAGAAAACCAGATAATTTTAAAGTTGTGGGATCTCCCATCTGTACTTTCATGCCATCAAGACATTTACGTTTTATGAAAGTACGTTGGGATCCCTGGTCCAATAATGCAGTTACATTTTTTGATTTATGCCTTTTATCATCAATTTTTACCTGTAACACAGGTAAGGCTACTTCAGCAAAACCATCATTATTAACATTAGCAGCAATTTTTACATTAGCCACTGTTGTGTCAGGATTGTCAACATTATCATTATTATCAACATTATCATATAGACCTTTACACATGACTATATGGTGTCTTCCTTTGTGACATTGATAACAGTTGTATAATTTAGCATGACAATCCTTTACATTGTGATTACCTAAACACCTGATACATCTGTCAAATTCTTCCAATCTTTCAACTTTATCATTCCATGAATTGTATGCATTACAATTCTTAGAAAAATGAGTACCCTTGCAGAAAAGACTATCTCTATTTTCTTCGACTGGTTTCTTATTAACTGGGCTACCCTTAGGAGGGTACTTATTTTTCTTACCTTGTGGAGAATCATTATTTCTGATTCCTGCTACTTGATATGCACCTATGCAACTCTTTTTAGGAAATGAATTTTGATTATTACCTTTGGGGGATAATTTTTCCCTTTTTGTGAAACTTGACAGATACCTCAGAGTTATTATGTGTTGCATCTTTAAAATGGGTTAGTTGGCTGGTCTGCAACTGCACAATTAATTCTTGTAGACCTAGTCTTATTTCCTCCAGTCCAAAATAACCCTTGTGATATTTGTTTGAGAATCATTCAAGTGTTTTATAGTTTAATTTATTCTGTACTATGGCACTCAATAACCAGCCTGATTCCTTCAGATTATATTTATTACTTAAAGTTTTGAAAGTGCTATCCAGTTTAACTCTAAACTGCTGTAAACCTTTGTAAGTGTCATCTGGAGATTTTAAATTAACGATGATATTCACTAGATCCAACCTTTGTTCTATATTACCATAAGTGACCTTCAACAAGTCAAATGCTTCCTTGTAAGAGTCATCTACATTGGGAAAGGCTTGTATGAGTATGTGAGCATCTCCTCTTACCTGTCCTTTGAGGTAAAATAATTTAGTTACACAGACTAGATCGCTCCTATCATGCACAGCTGCTTTAAAAATTGACCAAAACTCCTCCCAGTTTTCTCCAGGATTAAATATAGGTAAACATAATTCTGGGAGTTTTGGAGCAGACTGATTAACTGCCTGGTTTACACATTTTAATTTATTCAAAGCCTGACTTTTACAAGAATGAATCTTTTCTTCTAATTCATAATACTGATTAATCATGAGATCTACTTCAGTCTCATCTACACACTTTACTAGCAAATCTCCTTCTTCTTCTTCTTCTGATGACCAGAGCTTTGGTAAGATGGGTAAGGAAGAAGGATGGGTAAGGATGGAAATATTGGAAAAGGGTGGGGGGGGGGGGGGGGGGTAGGATATAAAAGGAAAGGGGCCCCAAACCCTTTTGGTGCAAAATTAAAATTGTAGGGTTTTTTTAATAAGAATTTTTTAAAAGAGGTAAAATTACTAACCCATCAGGGGTTCCATTAGTATAAAAGGTAAAAAATAAATGACTCTAAATTTGGGTAAAATTTTAATACAATTTTGCAACTGCTTTTTTTTTTTTTTTTTTTTTTTTTTTTTTTCGCATTTTCCCAACAGTTTTTTTTACGACAAAAAAGGGCAATGTTTTTTCCGGGGCCAGTTTAAAAGTTCGTGACAATAGCTTTTTAAATTGGTGGTGCCCCAACAATAGTAAATTTAGCATAATTTTACATTAGAAAGTTTTTTAAGATGCTCCCAAATTTGGGGGGGGCGATGTTTTTCCAGTATACATAGAAGGGTTCTGGGGGTATCTAATCTTTTTCGTCGGGTTAAGTTACCCCAAAATCAGGGGTCGAGGGTAATCTTTTTAAATGAAAAAAAAACCGACGAACCCCCCTGTGGGAGAGTAAATTTCTTTGAGTCCTGTGGGGGCGGGTATTGATGTGTTTTGGGGGTATTTATCCTTGTATAGATGTTCTCTACGGTTTTAAATTTTTTGGCATTGTATAAAGTTGTTTTTTTTTTAGAGTGTAAAGGGCCGGTACATTTAGGCAGAAATTGTCTTGTTTGTGTGTTTTAAATCTCCCAAATTTTAACTCTGTCTCTCCTCTTGGAATGGGTAAAAAAGCGAAGAGCCCCAAATTCTGGACCCTTTGTAACCGTGGGCCATTTTGGGTTTTCTTTGTTTTTAATGACTTTGGGACAAAAGGGGTATTCAAGTATAGGTCTTATTATCATTTTATACAAAATGTTTTTTGACATGTTGAGGGGCTTGTTTGGGAATCAAAAGAGCTGCTAAGACCGGGTTTTGGCTGTTTTGATCTTTTTAAAGTTACAGGGAAAATGTTGATGGAGCACCCCCGGGGTCTATTTCATATCCCAAGATTCTTTTGGGGTTTTTTTAAGGGTTTACGGGGTGTACCCTATGGAGATACCCCCTTTTTTTCTTCGATGGTTAAATGCAAAAATCCATGGGTGCTAAAAAGGGAAACCTTTGTCGGGTTTATTAAAAATTTCCCCCCATTTTTCCCCCAAAATTAGATGTTCGACAAAAGTTCAATATTTATTTTTTCAAAGGGGACTCTTCATACTTGTATTTCCCTTTTTTTTTTTTTACTGGAGTTGATAGACGACATGAATAACATAAACTGCAAAGTGTCCAATTGTGTCTTAAACTCGGGGTTGAGGAAGGTCTTTCACATAAAATGTTAAACAGGGGTGGACTGGGGACAAAAACCTTTGTGGGAAAACCAGCCGTCTTTTTAAAAAAGGGGTTCCCTGTCGACTTGCCATGAAAGGGGGGAAATAAATTTTTTTTTGGGATTTTAAGAAATTAAAAAATTACTCGGAAAAAAGCCAGTTATGGTCTGGTGGGTTTCAATGATTTTGTATATAAACCCCAAAAACCCAAAAGCTATAAAAAAGCTTTTAAACATCTCGGGTGGAAAATTAAAGGAAAGATTGCCCTGCTGTTTTAGACTTGCAACAGTGTAAAAAATAACATTTTTTTGCATGTTTTTGGTCCCCTTAGGTTTTTCTAAACCCAAATTTTGTTTTCAGTAAACAAGGGGAATTAAACCCCAATAAGAAATTTCCCAATCTGTTGGAAATGACTTTCTCAAGAATTTTTTCCCGTGACTTCAAAAAAGTTATAGGTCTATATTTTCCCAGGTTGGGGGATATTTTTAAGGGGCCTTTGAAAGAAAGATCATTCTAGCAGTCTTAAAAACAATGGAAAATGTCCTGAGGCCAAAAAGGCATTAAAGATTTTTTCCCAAAGGAAATTTTTTTGCAATTTCTGGGTAGGTATTTTATTTTTTTTCATTTTTTTTCCAGGGGGCCCCAGGGGTTTCTATTTCTAAATTTTTCCAAAAACCCTGACTTTTCTCTAGAAAATGTAATAGGTCTAGTAAGGGGGTTTGGGTATTTTCAAGATTTGGGAAGTATCGATGGTGGGGTGGGTGTTTTGTGATCATCCAAGTTCCATCCCCTCCATTCATTTACTAACTGATAATGATTATTTTAAATTAAACGATTTTTTTATTGTGGAGGAATTTTTCCCATAAATAACTCCTTTCAAATTACCCTGGCCCTTTTGTGGATGGGTAAAGTTTAATTTCAACATCTTCATCACCCTAATCAGTAAAGGGTTTATGAACTAGGTATTTAGGAGCCTTGTCTTTGCCCCTAAAAGTTGTCGGATCTTACTCCAAAATTTTTGGGTTTACGTTTATATTGATTACTTGAAGAACTAGAAATTTTCCCTATGTCCCCGTTTTGTGTTTTACTAAACATGTTAATTTAAATTTGTGGCCCTTAACCGGGGCAGTGTAGTGTGGTGGTTGTCGCGTTTGAAGATGCCTTCGAAATTTTTGTTGATAATTTCTTAAAAATGTCTCTAATTTCTCATAGGTTTTTTATTGTTTGGGATATCTTTGGGAAGCTAATTGGGGGAAGGTTGCATTGGTTCCTTTAATTATTCGATTTGGGGCAAAGGGAACCCCCCCATTTTCACATCAATTGCACTGGAAGGTTGATTTTCCAAAAACCAATTTAAACTTCACCCGATATTTTCCCAAGGGGAAGGGGCAAAAACCTAGGGTGTTAAGATTTTGGGGTTTTGGATTTTCAGGGATTTTAAATGGGGGAAGTTTTTAGTTTTTATTATAACAGGGATATGGTCAGATCCTAAAATTTCCACCAGGAGATATCGACAGTGAAAGGTCACAGTCCCCCTGTTTTTCAGGGACAATATTGGTTTTTCCTGGATGAGGGCCAAAAGTACGATTTGAAGAATTTGGGGCCCTTTAAATGGGCAATTTCAGCTGTTTATGATATTAAAGAGTTGTTTTTCCCTTTTTAAATCACCCAGTGGGAAAACCAGCTCCAATTGAAGAGGGCCGGGGGGATGGAAACATTAAAAAACCCACTAGAATTGGGTTTGGGTTTTTTTGTTAATATCCTATGTAGAGGAATTTTACTCTATATATGGTGTTCCGGGGGGAAAAAAACCCGTTCCAATTTTTATAGGTTTTCCATGGGGACCCTTGTTGTTTCATTGCAAGAATGGTTTTTCTTTTTCAACATGAATAAATTTTTTAAAAGTAAAATTTCCCAAAATTTAAAACCAAAATTTTCTACACCCCTAAAAACGGTCCCCCTCCCATTTTTCCACAGTACATTTTCCACGTAATTTAATTTTGGGTTTATTTAAATCTTGAAACCCGTCTCGTTCAAAAAAATATAACTGGGATTAAAAGTTATGTGTTTTAAAACCCCAAAAAAGGTAACGGTTAATTTAAAAATGTTTTAAAATTTTAAATTGGGAAGATGGGAATCCCCATTATTTTTATTCTTCGTCGTACACTGCGTTTGAACGCCTGCAAGTAATGTCATGTGTTTTTATCTACACTATTCCTGCTGGGGCTCGTCAAGGGGGGGAGAGAAAATTTTGCGTGGATGCTTGTGTAAATTTAAAAAAAACCCTTTAACTTACTAGAGGGAGTAAAATTAAAAAAGACTCATTAGAACGTTAAGTCGTTAGAATGTTTGAGTCTTTAAAAGTCATCATCATTTTAAAAAAAAAGGGAGTATTTTTCATTTCAGGAAGCAGAGGGTCGTGAGAGTTTTAAAGGGGTCTGTGTAGGCTTCCCAAGTGAATATTTGATAGGCAAGGTTTAGTTACCTTGGGAAAATTCCTGTTTTAAAAGGTTTAGCCCAAATAGCGAGAGAGTAGGGGACCCCTTTTTGGGCAATTTTTATGTTTTGGTGGTTTTCTTATCGGGGGTTTAGAGGAGTTTTACAACCTGAGTTTGCGGGGAGGCCCCTCCCCCGGGGCCCGGGATGGGCTTAGCTTCTTTTTTTGGTGGTTTAAATATGGTAAAAACCAAATTCTTGTTATGAGAAGGTGGGTCATAATGGCCTTCACATTTTCCCGGGAAAAAGATGGGAGTAATCCCCTTACCATTAAACAGAAACATTTAAAACACGGAGCAGAGTTGAATATCACCCCCTTTCTGTGTCTTTGGCCACCAAGTACATTAGTTGTGCTCTCGTTATATCCCCGTTTTGGGGATTTCCTGAGACACATAGATGCGAACGGAAAAATTTTTGTTGTGTCGGGTTGGGAAGTGAGGGTTAGATTGGGGGACTCCAAAAAGGGGCAGAATTCCAAACATTTGGAACCTTGGTAGAGGGCCTGAGGATCCCCCCTTGATCCAGCAGAGCTGGGAAGGGGAAATTTGGGAAAATGGTTGGCCCGGTTTTCCTGGGGAGTGGGGCTTCTTAAAAAAAGTGGAAAGTTCTTGGCGTCAAGAATTTTCCCCGCATTTCTTTTTTCTTTTTAGGACAAAACAGAAAAAAGATGATGATTTTCCCTTACAGAGGACACATTTAGGTGAAATTTTTTTTGGCAATTTAAGAAGGAATGTTTGGGCCCGAGCAAATGCTAAAAAATTTGCCCTTGTGTAAATTTCATTTGTTGTTTTTATGACCAAAGGATAACACTTGAAAAAAATTGTGTCACAATGACAAAACTTTTTAAAGAAAATTTTTGGGCAGATGGCAAAATTTGGGAAATGAAACATTTTTAAGCCCTTTTGACACACAAGTTTTGGGCCCCCTCAGGTTTTTCCGGGGTTTTTAATTTTAAAAATTAAACCTTTTTGTTGTTGTGATTCGAGAAATTTTTTGTGCTTAAACAGCCCTAAAGGCAAATTCTCGGCAATTTAAAGTTATCAACAATTTCATTAACAGTGCGTTGGTTTTTATAAAAAAATGGGTTTAAATTTTGGCCACAAACACAGTCCCCCTGAGCTTGATAGCTTCAGGTGGGAATTGGGATAAACAACCCGAAAATTTTCAGTTTTTTCCAAGACATCATGCTTTTAGGGGTTGGGAAATTTAAATCCCTTCCCTTCCGAAGAAAAGGAGAAAGTAAAAGGGCCCCCCTTTGGGGTTTTAAAAAAATCCACTGGAGCAAAAAGTTGGGTTGAGCCCAAAAACAATTGAGAATGTCTTTCATGGAAAATTTGTTGTAAAAATAATTTGTTTTGAATCATATCTATTTCCCAAAGCATCCCAAAAAACAGTTTTAAATCATAAATATTCACAGTTTTTTATTCATTAATTCCAAAACATTTATTAAAAACCCTTGGTTACATGATCTTTTCTGGCCTGCAGTGATGCTTTTTTTGCTCTATATTCCATATGTTTGTCTTCTACATTAATTTCCTCATTTTTTAGCCGTGATATAATGTATTAAATTCAACTCAATTAATAACACTGATTACAACTTACAACACTGATACAACTTACCTTTGAATAAATCCTAGCTAATTGAGCTTAGCAATTACTTGTAAGAAAATTATAATATAAATTTTAAATGTACATTAATACAAACAAACCTTTAGCCAGACTTGGCTTATCAAAATTAATATTATACAAATTAATAAATCCTTGCCAGAATTTGGCATAGCAAAATTAATATTATACACATTAATATAATTAGCTACACTTGGCTTATCAATTACACATACACTGATATAAATCTTGGCCAGAATTGTCTTATTAAATTAATATTGTAATAATTATAATCCACTACACATTAAGTAAATTTGTGAACTTAACATCCACCTCCTTCTGTCATTTCACATATAATTATTAAGTAATTAATTAATGACTTCACTAATTACCTCCGGTTCAAGAAGGACCAACGGGCAAATTAAATGTGGAAAATTGCATTTACTCGGATGTATCATTATGTACATAACAGTAAATGAACAAAGATAATTATTATTTATCAGTTAGACAAGTAGGAATTTGGGACACCTAGGTCGCAAAAAATGTCCCCCTTCGATACCTACCACTGTCATATCCACAAGTTGCTCTGGACCTATTAATTACAAATGAAATATGTATCACCAGGATTTCTGGTAAATATATAAATTTGTGGACTGTATATTAAAATTAATAAATGATTATATATATATATATATATATATATATATATATATATATATTATATATATATATATATATATATATATACACACATTTACATAACAGAAGGAGAATATATCTTAATATCACTCGCCAATATGACTGGAGATTAAGGTGTATCATACTCAGAAAACCTCACTGTCTATCTATGAAAATAACACTGGCCAGGTTACAACGTAAGACTTATCTGAGGTTCCTGGAGCTGTCTTGTCCAGTCGCCTGATATATCAAGTTATGCAGTAATGCACATCCAACAATTTCGCCTCCTATTTGAGAGGTGTCAACCCAATTTTACCTCAAGAGCACGAAAATTCTTCACATTAATTAACGTCTGTTACTCAATTCAAACAATGGCCCGTCTCTTCTGCGCAGGCGCAGAAAATTCCCCATTTTCGATAACATTTTATTAAATACAGTATGGCCATCTATTTACATATAACTACTGTATTTCTGGAAAATATATACAGTATTTTCCACAAATACATTCTCTCTGCCAATTACTAGGTACCTTCCCCTCTTCCATATATTTATTAAACAAAAATACCAACCACTCCAACACTATATCCCCCCTTCCCTGCTTTTAACATTTCTGTCATGATCCCGTCAGTTCCAGCTGCTTTACCCCCTTTCATTCTACATGCCTCACACACCTTCCCACACTCACACCCTGCTCTTCTTTCACTCCTAAAAGTTTGGTATACCTCCGGTCCGTGCATGAAATGACCACTCCCTTTTTCGTCGACATTTAAAATTTCCCTCAAAGTATTCCGCCATCTACCTAATACCTCCATCTCCCATTACTAACTAACCCTACTCTGTTTTAACTGACAAAAAATTTGTTTCTAGGCTTTCTTAACTTGTTTATCCATCATAATTTTTCTCGTTTTCATTAAAACTTCCCGACAGTGCCTCTCCCACTATCTGCCCCTCCTTTTGCCTCTCTCCACCACTCTCACCTTTCTTTTACTCTCCATATACACTGCTCTTCTTATAACACTTCTGCTTTGTAAAAATCTCTCATAAACTAACTTTTCTCTTTTTATCACACCTTACTTCATCATTCCACCAATCACTCTTTTTTCCTCCTGCCCCCCACCCTCCTATAACCACAAACTTCTACCCCACATTTTAATACTGCATTTTTAAAACTATTCCAACCCTCTTCAACCCCCCCACTACTCATACTTGCATTAGCCCACCTTTCTGCCAATAGTTGCTTATATCTCACCCTAACTTCCTCCTCCCTAAGTTTATGCACTCTCACCTCTCTCTTATTTGTTTCCATTTTCCTTTCATCCCATCTACCTCTTACTCTAATTGTAGCTACAACTAAATAATGATCCGATATATCAGTTGCCCCTCTATCAACATGTACATCCTGTAGCCTACCCATCAACCTTTTAGCCACCAATACATAATCTAAAATACTACTTTCATTACATGCTATATCATACCTTGTATACTTACCCTCTTTTTCATAAAATATGTATTACTTATTACCAAACCTTTTTCTGCACATAGCTCGATTAAAGGCTCCCCATTTTCATTTACCCCTGGCACCCCAAATTTACCTACTACTCCCTCCACAACATTTTTACCCACTTTAGCATTGAAATCCCCAACCATCATTACTCTCACACTTGGTTCAAAACTCCCCACGCATTCACTCAACATTTCCCAAAATCTCTCTCTCTCTCTCTTCTACACTTCTCTCTTCTGTAGGTGCATATACGCTTACTATAACCCACTTTTCACATCCAACCCTTATTTTACTCCACATAATCCTTGAATTAATACATTTATAGTCCCTCTTTTGCTGCCATAACTTATCCTTCAACATTATCGCTACTCCTGTAACTCAAACTCTGTTTGAAACCCCTGACCTAATCCCATTTATTCCTCTCCACTGAAACTCTCCCACCTCCTTCAGCATTGTTTCACTTAAAGCCAGGACATCCAGCTTCTTCTCATTCATAACATCCACAATCATCTCTATCATTTGCACAACATCCACGCACATTCAAACTTCCCACTTTGACAATTTTCTTATTCTTTTCAGTAATTACAGAAAAAGGGGTTACTAGCCCATTGTTCCAGGCATTTTAGTTGACTTTTACAACACGCATAGCTTACGGAGGAAAGATTCTTATTCCACTTCCCCATGGATAGAAAAGGAAAAGTAATAAGAAAAAGAACTATTAAGATAAAATCAAAGAAAACTCAGATGAGTGTGTATAAATAAACGTGTACATGTATGTGTAGTGCGACCTAAGTGTAAGTAGAAGTAGCAAGACGTACCTGTAATCTTGCATGTTTATGAGACAGACAAAAGACACCAGCAATCCTACCATCATGTAAAACAATTACAGACTTTCGTTTCATACTCACTTGGCAGGATGGTAGTACCTCCCTGGGTGGTTGCTGTCTACCAACCTACTACCCTATATATATATATATATATATACATATATATATATATATATATAATATATATTTTTATATATATATATATATATGTGTGTGTGTGTGTGTGTGTGTACTCCCCTATTTGTACTCCCTATTTGTGGTTGCAGGGGTCGAGTCCTAGCTCCGGGCCCCGCCTCTTCACCGGTTGTTTCTAAAAACCCTCTCTCTCCCCGCTCCATGAGCTTTATAAAACCTCGTCTTAAAACTGTGTATGGTTCCTGCCTCCACTACGTCTTTTTCTAGGCTATTCCACTGCCTTACAACTCTGTGACTGAAGAAATATTTCCCTTTACTATCTCTCTGACTCATTTGTGTCTTCAATTTCCCAAATTGTGGCCTCTTGTTTGTGTCCCCTCCCTGGAACATCTGCCTTGTCCACCTTGTTTTATTCCACGCAGTATTTTTTATGTCGTATATCTGTCTCCCTGACCTCCTGTCCTCCAGTGTCGTCAGGCCGATTTCCCTTAATCTTTCTTATGGACATTCCCTTAGCTCTGGAACTAACCTTGTTGCAAACCTTTGTACTTTCTCTAGTTTCTTGACGTGCTTTATTCAAGTGCGGTTCCAAACAGGTGCTGCATACTCCAGTTGGGCTGACATACACGGTGTACAGTGTCTTGAATATTCCTTACTAAGGTGTCGGAATGCTGTTCTCAGGGTTTGCCAGGCGCCCAATGCTGCAGCAGTTATCTGATTGATGGGTGCTTCGGAGACATGCTCGGTGTTATACTCACCCCAAGATTTTTTCTCCTTGAGTGAGGTTTGCAGTCTTTGGCCACCTAGCCTATACTCTGTCTGTGGTCTTCTGTGCCCTTCCCCTATCTTCATGACTTTGCATTTGGCGGATTAAATTCGAGAAGCCATTTGCTGGACCAGGTTGCCAGTCTGTCCAGGTCTCTTTGAAGCCCTGCCTGGTCCTCATCAGATTTAATTCTCCTCATTAACTTCAATCATCTGCAAACAGGGACACTTCTGAGTCTAACCTTCCGTCATGTCGTTCACATATACCAAAAATAGCACTGGTCCTAGGACCGACCCCTGTGGGACCCCGCTCGTAAACAGGTGCCCACTGTGATACATCATTACGTACCATGACTCTTTTGTTGCTTCCCTGTCAGGTATTCTCTGATCCATTGCAGTGCCCTTCCTGTTATATGCGCCTGTTTGCTCTAGCTTCTGCACTAATCTCTTGTGAGGAACTGTGTCAAAGGCCTTCTTGCAGTCCAAGAAGTGCAATCAACCCACCCCTCTCTCTCTTGTCTTACTTCTTTTATTTTATCAAAAAAACTCCAGAAGGTTTGTGACACAGGATTTCCCTTTCCCGTGAACCCGTGCTGGTTGGCATTTATACTCCTGTTCCTTTTCCAGGTGCTCCACCACTCTCCTCCTGGTGGTGTGTGTGTGTGTGTGTGTGTGTGTGGGGTGTTTAAGAGAGTGGTGGGAAACAATGTAAAAAGAGAGCAATGAGAGAGTGGGTGAGATGTTATCAACAAATTTTGTTGAAAATAAGAAAAAGTTTTGGGTGAGATTAACAAGTTAAGAAGCCTAAAAACAAATGGATTTGTCAGTTAAAATAGGAGAGGGAGTTATTAAAGGAGAGTTATGGGATTGGGAAGATGGAGGGAAATTTTGAGGAATTGTTAAATGTTGAGAAGATGGGAAGCTTGATTTTTGTTATAGGAAAAGGAGGAATAACATCTTGTAGGAGTGAGGAAGGCCAGTGGTGAGTGGGGGGAATTTGTGGGCAGTAGGAAAAAGAGAGGGGGTAAGGCACCCGGGTTTTAGGGGATAAAGATAGAAATTTTTAAAAGAGGTGGGGATATAGTTTTGGGAGGGGTTGGGTCCCTTTTTTTTTAAATAATGAGGGAAAAGGGGTAGGTCCCTGGGGATGGCAAAAGGGGCATGCTTATTTCCTTTGTAAAAGGAAAGGGAAAAAGAGAGGCAAAAAAATGGGGGGATAAGTCGCTGAGTATACCTGGTAAAGTGTTGGTAGTTATTTTGAAAAAATTTAAGGTAAGAGGGGAAAATGGGATAGCAGATGAAAAAGGGGGTTTTGGGAAGGTGGGGGGTGTGTGGCCGGGTGTTTACAGTGAAAAATAAGTGAACAGTATTTAGATAAGGCTAAAAGAGGTCTTTTGGCATTTAGGATTTGGAAAAGGCGTATGACGGTGGATAGGGGGGCAAGTGGCAGTGTTGAGGTGTATGGAAGGAGGTGGGGGTATAAAAAGGGTGAAGAGTTTTTTCGGGGATGTGAGGCTAAAAGTTAGATATGTAGGAAAGAGGGAAATTTTTTCCCCAGAAAAAAGTGGCCTTAGACAAGGAGTGTGATGCCCCGTGGTTTTTTAAATTATTTATAGAGGGGGGTTGTAAGAGAAGAAAATGCGAGAGTTTGCAGGGCGTGGAGTTAAACGATAATCACACAAAAAGTGGGAGTTGTACAGCTGTCTTTGCTATGCACTGTCCCTTTTTGGGGAGATTCTAAAGGAAGTTGCAGGATTGGGGATGATTTGGTGGGTGTGCAAAAGAAGAAAATTAAAGGTGAATACAGAAAGAGTAAGGTTTTAGGATAAAAAAAAGATTAGGTGATAAAAAGTTTAATTTAAAATGGAGGGAGAGAGTATGGAGGGGGGTGAATGTTTTCAGATATTTGGGAGGGGACGTGTCGCGGGGGTTTATGAAAGATGAGGTAAATCATAAAAATTGATGAGGGGAAAAGAGGAGTGGTGCACTTGGGAGTCTTGGAGAAAAAGAACTTTGTCCTTGGAGGAAAAGGGAGGGGAATGTACGAGGTATAGTTTTACCAACGCTCTTAAGGGGTGTGAAGCAGGGGTAAAATGTTGCAGCGAGGAAAAGGTGGGGGGGGCAGTGGAAAATGTATTTCTGGGGGCAATGTGTGGTGTGAAATAATGCAGAGAATTTGTATTTGGAAGTTAGGAGGAGGGGCGGGGGACCAAACGTTGTCAGAGGGCTGAGGGAAAGGGTTGTTGGGGGTTCGGACATGTTTTGAGAGATGGAGCGAAACAAAAGATTCAAAAGTGTATCTCGTAGGGAAGGAAGGCGGGGTGGGGTCGGCCTAGGAAAGGTTTGGAGAGAGGGGGTAAAGGAGGTTTGTGTGCGAGGGGCTTGGACTTCCAGGCTGCGTGAAGGGGTTTGATAGGAGTGAATGGAGACAAATGGTTTTTAATACTTGACGTGCTGTTGGAGTGTGAGCAAAGTAACATTTATGAAGGGGTTCAGGGAAACCGGCAGGCCGGACTTGAGTCCTGGAGATGGGAAGTACAGTGCCTGCACTCTGAAGGAGGGGTGTTAATGTTGCAGTTTAAAATTTAGTGTAAAGCACCCTTCTGGCAAGACAGTGATGGAGTGAATGATGGTGAAAGTTTTTCTTTTTCGGGCCACCCTGCCTTGGTGGGAATCGGCCAGTGTGATAATAAAAAAAAAAAGTATATGCAAAACAACCACTCTGAAAGAATAGAGAAATTCCAAGCGCTTTCGTGACTACTCACATTATCAAGGAACTATGATAATGTGAGTAGTCACGAAAGCGCTTGGAAAATTTCTATATTCTTTCAGAGTGGTTGTTTTGCATATTCTGAAATCACCTGTTTACTGTGATCTTATTGCATATATATATATATATATATATATATAATATTATATATATATATATATAAATTATATATATATATATATATATAATATATTATATATATATAACAACACTGCACTAGCCAAGGAGTCGAACCTATGCTGTTTTATAATAAAGTTGGTATAATTACCCACAATATGTAAAGTAAAAGGACACAGGTGCAACTAATGTGACATTTTAATGGGGGGAACGTTTCGTTCTCCAGGTAACGGCTTGACCAAGCTCCTGGAGAGCGAAACGTTGCCACAATAAATGTCACATTAGTTGCACTTGTGTCCTTTTACTTTACATGTTGTTTTGGCCCGCCTCATGGTGAGAGAAAACGCATGATGTTTCAGACCACTAGACCACACAATCTTTTAGACCACTAGACCACACAATCTTTTAGACCACTAGACCACACAATCTTTAACAATGGTGCATCCAGCCAAGCTATGTCCTTCGATGGTGGTACAGTATTTATTTATATTCATACACGGTGCTATGGACGCCTCTGAGCTGATCTCATTCTTCTCCCAGTGTGGTGTACTAGCCTCCAGTGTGGTGTACTAGCCTCCAGTGTGGTGTACTAGCCTCCAGTGTGGTGCACTAGCCTCCAGTGTGGTTGTACTAGCCTCCAGTGTGGTGTACAAAGCCTCCAGTGTGGTGTACTAGCCTCCAGTGTGGTGCACTAGCCTCCAGTGTGGTGTACTAGCCTCCAGTGTGGTGTACTAGCCTCCAGTGTGGTGTACTAGCCTCCAGTGTGGTGCACTAGCCTCCAGTGTGGTGCACTAGCCTCCAGTGTGGTGTGTACTAGCCTCCAGTGTGGTGTACTAGCCTCCAGTTGTGGTGTACTAGCCTCCAGTGTGGTGCACTAGCCTCCAGTGTGGTGTACTAGCCTCCAGTGTGGTGTACTAGCCTCCAGTGTGGTGTACTAGCCTCCAGTGTGGTGTACTAGCCTCCAGTGTGGTGCACTAGCCTCCAGTGTGGTGTACTAGCCTCCAGTGTGGTGTACTAGCCTCCAGTGTGGTGCACTAGCCTCCAGTGTGGTGCACTAGCCTCCAGTGTGGTGTACTAGCCTCCAGTGTGGTGCAGTAGCCTCCAGTGTGTACTAGCCTCCAGTGTGGTGTACTAGCCTCCAGTGTGGTGCACTAGCCTCCAGTGTGGTGCACTAGCCTCCAGTGTGGTGCACTAGCCTCCAGTGTGGTGCACTAGCCTCCAGAGTGGTGTACTAGCCTCCAGTGTGGTGTACTAGCCTCCAGTGTGGTGTACTAGCCTCCAGTGTGGTGCAGTAGCCTCCAGTGTGGTGTACTAGCCTCCAGTGTGGTGTACTAGCCTCCAGTGTGGTGCACTAGCCTCCAGTGTGGTGCACTAGCCTCCAGTGTGGCGTACTAGCCTCCAGTGTGGTGCACTAGCCTCCAGTGTGGTGCACTAGCCTCCAGTGTGGTGTACTAGCCTCCAGTGTGGTGTACTAGCCTCCAGTGTGGTGTACTAGCCTCCAGTGTGGTGTACTAGCCTCCAGTGTGGTGCACTAGCCTCCAGTGTGGTGTACTAGCCTCCAGTGTGGTGCACTAGCCTCCAGTGTGGTGCACTAGCCTCCAGTGTGGTGCACTAGCCTCCAGTGTGGTGCACTAGCCTCCAGTGTGGTGCACTAGCCTCCAGTGTGGTGCACTAGCCTCCAGTGTGGTGTACTAGCCTCCATGTGGTGTACTAGCCTCCAGTGTGGTGTACTAGCCTCCAGTGTGGTGCACTAGCCTCCAGTGTGGTGCACTAGCCTCCAGTGTGGTGCACTAGCCTCCAGTGTGGTGCACTAGCCTCCAGTGTGGTGTACTAGCCTCCAGTGTGGTGTACTAGCCTCCAGTGTGGTGCACTAGCCTCCAGTGTGGTGTACTAGCCCCCAGTGTGGTGTACTAGCCTCCAGTGTGGTGCACTAGCCTCCAGTGTGGTGTACTAGCCTCCAGTGTGGTGCACTAGCCTCAAGTGTGGTGTACTAGCCTCCAGTGTGGTGCACTACCCTCCAGTGTGGTGTACTAGCCTCCAGTGTGGTGTACTAGCCTCCAGTGTGGTGTACTAGCCTCCAGTGTGGTGCACTAGCCTCCAGTGTGGTGCACTAGCCTCCAGTGTGGTGTACTAGCCTCCAGTGTGGTGTACTAGCCTCCAGTGTGGTGCACTAGCCTCCAGTGTGGTGTACTAGCCTCCAGTGTGGTGTACTAGCCTCCAGTGTGGTGCACTAGCCTCCAGTGTGGTGTACTAGCCTCCAGTGTGGTGTACTAGCCTCCAGTGTGGTGTACTAGCCTCCAGTGTGGTGTAACTAGCCTCCAGTGTGGTGTACTAGCCTCCAGTGTGGTGTACTAGCCTCCAGTGTGGTGTACTAGCCTCCAGTGTGGTGTACTAGCCTCCAGTGTGGTGTACTAGCCTCCACAAGCACTATATATATATTATTGTAACTACGAACGAGTGCTATTTAATCAATAACAACACAGCGACATTATCATCGTGAGCGTTGATAATTAACACCTAATGATACATCCTGTCCTGTTGGTAGGAAGACTCTGTCTACCTGTGTTCCCCCAGACTCTGTCTACCTGTGTTCCCCCAGGCTCTGTCTACCAGTGTTGCCCCAGACTCTGTCTACCAGTGTTCCCCCAGACTCTGCCTACCTGTGTTCCCCCAGGCTCTGTCTACCTGTGTTCCCCCAGGCTCTGTCTACCAGTGTTCCCCCAGGCTCTGTCTACTTGTGTTTCCCCAGGCTCTGTCTACCAGTGTTCCCCCAGGCTCTGTCTACCTGTGTTCCCCCAGGCTCTGTCTACCAGTGTTCCCCCAGGCTGTGTCTACCTGTGTTCCCCCAGGCTCTGTCTACCAGTGTTCCCCCAGACTCTGTCTACCAGTGTTCCCCCAGGCTCTGTCTACCAGTGTTCCCCCAGGCTCTGTCTACCATGTTCCCCAGGCTCTGTCTACCTGTGTTCCCCCAGGCTCTGTCTACCTGTGTTCCCCCAGGCTCTGTCTACCTGTGTTCCCCCAGGCTCTGTCTACCTGTGTTCCCCCAGGCTCTGTCTACCTGTGTTCCCCCAGGCTCTGTCTACCTGTTTTCCCCCCAGGCTCTGTCTACCTGTGTTCCCCCAGGCTCTGTCTACCTGTGTTCCCCAGGCTCTGTCTACCTGTGTTCCCCCAGACTCTGTCTACCAGTGTTCCCCCAGGCTCTGTCTACCAGTGTTCCCCCAGACTCTGTCTACCAGTGTTCCCCAGGCTCTGTCTACCAGTTTCCCCCAGGCTCTGTCTACCTGTGTTCCCCCAGGCTCTGTCTACCTGTGTTCCCCCAGGCTCTGTCTACCTGTGTTCCCCCAGGCTCTGTCTACCAGTGTTCCCCCAGGCTCTGTCTACCAGTGTTCCCCCAGGCTCTGTCTACCAGTGTTCCCCCAGGCTCTGTCTACCAGTGTTCCCCCAGACTCTGTCTACCTGTTTTCCCCCCAGGCTCTGTCTACCTGTGTTCCCCCAGGCTCTGTCTACCTGTGTTCCCCCAGGCTCTGTCTACCTGTGTTCCCCCAGGCTCTGTCTACCTGTGTTCCCCCAGGCTCTGTCTACCTGTGTTCCCCCAGGCTCTGTCTACCAGTGTTCCCCCAGGCTCTGTCTACCTGTGTTCCCCCAGGCTCTGTCTACCAGTGTTCCCCCAGGCTCTGTCTACCAGTGTTCCCCCAGGCTCTGTCTACCAGTGTTCCCCCAGGCTCTGTCTACCAGTGTTCCCCCAGACTCTGTCTACCAGTGTTCCCCCAGGCTCTGTCTACCTGTGTTCCCCCAGGCTCTGTCTACCAGTTTTCCCCCCAGGCTCTGTCTACCAGTGTTCCCCCAGGCTCTGTCTACCAGTGTTCCCCCAGGCTCTGTCTACAGTGTTCCCCAGGCTCTGTCTACCAGTGTTCCCCCAGACTCTGTCTACCAGTGTTCCCCGGGCTCTGTCTACCTGTGTTCCCCCAGGCTCTGTCTACCAGTGTTCCCCCAGGCTCTGTCTACCAGTGTTCCCCCAGACTCTGTCTACCAGTGTTCCCCCAGGCTCTGTCTACCAGTGTTCCCCCAGACTCTGTCTACCTGTGTTCCCCCAGGCTCTGTCTACCAGTGTTCCCCCAGGCTCTGTCTACCTGTGTTCCCCCAGGCTCTGTCTACCAGTGTTCCCCCCAGGCTCTGTCTACCAGTTTTTCCCCCAGGCTCGTCTACCAGTGTTCCCCCAGACTCTGTCTACCTGTTTTCCCCCCAGGCTCTGTCTACCAGTGTTCCCCCAGACTCTGTCTACCTGTGTTCCCCCAGGCTCTGTCTACCAGTGTTCCCCCAGACTCTGTCTACCTGTGTTCCCCAGGCTCTGTCTACCAGTGTTCCCCCAGGCTCTGTCTACCAGTGTTCCCCAGGCTCTGTCTACCAGTGTTCCCCCAGGCTCTGTCTACCAGTGTTCCCCAGACTCTGTCTACCAGTGTTCCCCCAGCTCTGTCTACCAGTGTTCCCCCAGACTCTGTCTACCTGTGTTCCCCCAGGCTCTGTCTACCAGTGTTCCCCCAGGCTCTGTCTACCAGTGTTCCCCCAGGCTCTGTCTACCAGTGTTCCCCCAGGCTCTGTCTACCAGTGTTCCCCAGGCTCTGTCTACCAGTGTTCCCCCAGGCTCTGTCTACCAGTTTTTCCCCAGGCTCTGTCTACCAGTGTTCCCCCAGGCTCTGTTTACCTGTGTTCCCCCAGGCTCTGTCTACCTGTGTTCCCCCAGGCTCTGTCTACCAGTGTTCCCCAGACTCTGCCTAGTTGTGTTCCCCCAGACTCTGCCTACCAGTGTTCCCCCAGGCTATGTCTACCAGTGTTCCCCCAGGCTATGTTTACCAGTGTTCCCCCAGGCTCTGTCTACTTGTAATCCCCCAGACTCTGCCTACCTGTGTTTCCCCAGACTCTGCCTACCTGTGTTCCCCCAGACTCTGCCTACCTGTTGTTCCCCAGACTCTGCCTACCTGTGTTCCCCCAGACTCTGCCTACCTGTGTTCCCCCAGACTCTGCCTACCTGTGTTCCCCCAGACTCTGCCTACCTGTGTTCCCCCAGACTCTGCCTACCTGTGTTCCCCCAGACTCTCCCTACCTGTGTTCCCCCAGACTCTGCCTACCTGTGTTCCCCCAGACTCTGCCTACCTGTGTTCCCCCAGACTCTGCCTACCTGTGTTCCCCAGACTCTGCCTACCTGTGTTCCCCAGACTCTGCCTACCTGTGTTCCCCCAGACTCTGCCTACCTGTGTTCCCCAGACTCTGCCTACCTGTGTTCCCCAGACTCTGCCTACCTGTGTTCCCCAGACTCTGCCTACCTGTGTTCCCCCAGACTCTGCCAACCTGTGTTCCCCCAGACTCTGCCTACTGTGTTCCCCCAGACTCTGCCTACCTGTGTTCCCCCAGACTCTGCCTACCTGTGTTCCCCCAGACTCTGCCTACCTGTGTTCCCCAGACTCTGCCTACCTGTGTTCCCCCAGACTCTCCCTACCTGTGTTCCCCCAGACTCTGCCTACCTGTGTTCCCCCAGACTCTGCCTACCTGTGTTCCCCCAGACTCTGCCTACCTGTGTTCCCCCAGACTCTGCCTACCTGTGTTCCCCCAGACTCTGCCTACCTGTGTTCCCCCAGACTCTGCCTACCTGTGTTCCCCCAGACTCTGCCTACCTGTGTTCCCCCAGACTCTGCCTACCTGTGTTCCCCCAGACTCTGCCTACCTGTGTTCCCCCAGACTCTGCCTACCTGTGTTCCCCCAGACTCTGTCTACCTGTGTTCCCCCAGGCTCTGTCTACCTGTGTTCCCCCAGGCTCTGTCTACCTGTGTTCCCCCAGGCTCTGTCTACCTGTGTTCCCCCAGGCTCTGTCTACCTGTGTTCCCCCAGGCTCTGTCTACCTGTGTTCCCCCAGGCTCTGTCTACCTGTGTTCCCCCAGACTCTGTCTACCTGTGTTCCCCCAGACTCTGTCTACCTGTGTTCCCAGACTCTGTCTACCTGTGTTCCCCCAGACTCTGTCTACCTGTGTTCCCCCAGACTCTGTCTACCTGTGTTCCCCCAGACTCTGTCTACCTATCTTCTGGCTCTATCTCCTCTAGGCTCTGCTTATCTGTTTTCCCCCCAGTCTCTATCTACCTGTCTTTCTAGGCTCTGTCTACCTATCTTCGCACAGGCTTTGTCCACCTATCTTCCCCAGGCTATTTTCCCCCAGTTTCTGTCTACCTATCTTTCCCCAGGCTCTGTCTTCCTATCTTCCCCAGGCTCTGTCCATCTGTTTTCCCCAGTCTTTGTCTACCTGTCTTCCCCCAACCTCTGTCAACTCATCTCTGAATTCTTTACCACTCCCTATCAACACATCCCGTCACTGATCCCATCCTTCCTGTCTTTATAGTACTTAACCCACGCTATAATGGGTTTCAATCCTGTATCTCGGCGGCCCGATCTTAAAATCTTAATTAACGCAAAACAAACACCCATAAAGTGTCTCATTAAAACTGCCTCTGTCCCGAGTTGGCATGTAGACGATGGCGACCGCATCCTAATGTCGCTCATACTGAGCAGAAGTTGACCTTTATTGGTGCGATTGTAGAGTTGGGTTTCTGTATGAGAGGCTTCGTTATCCTGGTGTGTGGGAGAGGCTTAGTTATCCTGATGTCTGGGGGAGGCTTAGTTATCCTGATGTCTGGGGGAGGCTTAGTTATCCTACTGGGTGGGGGAGGATTAGTTATCCTAGCGTGTATGGTGGAGACCTGGTTATCAGAGGGTGTGTGGTAGAGGCTTAATTATCCTAATTTTAGGTCACTGATAATGAATATCATGGTTAAAATTATTTGTTAGCTCTACTTTTCAACATACATCTACGTGTCACAACAGGTTCCAGCAGGCTTGTGGCAGTGTGTTTCTTATCACACTCACAGCCTCACTGCCTTTCATTATTGTTACAGCAGTCACAGAAGGTGGTTGTGCTGTGGGGACAAAGGTTGTTGCTCTTGTGATGGGCTTGCAGGGCGGATACACCAAGTACTGTTTCTTTCTATGTGAATGGGACAGTCGTGCAGAAGGTTCCCACTACATCAGGAGAGACTGACCACCTCGTCAATCATTGGAGCCTGGGATGAAAAATATCAACATTCAACTCTCACTGAACCAAACAAAATTTTGCTGTTACCACTACACATAAAACTGGGGCTCATGAAAAACATGAACAAATCCGGTCAGGGATTCAATTATTTAACATCAAAATTCCCCTCGCTGAGCGATCCTAAGAGATGGAGTCTTCAATGGTTCTCAGATTCGAGAGCTTCTTAAAGATGGTGACTTTGAATCGGATCTTCATGGGGAGGAGAAAGCTGCTTGGGGAGCATTCAAATTAGTGGTGAAGTGATTTCTCGGAAACAGAGGGAAGTAAACTTTGAAGAATTAGTGGAAAACCTCATCAAGATTTACAAGAACATGGGATGTAACATGTCAATTAAAATCCACTTTTTTGACTCACATTTAGGCTTTTTTTTCCAGTGAACTGTGGGGCAGTTAGTGACGAAGATGGTGATTGTTTCACCAAGATATTTCAACCATGGAAAAAGTACCAGAGCAAATGGGGCACAAGAATGCTTGCAGACTATTGCTGGACATTGGCAAGAGATGATTCTTCAGCCCACTATAACCGTCAAGCAAAAAGGCAGAGAGTAGGTACGGATTAGAGTTTAAAACATACTGACACATATTGTACGTTAAAATAAAATACATCAAATATTAATGATTTCGAAACTTAAGGATCTAAACCAAGAAGCAATTCAGTGGATAATTATCAGGATTCAGGACATGGAGAAATTCAATAAGAATTTAACTAATTATAGCTTTTTAGGAACGTGGCGTTAGACAGACATTTTTCAAAATATGTTAACCATGAAAATGTATCAGCAAGGGGAAGAATGTGAGTTGTGGACATTGTCACAGGATGATCTTGAGACTTCGTTCAAGTCAAAAGGGTGTGGAGGTAGTACTTGGTTATCACAGGTGTGTGGAGACTTTGTTAAATCATACAGGATGTTGGTTGAGACTTAGTTATACACAAGGTTTTTAGGTGGAACTTGGTTATCAGGGTGTGTGGTGGAACAATTGGTTATACATCAGGTTTGGTGAGAACTTGTTATCAAATCAGGGTGTGTGGTGGAGACTTGGTTATCAAGGGTGTGTGGTGGAGACTTGTTATCACAGGGTGTGTGGTGGAGACTTGGTTATCACAGGGTGTGTGTGGTGGAGACTTGGTTATCACAGGGTGTGTGGTGGAGACTTGGTTATCACAGGGTGTGTGGTGGAGACTTGGTTATCACAGGGTGTGTGGTGGAGACTTGTTATCACAGGGTGTGTGGTGGAGACTTGGTTATCACAGGGTGTGTGGTGGAGACTTGGTTATCAAGGGTGTGTGGTGGAGACTTGGTTATCAAGGGTGTGTGGTGGAGACTTGGTTATCACAGGGTGTGTGGTGGAGACTTGGTTATCAGAGGGTGTGTGGTGGAGACTTGGTTATCAGAGGGTGTGTGGTGGAGACTTGGTTATCAGAGGGTGTGTGGTGGAGACTTGGTTATCACAGGGTGTGTGGTGGAGACTTGGTTATCAGAGGGTGTGTGGTGGAGACTTGGTTATCAGAGGGTGTGTGGTGGAGACTTGGTTATCACGAGGGTGTGTGGTGGAGACTTGGTTATCAGAGGGTGTGTGGTGGAGACTTGGTTATCAGAGGGTGTGTGGTGGAGACTTGGTTATCACAGGGTGTGTGGTGGAGACTTGGTTATCACAGGGTGTGTGGTGGAGACTTGGTTATCAAGGGTGTGTGGTGGAGACTTGGTTATCAAGGGTGTGTGGTGGAGACTTGGTTATCACAGGGTGTGTGGTGGAGACTTGGTTATCACAGGGTGTGTGGTGGAGACTTGGTTATCACAGGGTGTGTGGTGGAGACTTGGTTATCACAGGGTGTGTGGTGGAGACTTGGTTATCACAGGGTGTGTGGTGGAGACTTGGTTATCAAGGGTGTGTGGTGGAGACTTGGTTATCACAGGGTGTGTGGTGGAGACTTGGTTATCAAGGGTGTGTGGTGGAGACTTGGTTATCAGAGGGTGTGTGGTGGAGACTTGGTTATCAGAGGGTGTGAGTGGAGACTTGGTTATCACAGGGTGTGTGGTGGAGACTTGGTTATCACAGGGTGTGTGGTGGAGACTTGGTTATCACAGGGTGTGTGGTGGAGACTTGGTTATCAGAGGGTGTGTGGTGGAGACTTGGTTATCACGAGGGTGTGTGGTGGAGACTTGGTTATCACAGGGTGTGTGGTGGAGACTTGGTTATCAGCAGGGTGTGTGGTGGAGACTTGGTTATCACAGGGTGTGTGGTGGAGACTTGGTTATCACAGGGTGTGTGGTGGAGACTTGGTTATCACAGGGTGTGTGGTGGAGACTTGGTTATCACAGGGTGTGTGGTGGAGACTTGTTAAATTCAGTACAAGGTGTGCTGTGGAAGATTGGATAATTACAGGTGTGTGCTCAAACTTTTACCCAAGCGTAGGTGGACATTTAAATTATCAATAGTGACAATGAAATTACCCAAGCTAGTGACATCAAACTACCCAACCTAGTGACATCAAATTACCCAACCTAGTGACATCAAATTACCCAAGCTAGTGATATCAAATTACTCAAGCTAGTGACATCAAATTACCCAACTAGTGACATCAAACTTACCCAACTAGTGACATCAAACTTACTCAAGCTAGTGACATCAAACTACCCAAGCTAGTGACATCAAATTACCCAAGCTAGTGACATCAAACTACCCAAGCTAGTGACATCAAACTACCCAAGCTAGTGACATCAAACTACCCAAGCTAGTGACATCAAACTACCCAAGCTAGGGACATCAGACTATCCAAACTAGTGACATCAAATTACCCAAGCTAGTGGCATCAAACTACCCAAGCTAGTGACATTCAACTACCAAGCTAGTGACATCAAACTACCCAAGCTAGTGGTATCAAACTATCCAAGCTAGTGACATCAAACTATCCAAGCTAGTGGACATCAAACTATCCAAGTTAGTGGCATCAAACTATCCAAGCTAGTGACATCAAACTATCCAAGCTAGTGACATCAAGCTATATAAGCAAGTGACATGAAACTATCCAAGTAAATGATGTCAAACTATCCAAGTTAGTGAAGTCAAATTAAGCCAGCTCCTGACGTCAAACTATCATCATAACAAATACTCCATAAAACTGAATACAATAAATAATTAAGATTATTTCAAATTCTGGGTATCCCAGTTATCAAATATTTTTACACTATTCCAGAAATGCATTTTTGTTGACGCTGAAGCTGTAGAGGCAGTCAGAAAGTTGTAGAGGCAGTCAGAAAGTTGTAGAGGCAGCCAGAAAGTTGTAGAGGCAGCCAGAAAGTTGTAGAGGCAGCCAGAAAGTTGTAGAGGCAGCCAGAAAGTTGTAGAGGCAGCCAGAAAGTTGTAGAGGCAGCCAGAAAGTTGTAGAGGCAGCCAGAGAAGTTGTAGAGGCAGCCAGAAAGTTGTAGAGGCAGCCAGAAAGTTGTAGAGGCAGCAGAAAGTTGTAGAGGCAGTCAGAAAGTTGTAGAGGCAGCCAGAAAGTTGTAGAGGCAGCCAGAAAGTTGTAGAGGCAGCCAGAAAGTTGTAGAGGCAGCCAGAAAGTTGTAGAGGCAGCCAGAAAGTTGTAGAGGCAGCCAGAAAGTTGTAGAGGCAGCCAGAAAGTTGTAGAGGCAGCAGAAAGGCTGCAGAGGCAGCAGAAAGTTGTAAGTGCACCAGAAGTTTAGAATGAGATCCAGAAGGTGTAGAAGCCGCTCCAAAATTGGGTAGAGGCCATTCAAAAGTTTGTTGAATAGAGGCACCATGAAAAGTTCAGCAGCGCCAGAAAGTTGTAGAGCAGCCAAGAAAGTTGTAGAGGCAGCCAGAAAGTTGTAGAGGCAGCCAGAAAGTTGTAGAGGCAGCCAGAAAGTTGTAGAGGCAGCCAGAAAGTTGTAGAGGCAGCCAGAAAGCGCTGCAGAGGCAGCCAGAAAGTAACTTTTCACCACGCAATGTTTATGAATGAGATACTCCATCTGGCTGACAAACTCTTCGCTCCAACAAATTATCGCGGGTGACCCCATTTCAAAAGTTATGATTCCCGGGAACATCAGAGGAAACAACAGTTCCACTGACCACTACAGTCAGCCACGCTGCATGTTAATGTATTTTATGAAATCCGCAAATACACTGAAATACAATAAAAATACAATAGAATACCATTCTCTCTTCGTAATTATAATAATTATCATTGTAGAAATAATGATAATTATCATTATTTTTACACACACATAATACAGTTTTAACTGACATGAATGAGATGCTGTATAGAACGTTCCTTGTTATGTGGAACATATGGGACAAAATAGGTTAATTTTGTCTCTAGGATGCGACCCACACCAGTCGGCTAACACCCAGGTACCTATTTACTGCAAGGTGAACAGGGACAGCAGGTGTCTTAAGGAAACACGCCCTAATGTCTCCATATGCTTAAATTTGCATATAAACAGAATAAACAGTATTCAAACATTTTAGCTTAAAACTAATTTTCTAGTGTAAATCAGACGTACGATATTTACACGCTAATATTCGTTAAGATTTGTGTAGACTAAGAAACAAATTATGTAAACATCTCGTAAACCGGTAAGTAATGTATAACTGTGAAATTGGTGAAGAGTGCCGACAAGCAGAAGAGTGAAACATGCGTCTTACTCAACATCAGCGACGGTCTGGAGTTTTGAGACTCTCTGACCGCGGGTTCAATCCCGGCCGGGGTATGGTTTGGTTCTAGTTTCTTGGCACTCTTGGTGGTTCATCATCAGTGGGTGCAACTTCTTTGGCACTCTTGGTCATCATCATGGGTGCACTTCTGGCACTCTTGGTGGTTCATCATCAGTGGGTGCAACTTCCTTGGCACTCTTGGTGGTTCATCATCAGTGGGTGCAACTTCCTTGGCACTCTTGGTGGTTCATCATCAGTGGGTGCAACTTCCTTGGCACTCTTGGTGGTTCATCATCAGTGGGTGCAACTTCCTTGGCACTCTTGGTAGTCTAAGATAATTAAAGCTCCCTTGTCTTAAATTGAGCTGTTCAATGTTTGGCTTTTTGACTTCACGTCTTTAATTAAAGTTCTGGATCCCTTGATGGTCCGTAGCCTGGACCTTTCTGGCTCTCATTACACCTGCTGCTACTTACTACACGTGCTGCTACTTTCTGCACGTGCTGCTACTTACACTTGCTGCTAGTTGCTACACTTGCTTCTGCTTCAACACGTGCTGCTACGTACTGTACGTGCTTCTACTTATTACTGAACCTTTCCTGGGTTTGAGCTTTCCCGATTTTGAATTTTCCAGGGTTCGATTTTTTCCTAAGTTCGAATTCCAGAGGATTCGGATTTATAAGGTTCGAATTTTCCCAGGGTTCAGATTTTCCTATGGTTGAAATCTCCCAGAGTTCGGAATATACTTAGTCTTCCTGTTCATTCACATATCGATCATACTAAAAGAAATTTCTGTCTACGCAGTTTCAAGCTTTCTTAGTTTCCATCACACTTAATTCATAATGTTGCAATTTTCGGTCACTGAATGTTTCGGTTATTCCAAGTATCCGTCCTCTGATCCCCTCGTTGACCCACACACTTAAAATTACGAGTATTTCTAACTTATATTAGTACGTTAAAAGATTCAGTTACAGTCAGAAATAACTGAAACACTGTAATATATATTTTTTTAAACAAATTGTAACTCAGAAACTGCCTAATATTAATGGATAAACACATTTATAATGTTGTGGTTTAAGGTTGGTAATCCTGAGAGTCCAGCCTGGCTTGACCTGACTTTGGGGTTGGCCCCGCCTCCTCGCCTCTGCTGACCTGACCTTCGTGCAATTTTTGTGATCTTCAAGGTGGGTGCCTTGAAGCTGGTGAAGGTCTTTGGGTCCAAGGAATAAGAGATACTATCCCGTTCCTTGGATGAAAGCTGCCGACCACCAACACTGAAAAGACAGTGTGGTCACAGTGACACTGAGAAAATAGTGTGGCCACAGTCACAGTGAGAAGACAGTGTGGTCACAGTCACAGTGAGAAGACAGCGTGGTCACAGTCGCACTGAGAAGACAGTGTGGTCACAGTCACAGTGAGAAGACAGTGTGGTCACAGTGACACTGAGAAAATAGTGTGGTCACAGTGACACTGAGAAGACTGTGATCACAGTGACACAGAAGACAGTGTGGTCACAGTCACAGTGAGAAGACAGTGTGGTCACAGTCAGAAGACAGTGTGGTCACAGTCAGAAGACAGTGTGGTCACAGTCAGAAGACAGTGTGGTCACAGTCAGAAGACAGTGTGGTCACAGTCAGAAGACAGTGTGGTCACAGTCAGAAGACAGTGTGGTCACAGTCACACTGAGAAGACAGTGTGGTCACAGTCAGAAGACAGTGTGGTCACAGTCAGAAGACAGTGTGGTCACATTTTCAGAAGACAGTGGGGTTTCACAGTCACATGAGAAGACAGTGGTCACAGTCAGAAGACAGTGTGGTCACAGTCAGAAGACAGTGTGGTCACAGTCACATTGAGAAGCCAGTGTTATCAGTTTCATGTAACAATAATCACCAGAGGCAACTTTGCAGTGTTTAGTACAATTTACCAAGACTAACAACCAGTTTTATCTAACAATGATATTCATGAGAAACACTTAAACCGAGAGTGTTACTCAACACTGTCTTGTATACATAACACCAAGTGTGTTATTCAACACTATCTTGTATTGTATACATAACACCGAGAATGTAAACCAAACTTGAGATGTCAGCAGGATATATGCACACCTGAGGCTAATGATAGTTTGTTTTTCTTCCTCGTCGTTTTCCTTCTTTCTTATCAGGAGGAAAGATGAGGAATGTCAAACAAGTCTCTAATTTTGCTGTCGTCAGGGGAAGGAGGAGATTGTGATGGGGATGAAGGGAAGGGGGTGATCCGTACATTTCTTGAGGCAAGTTCGTGTAACACGTAGCGTGACTTGTCTCAACTTAATGAGCCTCTTTGACATGTCAAGGTCAGATCCATCATCAGCGTTCACCCTGCTGCCACTGTTGCTGCTCCGACCTGTAAACAAACATTTTCAACGACTCAATCATGCGGTATTTGTACTTGACAGTGAAAAGTCGCTATGTTGCATCATATATCGAATTTACCTTAATGTTTTCTATTTTCAAATGGCGTGTGCTCCAGACACGTGAAAGTGCACGGACTCAGTTAATCCACAAATCCATCAAGGACGAGATTTTCTGCAACACACTGATCGTACGCATCAGTTTCCGGCATCAGTCATGCGACTGCCCTCACCAGCTACTACAAATAAATTTGTCCGGGTAATAAAGGTTTCCGAGGCAGCAGATGAGCGCCCAAGAGAACTTCCAGGAACACTTCCAGGAACACTTCCAAGCACCAACTACATAAACTAAACTGTTATTTAATTCCTTCATATCTGCAGAATAATTTCCGTTAAGCTTTATACAGTACGATAGAAAAATAGTTATTCATATAAGAATAATGATGCTACTATTGTGAGAAATATGAAAATTTAACGATAAAAAAAAATGAAAAATGTTACTGGTGGACGAAAAGTCTTCACAATAAAATTCCATACACATCATATTGTCTATTATTAAAACAATTTTCGGTATATAATACCACTGGTATGCATAAAAAAAAGCAAAGCAAAATTCCCTGTTCGGTACAACAGAGACGACGTCTGGATCGGTGCTCGTGATCAGAGGCGTCGCTAGGGTTGGTGTCACCCGGGGTGGCATCTTTGGTGTCACCCGGGGTGGCATCTTTGGTGTCACCCGGAGTGGCATCTTTGGTGTCACCGGGGTGGCATCTTTGGTGTCACCCGGGGTGGCATCTTTGGTGTCACCCGGGGTGGCATCTTTGGTGTCACCCTGCGGGTGGGCATCTTTGGGGGTCACCGGGTGGCATCTTGGTGTCATCCGGGGTTGCATCCTTTGTTCACCACGGGTGGCATCTTGGTGTCACCCGGGTGGCATCTTTGGTGTCAACCGGGTGCATCATTGGTGTCACCCGAGGTGGCATCTTTGGTGTCATCCGGAGTGGCATCTTTGGTGTCATCCGTGGTGGCATCTTGGTGTCACCTCCGGTGCATCTCGGTGTCACCGGGTGGCATCTTGGTGTCACCCCCCATTGAAATTGCAAGGCAGGTGATGGTGTAGTAAATCCAGTTACATCACTGCTGCATGACCAGCTACATCACTGCTGCATGACCAGTTACATCACTGCTGCATGACCAGTACATCACTGCTGCATGACCAGTTACATCACTGTGCATGACCAGTACATCACTGCTGCCTGACCAGTACATCACTGCTGCATGACCAGTACCATCACTGCTGCATGACCAGTTACATCACTGCTCAATGACCAGTTACATCACTGCCCGCATGACCAGTTACATCACTGCTCATGACCAGTTACATCACTGCTACATGACCAGCTACATCACTGCTGCATGACCAGCTACATCACTGCTGCATGACCAGCTACATCACTGCTGCATGACCAGCTACATCACTGCTGCATGACCAGTTACATCACTGCTGCATGACCAGCTACATCACTGCTGCATGACCAGTTACATCACTGCTGCATGACCAGTTACATCACTGCTGCATGACCATAGTACATCACTGTTGCATGACCAGCTACATCACTGCTGCATGACCATTACATCACTGCTGCATGACCAGTTACATCACTGCTGCATGACCAGTTACATCACTGCTGCATGACCAGTTACATCACTGCTGCATGACCAGTTACATCACTGCTGCATGACCAGTTACATCACTGCTGCATGACCAGTTACATCACTGCTGCATGACCAGTTACATCACTGCGCATGACCAGTTTACATCACTGCTGCATGACCAGTTACATCACTGCTGCATGACCAGCTACATCACTGCTGCATGACCAGTTACATCACTGCTGCATGACCAGCTACATCACTGCTGCATGACCAGTTACATCACTGCTGCATGACCAGTTACATCACTGCTGCATGACCAGTTACATAACTGCTGCATGACCAGCTACATCACTGCTGCATGACCAGCTACATCACTGCTGCATGACCAGCTACATCACTGCTGCATGACCAGTTACATCACTGCTGCATGACCAGTTACATCACTGCTGCATGACCAGCTACATCACTGCTGCATGACCAGTGACTAATGTTTAGCAATGAGAATATTTAAAGGCCATAAAGCGAACTTTATTAATGATAAAATAAATAATGGTAGTAATATTGAGGAAACAAACTCAAATACCACTCTGAGTATAGGCAACAGATCCTACATTTATTTATCTTCAACAATGAAAAAAACTTGAAAAATAAAGAAAAACACTAGTTTCGATTTAACCTTGAATACAAGTAACGTCTCAATGAATCTGATATTTCATTTCCTTACCTTCAATCCCGCAAAATCATCCATCACATCATCAAAATCAATGATTTTCCCTATGTGTTCTGTAATCCTATAATAGGCTATAGAGAAACGAAGGATTTTTCTCTTATGTTGGTGCAGCACTGTTTTGGTCATTAGTGTTACCTTCTTTAGAGGCTCTATAGTGCCACCCCCCTAAATGGTGTCACCAGAGGCGGCCCCCCCCCGCCCCCCTTACGACGCCACTGCTCGTGATTTGCAGATTCAAATAAAATGAGCAAAAAATAAGTAATACAGAACTAGTGAAATTACTCACTTTATACGAGTCATTGGCGCTGCCTCAGACAATAATGACAGTTAGGTGGCAAAGACGTGCCGAAACGTTTCACCTGCTCGGCAGGCTTCTTCCAGTCGAAATACAAAGATGATAAAAGTAATACAGACAAGAGAAGTAATGGAGAAGTAGATATGAGAAAATCAATCGCTCAACCTTGGTAAGTGTTCACCTCCACACCTTCGACAATGAAGATAAACAACTGTTGCACATGTGTTTTACTCATCTTCCATCTTCGTCTTGGACACTTGAATTATTTCTTTTGCAGAGGAACGATTCGTCTTAAAGCAAAATAGATAACTGTTACAAGCAGGCGTGGAAGAACACATTTTAAACATAAGTATTACTGATAACTTGAAGGTGAGGGAAGCCCTTGAAGACAGCTTACGTTTAAGGTTTTTAAGTTTCCTTTAGAGCTTGAATGTGTAGCACACTTCCAGTGTTCTCGTCCCTCACCTCCTTAGCAGGGATTCCTCCAATGTAATTAGGAAAGCGGAGGGTGAAAGGAATGGCGAGGAGGAAAGATCGATCATATCCCTGGGATCACTAAATGACGCCATTAGGGACCATTATGAGTCCCTGGAGCCCCTGAGAAAAGCCATTATGAAGAACGGAGCAATGTGTCCCTCGGGTCCCTAAGCTGAGTTGTATAAGTTGCAAAGGAATCTAGCACAGCTCGTAAGATCAGTAGTAGCCCCTCTGGCTACCAATCAGAGGACTCGAAGTTCAATCCTGAGCGTGCGCGAACCATGGAGAAGTTAGCTTACACCTGCTGTCCCTGTTTACCTAGCAGTACATACTATAGGCAGCTGTGTATCAGCTGGTTGTTGTGCGTCTGCTCTTGGAATGTAAATAATTGTATACCATAGGTAAAAAACGATCTTTGAAATAAGCTGAGGCAGAATATCAGCTCGTTTGATGCAATCATAATGCTATTATCCATACCAAATTTCTGTTATCGTGACTAAAGCTACTCATAGTAAAGATATAATCACAAAAACAGTAGTCCATTTGTCGGAGTTCAAATCATATTCCTAACTCGTTCTAGGCCCTAGATTACACGGTACAGCAAATTTTGAGGAAAGGGGAAATATCCCCCTATTTCGGCTGAAAAATGGGTTGTTGGCTTCTTAGCCAGGAACTCAAGCCACTCAAACATCGCCACCACAGAAATGGGATTCATTTATTTTATCAAAATTTATTACAGTAGCAGTGTTATGGCTACCTTACTACCTATGATAATTATACAATAGAAGCATTCCATCGCACCACATAGGATGGATTCCCTGTTGTGTCATGAGTCAAGTATGTTACATTTTATTCGACGTTCGTCACAAAAGTATTTGTCATGGCCGCTCGACCAGCGAACTAACACTTCAGAGTATATGAAGTAAAAGGACACAAGTGCAACTAATGTGACATTTTATTGTGGCAACGTTTCGCTCTCCAGGAGCTTTATCAAGCCATTACAAACAATACATGGACACAGAGGGTATATATAGGCTCAGAGTGAGGTGCAGTACTGTGTCCATGTATTGTTTGTAATGGCTTGATAAAGCTCCTGGAGAGCGAAACGTTTCCACAATAAAATGTCACATTAGTTGCACTTGTGTCTTTTTACTTTACATATTGTCGGTAATTCTACCAACTTTATTACTTCAGAGTATAGCAGTTCTGGGGCCCCACTGTTGCGTTTAATGTCCAGTTTAAACAGCCAGTCATGTGGAAGATGGCTACTTCAGCCAAGGTGATATCACTTCGGCCCACCTGACTGAGTGGCAGATTTCCTCAGACACTGGTCGTGACCACTTCTGTTTTGAGTGACTTTTGATTGCACCATTTTACTCTGACCTATCTATTCATCAGCACTGTACATAGTGTAAATACTGGTAACGGAATACATGGGTACAGAAATCTACCCTTGCTGTGTCTGCCTTGCCTTGCTCTGCCCTGCTGATTGTCTTGTTTTGCTGACTTAGTTATGACCACGTGCTACAAGCCTATAAACTACCACCTGTGTTCGTCACCAATATTTACAATATGCAGTGTTAATGAATAGATATATCAGAGTGAAATGGTGCAATCAAGAGTTACTCAAAGCTTGAGTCGTATTCTGTCACACAGAATATGACAGTAAACCTGGCTTATCACGCAAGATGGGTTCCGTGTCATATTCTATCACACAGGATAGGTTTCATGCATCAGTAATGAAGTCTGACAGCCTGAGCTGTGAGGCATCAGTAAAACTTCAATTACATTACAAGTTCAGTTTCAACGGCAGCTTGAAAGATTTCAATACAGCAGATGTGTAGTTACTATTACTTGGCACTAGTCACCTCTCAGACTGTCCTGTACCGCCAACCCCGACACACACACAACACACCCGACACCTCAATCCCTCTTTTTACTGAAGGCAGGATCCACAGAAGAAATACGATAAAGCTCATGGAGAAGGGAGAGAGTGGACCTAATAGCGACCTGCGAAAAGGAGGGGCCAGGAGCTGTGAATCGGCCACTGCAACCACAAATAGGTGATTACAAATAGATGAGTACCGAGGGAGGCCCTAAGTCGGGACGGAAGAAGGGATGGGAAGGAAAAGCTTTAAATGATGGGACTAAGGCTCACCTTGTCCCTTAGTTACTCCATTAAGTCCCATTACGTATACTTAGGGATCGCCATTAGTACCTAACTTTCCCTATGTGCCAGTAACTAAGGCAGTTAAGAACCACCATGTTCCTAGGTGCAATACCTAACGCCCTTAAAAACCAGCACATCCCTAGGGCAATAACCGAGATTGTTAGGGCCTCCCATATCCCTGGGGCCACTAAGTAACACTTGTAGGGAAGAACAGAGAATGAAAACAAAGTCTGAAGACTTCTCTCTAAGAAAGAGAATGGGTATAACAGGATAAGAGAAAGAAACTGTTAAAAAGAAAAGGTTAAAAAAGCGAGAAAATAGAAAGGGAAGAAACAGTTCAGCGAGGAAAAGGGGGGAAAAGAGAAGGAGAAAACGAGCTATGGAGGGTGGAGAAGGAGTAAGGGTATGACTGAAAAGATAAAGAAGAGTAAAAATGGAGAAAGAGTAAAGGAAAGTAGGGAAAGAAACATTAGGAAGCTATATGGGAAAGCAGGACAAAGTATTTATAACAGATAAAAACAAAACGAGAATGGAATTGAAAAGAGTCAAGGCAAGGAAAATACAAAGAGAATGGGGAGAAACGATTAACAGCTGAAGAAATGGAGATGGAGAAACAAAGGGGAGGGGTAGGAGATGTTAGATAATGGCTGAGGAGAGAGAGAGAGAGAGAGAGAAGATGAGAGAGAGAGAGAAGAGAGAGAGAGAGAGGAGAGAGAGAGAGAGAGGGAGAAGGGGAGAGAGGGAGAGGGGGAGAGAGAGAGAGGGAGAGAGAGGGGAGAGAGGGAGAGAGAGAGAGAGAGAAGAGAGAGAAAGAGAGAGAAAGAAAGAGAAAGAGAGAGAAAGAGAGAGAGAGAACAGCGACAGGGCGGAATATCATCGCCACCATCTCTACCAATGGATGACTAAAAAGGTGAGATAAAAGGGGTAATGGGTGAGACTGAGCCTACCATACCACGGGCGGGACTTGAACCCGCGAATCAGAGAATCTCAAAACTCCAGACCGTCGCGTTAACCACTGGACCAGCTAGCCACAATAAGATTCGTCCAACTAAGTATATTTCTACACCATAGGAAGGTTAGCATAGGCACCACTGTGACCACAAATGCAAGTTTTTACAGACGAATCTCCAGCTAGCGTGGCCGTGACGAACTCTAGCTCAAGTCCCCTCACTGCCGTCAACATGACTGACGAAATCGTAATGACACAATTGCAAACAAACCCTTTGGCTTTTTTCACCTCGCCTATGTCTTACCTTCTGGGTAAGACCTAGGAGAGGGAGGAACGAAGAGAGAGAGTAATGAAGGGAGAAGTAGATAGGTCCTACCCTCAACGCCCGGCCGCCCGGCCGCCCGGCCGCCCGCCCGGCCGCCCGCCCGCCAGCCCGCCCGCCCGCTCGCTTGCCAGCCAGCCAGCCTCTGAAGTAATTACCTGATTCAAAGTCAGTTTCAATTATATTCTTTCAGGTTTTTAATTACTATTATTTGATCAGAAAGATTAAAAAGGCACAATACCGTAACTGGAATACAAAAAAAAAAACTTACATAGACAATTTTTTGACTAGTTAATCTTAAGTAAACTGGCACAAGTGCAAATAATGCGAAATTTTATCGTAGCAACGTTTCGCTCTCCAGGAGGTTTGTCAACCCGTTACAAACACTACAGTGACACAGAGTGCAAATACGGGTGCAGGAGTCATTTTGGCATCGGCTAGCGTTTGTGCCAGGATGGCTTTATTGCATTTGACAAATCACCAGTGCCCAGAGGTCTGGAGGTTGTAAGAGGTCACAGCGCCCTGTCAATGGCTTGCCCGCACCATAGGGCTGTAACGGTAACTTTGACATGAATGCTCACCAGGGAATGGCAACGTATGTGTGACCCACTCTCTGCAGAGCTCCAGAGTCCACAGTTACCTCTGTAGACTGAGGACAGTTGAGATAAGTGAGCACCGTTGCACTGCAAAGAGGACCCCTGTTCAACCACGGACCCCTTTACAACCCGGACCCTGTTACAACCACGGACCCTGTTACAACACGGACCCTTGTACAACACGGACCTGTTACAACCACGGACCACCTGTCAACGCACGGAACTCCTCTGTTACCCAACCAGGAGTTACACCTCGTAACGGGCAAGTTAGAAACCACGAGACCCTGTTACAACCACGGACCCCTGTTACAACCACGGACCCCTGTTACAACCACGGACCCTTGTTACAACCACGGACCCCTGTTACAACCACGGACCCCTGTTACAACCACGGACCCCTGTTACAACCACGGACCCCTGTTACAACCACGGACCCTTGTTACAACCACGGACCCCTGTTTTCAACCCCGGACCCCTGCTACACCACGGACCCCTGTTACAACACGGACCCCCTGTTAAAACCACGGACCCCGAAAAAACGGCCCCTGTTACAACACGCCCCCTTTACAACAGGGACCCCTGTTAAAAACCAGGGACCCCTTTTAAAAACCACGGCCCCCTGTTAAACCACGGACCCGTTACAACAAGGGACCCCTGTAAAACAAGGACCCCTTACAAAAAAAGGCCCTGTTACAACCACGAACCTCTGTTACAAAAGGCCCGTTCAACCAGGACCCCGTTAAAACACGGCCCCCTGTTCCAAACACGGACCTTTTTAAAAACCACGGACCTCGGTTAAAACCCACGGCCTTTTACAAAAAGGACCCCTTTAAAAACCACGGCCCCTTTCAACCAGGAACCCCATTACAACCAGGGGCCCTTTTTACAACCACGGATCCTTTTACAACCAGGGGCCCCCTGTTACAACCAGGACCCCTGAAACCCGGGACCCCTGTTACAACCACGCCCTTTTAAAAACAACCCCAAACCCGGACCCCTGTTACAACCAGGACCCCTGTTAAAACCCACGGCCCTCGTTAAAACCACGGACCCTGTTACAACCGGACCCCGTTACAACAGGGCCCCTTGTTAAAACCCACGGACCCTGTTAAAAACCACGGACCCCTGTTACAACCAGGGCCCCTTTACCCCACGGAAACCGGCCCCCTTTCCCCCAACGGACCCTTTTACACAGGGACCCCTTTTTACAACCCGCCCCCTGTTAAACCACGGACCCCTTTAAAACCCATTTTCTTTACAACAGGGCCCTGTTACAACCACGGATCCCTTTTTAAAACCACGGTCCCGTTACAACCAGGACCCGTTAAAAAACAGGGAAACCCCTTTTAAAACCAGGGCCCCTGTTAAAACCACGCCCCCCTTTTTACAACAGGGACCCGTTACAACCAGGGACCTTGTTACACCACGGCCCCTGTTAAAACCCACAAAAAACCTGCTACAACACGGCCCCTGACAACCACGCCCCTGTTAAAAACCCGGACCCCTTTTACAACCACGACCCCTTTTACAACCAGGGAAAACCTGCTACACACGGACCCATGTTACAACCCAACCCTGAAAAACACACCCCTGTTAAACCAGGACCGCCCCCCCTTGTTACAACCACGGCCCCCGTTACACCGGACCTTGTTACAACCCGGACCTCTGTTAAACCCACGGACCCTGCTACAAACACGGCCCCTTGTTAAACAAAACCCACGGACCCCTGTACAACTACGGACCCGTTACAACCAGGGACCCTTGCTAAACCACGGACCCCTTTTTACAACCAGGGAAACCTTTCTAAAACCAGGGACCCCTGTTAAAACCACACCTTTAAAACCAGGGCCCCTGAAAACCCACGGACCCCTGTTACAACCGGGGACCCTGCTAAACCAGGGCCCCCCTTTACCCCGCCCCAAAACCACGGACCCCTGTTAAACCACGACCCCTGTTAAACCACGGACCCCTTTTTACAACCAGGACCCTTGCAAAACAACCAAACCCCGGGACCCCCCCCGGTTGCTAAAACCCACGGACCCTTTTAAAAACCCCCCTGTTAAAACCACCCCCTTTGCAAAACCACGGCCTCTGTTAAAAAGGTATCCAGGGATTTTTAAACCAAAAAATTTTAAAAGGATTTTAAAAGGCCCCCTGTGGTGTGGGATGTAAAAGATGTAAAAGAATGTAAAGGAGTAAAAGGCCCCCTAAAAAAAGGGAGTAAACAGGCCATGTAAAGCTTTTGTGCACCATGGGGGGGTTTTGTGTTTGATTGGGGTTTTTACCAATTGTGGAGTTGTTAGCCTTGGGGTGGGGGTGTTTTTGTAGACTTGTGGGTTTTTGTAATTGTGGGAGTGTGGTAGTATGTGAGGGCGGTTTTTTGGTAGCAGTATGTGTTGGCGGGGTTGGGGTACGTATGTGATGGCGGGTGTTGTGGTAGCAGCTAGTGAGGCGGGTGTTGTGGTAGCAGCTATGTGATGGCGGTGTTGTGGTAGGAGCTAGTGATGGGGGGTTTGGGGTAGCATATGTGTGGGGGTGTTGTGGTACAGCTAGGAGGGGTGTTGTGGTGGGCTTTGTGAGGGGGTGTGTTGGAAAAGGCTATGTGATGGCGGGTGTTGTAGTGGTAGCAGCTATGTGATGGGGGTGTTGGTGGTAGCGCTATGTGTGGGGGTGTTGTTGTGGTAGCAGTATTGATGGCGGTGTGTGGGGGTAAAGCTATGTGATGGGGGTTTGTTGTGGTAGCAGCTATGGATGGCGGGGTTTTGTGTGTAGCAGTATGTGATGGGGGTGTTGGGTGGCAGCTATGTGAGGGGGGTGTTGTGTGGTACACTATGTGATGGGGGTGTTTGTGGGGTAGCAGCTATGGATGGGGGTTTGTTGTTGGTAGCAGTATGTGGGCGGTTGTTGTTGTGGTACCGTATGTGAGGCGGTGTTGTTTGGTAGCGCTTGTGATGGGGGGTTTTTGTAAGCTTTGTGATGGCGGGGTTTTTTTGGACAGCTATTGTGGGGGGTGTAGTATTTGGTACAGCTATGTGATGGCGGGTGTTTTTGGGTGGCTTGTGAGGGGGGTTTTGTGGTAGAGCATGGTGGCGGGGTTTTTTGTTTGTTTTTGGGGTAGCAGCTATGTATGGGGTGTTTTTGGGTGCAGCTTGTGATGGGGGTGTTGGTGAAGCTATGTGATGGCGGGGTTTTTTTGGGACCAGGCTATTGAGGCGGGTTTTGTGTGGTAGCGCTTTGTGGGGGTGTGTAGGGGTTTAGCTATGTGATGGGGGTTTTTTTGTGGAGCGCTAGTGATGGCGGGTGTTGTTTTTGGTAGCGCTAGTGATGGGGGTGGGGGGCACATTAGGGGGGTTGGGGGGAAAGCTATGTGAGGCGGGTGTTTGTGTGGTAGCAGCTATGGAGGGGGTGTTGTGTGGTGAGCTATGGATGGGGGGTGTGTGTGGTGCAGCTTGTGTGGGGTGTGTGTGGTGCAGCTATGTGATGGGGGGTGTAGTAGTGGTAGCGTTTGTGATGGCGGGTGTGTATGGTGCATATGTAGGCGGGTGTTGTTTGGTAGCAGCTATTGATGGGGGTTTGTTTTTTGTGGTACAGCTATGGATGGCGGTTTGTTTTTGTGGAGCAGCATGTGAGGGGCGGGTGTTTGTGGTAGCAGCTATTGATGGCGGGTTTTTGGGGTAGCAGCTATGTGATGGCGGGTGTTGTTTTGGTAAAACTATGTGATGGGGGGTGTTTTTTGGGGAGCGCTATTGTGGGGGGTTTTTTGTAGGGGTAGCGCTAGTGGGGCCGGGTAGTAGTGGAGCAGTATGTGATGCGGGTTTTATGTGGTAGCGCTTGTGAGGGGGGGGGCGGGTGGTTGGTGGGCGCTATGTGAGGGGGGTGTTGTTGTGGTGCAGCTATGTGATGGGGGTGTTGTTGTGGACAGCTATGGATGGGGGGTGTGGTGGGGCGCTATGTGATGGCGGGTGTTTTGTGGTACAGCTATGTGATGGCGGGTGTGTAGGGGTAGAGTATGTGATGGCGGGTGTGTAGGGGTAGATATGTGAGGGGGGTTTTTGTTTGGGGTTTTGCAGCTATTGATGGGGTGTTTTTTGTGGTGGGCCCCTATGGATGGGGGGGGGAGAGTGGGGGGGGGTTTGGGTTTGGACAGCTATGTGATGGGGGGTTTTTATGTGGTAGAGCATGTGATGGGGGGGTTTTGTGTGGTAGAAACTATTGATGGCGGGTGTTGTGTGGTGCATATTGATGGCGGTGTTTGGGGTGCACTATGTGATGGGGGGTGTGTGGAGCAGCTATTGATCGGGTTTTTGTGGTAGCAGCTATGTGATGGCGGGTGTTGTGGTAGCAGCTATGTGTGGCGGGTTGTGTGGAGAGCTAGTGTGGGGGGGTTTTTTGTGTGGAGCAGCTATGGATGGGGGTTTTTTGTGGTAGCAGCTATGTGTGGCGGGGGTTTTTTGGGGAAGCAGTATGTGGGGGGTGTTTTTGGTGCGCTATGGATGGGGGGGTGTGTGGTAAACTAGTGATGGCGGGGTGTTTGGGGGAGCAGCTATGGATGGCGGGTGTAGTGGGGCATATTTGATGGGGGTTTTTGTTGTGGTAGCAGCTAGTATGGGGGGTTTGTGGTGGCAGTATGTATGGGGGTTTTGTGGTGGAAGTATGTGATGGGGGTGTTGTTTTGGTACAGTTGTATGGCGGGGGGTGTTGTGTGGTAGCAGCTATTGAGGGGGTTTGTTTTTTTGGTAGAGTTTTGGATGGCGGGTTGTGTGTGGTAGAGCTATGTGAGGGGCGGGTGTGTGTGGTAGAAGCTATGTGATGGGGGGTGTAGTGGGGTAGCACTATGTAGGCGGGTGTTTTGTGGTAGCACTATGTAGGGGGTGTTGTTGGGAGCAGCTAGGGAGGCGGTTGTTGTTGTGGTAGCAGTATGTGGGGGGGGGGGGGGAGGTATTTTTTAGTATGGACAGCTATGTGATGCGGGTTTTTGGTGGTAGCACTATGTGATGGGGGTTTTGTTGTGGTAGCAGCTTATGATGGGGGTTTTGTTGTGGGGTACAGCTATGTGATGGCGGGGTGTGTGGGCAGAATGTGATGGGGGTGTTTGTGGTAGCAGCTATGTGAGGGGCGGGTTTGTTGTGGTAGCAGCTTGTGATGGGGGGTTTTGTGTGGTAGCAGCTATGTGATGGCGGGGTTGTGTGGTAGCAGCTATGTGATGGGGGTGTTTTTGGTGGTAGCGCTTGTGAGGGGGGTTTTTGTTGTGGTAGCGCTATGTGATGGGGGTGTGTGTGGTAGCAGCTTTTGGATGGGGGGTGTGTGTGGAGAGCTATGTGATGGGGGTGTGTGTGGTAGCAGCTATGGATGGCGGTGTTGTTTGTGGTAGCAGCTTGTGATGGAGGGGTTGTTGGGGTAGCTAGGATGGCGGTTGTTGTTGTGGAGCAGCTATTGATGGCGGGTGTGTGTGGGTAACAAAAAATGGGGGATGGGGGGTGTGTTGTGGGAAAGCTACTGTGATGCGGGTGTTGTTGTGTAGCTGTGAGCCGGGTGTTCGTTGGGCACCAGCGATGGCGGTGTAGTGTGGACAGCTAGTGATGGGGTTAGTAGTGTAAGCTATGTGATGGTGGGTGTTGTTTCGGGTACTATGTGATGGGGTTTTTGTGTCAGCAGATTAAAATGGCACTAATTACGTAAGCTGGAATGCGGTAAAAAAAAAAACTTACATAGTCATTTTGTGTGACTAGTATCTTAAGTTAACTGGGCACATGTGCAAAAATGGAAATTTTATCGGTAGCAAGTTGTCGCTCTCCAGGAGTGTGTTTGTCAACCCGTTCAAACATACGTGTCACGAGGGATACACATTGTACGGAGGTGGCCAGGAGTCATTTTGGCACTCGGGCTGTCGGGTAGAGTTGCCGGGGGAATGGCTTTATTAGCATTTGGAGAGTCTCCGTTGCTTGTTCCTTAGGGTTGTAAGAGGGTTCACAGCGCCCTTGTCATGAGGGGTGGTGCCGCACATTGAGGCTGTAAAGGTAGCACTAACTCTTTGGACATGTAATGCTCGCGGTGGGATATGGTCAACGCTATGTGTGGCCGACTCCTCCTGCCTGGCTCCAGAGTCCACAGAGTTACACTCTGTAGAGCGGGGACAAGTTGCAGGATGAAGTGTGAGCGGTTGTGTGCAGTGCAAGGACGGGACCTGTTACACAGGAGCCTGGTGTTACAACCGACGGACCTGTTACAACACGGAGCCTGTTACAACCACGGACCCTTGTTGCACCACGGACCCTGTTACACCACGGACCTGTTAAGACACGTACTGTTAACCACGGGGTCCTTGTGTACACAGGACGTGTTGTTACAACCACGGACCCGGTGTTACAACACGTGACCCCTGTTTTAGCACAAGGCCCTGTTTAATACCAGGCCTTGTTAAACCACGGGACCTGTTACAACCTCGGACCTGGTACAACTAGGAGCGCCTGTTTGGAGCACTAGTGACCCTTGTTTCATCCCGGACACTGTTATGCCGGACTTGTTACAGACGGACCCCTGCTACAATGCAGGACCCTGCTACACCTGGACCCTGCTACAACCAGGGGATCCCTGTTACAACCAGGAGCGTCTGGTTACAACTACGGATGCCGGGTATCCTGGACCCTGTTTACAACCACGGAACTCTGTTACAGACCATGTGACGGGGGCCTGTTAACAGGACCTGTTACAACATCGGACCTGTTACCACGGTACCGTGTTACACCACTGGACCTTTGTTGTACAACCACGGACCCGGTGTTGTTTACCGGACCTGTTACAACCATGGACTGCTGTTATACACGGACTCTTGTTACAACACGGACCTGTTACAATCCACGGACCCCTGTTACCACCACGGACCCGTTACATCAGGACCCTGTACCACTACGGACTCGTGTTACAACCGTACACTATTACATGCAGGGACCCCTGTTACAACACTGGAGCCCTATGTACAACCACGAACTACTATTAAGCACGGACCTGTACAACCACGATCCTGTTACAACCACGGTACCTGCTACAACCACGGACCCCGTGTAACACGGACCGTACAAGCTAGGACCCCTTGCTACATCACGGACCTCTGTTACACCAACGGAGCGCTAGTTACACCACGGACGCCGTGTTTTACAATCACGAACCTGTTACATCCACGTGACCTTGTTACAACCACGGACCTTTGTTACACCAGGACCTCAGTGTTACACCACGGAAACGTGCTATCAACGTAGGACCCTATGTTAAACGGACTCTGTTACAACCAAGACCCTGTTACAAGCACGGGACCCCTGTTAGAACCACGACCCATGTTACACCGGGAAACCTGGTACAAACTACGGATTCATGTTACAACCAGGACTATGTTAGCAACCACGGACCTGTTACACTAGGACCCGTGTTACAACCACGGACCCTGTTACAACCCGGACGCTGTTATAACCACGAACCCATGTTACAAGCCCGGTACCTCTGTTACAACTAGGACGCGGGCTGCTGCAAGCAGCAGGATCGTTCTGTTACAACACGGAGCCATGTTACAACCCGGACCCTGTACAACTACGGACCCAGGTTTAAACACGGACCCTTACTACAATACGGACCCTGTTACAACCACAGACACATGTTACAACACGGGGTACCGTGTACAACCAGGACCGTGTGTTTACAAGCACTGGACCCCTGCTAATACACAGGACCCGGTTTGTCACAACAGTGACCGTGTTAACAGGACACCCATGCTAAACGCGGACCTGTGTGTTACACACGGAGCCGGTTGGTAAACCAGGGACCCTGTTATGAAACACGGGTACGACTTGTTACAACCACGGAGCCCGTGTTAAGATACTCAGGAGCCTTGCTACAACCAGGGCGTGTTTACAACCAGGACCCTTGCTACAGATCACGGACCTTGCTAAAGCAGGGCTCTGTTAATACGGACCCTGTTACAACAGGGACCTTGGCTACAACACGGACTGCGTTTACAACCCGGACGCTGCTAAATACGGTGACTGTTAACCACAGATGACCCGGTTACAGTACTCGGTACACCTTGTTAAGCGTTACGGCCTAGGTACAACACGTGAGCCGGTGTTTATATGTACACTATTGCTAAGACAACTGGGACCCTGTAATATAGGTACACGCTTTGGGGTTTCTGTGGTAAAGACCAGGACCGTTGTAGTGGTAGGACACTGCTCAACCTCGGCCGTTGCTAGTAGGACAGCTACTCCGCTGATGGTCGGGGCTTAGCAGTCGGTGCACTCACTGACGGGTCTCTGTGATGTAAGAGTATGCCAGGCGGGAATATAATGACAACAATTGTATGGTGTAGTATTCAGTACTTGTGGTGGTGTTGTATAGTAATTGTGGGCGGTGTTGTAGTGGTAATAGTAGTAGTAGTAGGTAGCAGCTATGTGATGGCGGATGTTGTGTGGTAGCAGCTATGTGATGGCGGGTGGTGTTGTAGTGGTAGCAGCCTATGTGATGGCGGGTGTTGTTGTGGTAGCAGCTATGTGATGGCGGGATGTTGTTGTGGTAGCAGCTATGTGATGGCGGGTGTGTTGTTGTGGTAGCAGCTATGTGATGGCGGGTGTTGTAGTGGTAGCAGCTATGTGATGGCGGGTGTTGTTGTGGTAGCAGCTATGTGATGGCGGGTGTTGTAGTGGTAGCAGCTATGTGATGGCGGGTGTTGTAGTGGTAGCAGCTATGTGATGGCGGGGTTGTTGTTAGTGGTAGCAGCTATGTGATGGCGGGTGTTGTTGTGGTAGCAGCTATGTGATGGCGGGTGTTGTTGTGGTAGCAGCTATGTGATGGCGGGTGTTGTGTTGTGGGTAGCAGTATGTGATGGCGGTGTTTGTGTCAGTATGTGATGGGGGTGTTGTTGTGGTAGCAGCTATGTGATGGCGGGTGTTTGTTGTGGTAGCAGCTATGTGATGGCGGGTGTTGTGTGGTAGCAGCTATGTGATGGCGGGTGTTGCCTGTGGTAGCAGCTATGTGATGGCGGGTGTTGTAGTGGTAGCAGCTATGTGATAGCGGGTGTTGTTGTGGTAGCAGCTATGTGATGGCGAGTGTTGTTGTGGTAGCAGCTATGTGATGGCGGGTGTCGCTGTGGTAGCAGCTATGTGATGGCGGGTGTTGTTGTTGTGGTAGCAGCTATGTGATGGCGGGTGTTGCTGTGGCAGCAGCTATGTGATGGCGGGTGTTGTTGTGGTAGCAGCTATGTGATGGCGGGTGTTGCTGTGGTAGCAGCTATGTGATGGCGGGTGTTGTTGTTGGGTAGCAGCTATGTGATGGCGGGTGTTGCTGTGGTAGCAGCTATGTGATGGCGGGTGTTGTTGTGGTAGCAGCTATTGTGATGGCGGTGTTGTTGTGGTAGCAGCTATGTGATGGCGGGTGTTGTTGTGGTAGCAGCTATGTGATGGCGGGTGTTGTGTGGTTAGCAGCTATGTGATGGCGGGTGTTGTTGTGGTAGCAGCTATGTGATGGCGGGTGTTGTGTGTAGCAGCTTGTGTGGCGGGTGTTGTAGTGGTAGCAGCTATGTGATGGCGGGTGTTGTTGTGGTAGCAGCTATGTGATGGCGGGTGTTGTTGTGGTAGCAGCTATGTGATGGCGGGTGTTGTTGTGGTAGCAGCTATGTGATGGCGGGTGTTGCTGTGGTAGCAGCTATGTGATGGCGGGTGTTGTTGTGGTAGCAGCTATGTGATGGCGGGTGTTGTTGTGGTAGCAGCTATGTGATGGCGGGTGTTGTTGTGGTAGCAGCTATGTGATGGCGGGTGTTGCTGTGGTAGCAGCTATGTGATGGCGGGTGTTGTTGTGGTAGCAGCTATGTGATGGCGGGTGTTGTTGTGGTAGCAGCTATGTGATGGCGGGTGTTGTTGTGGTAGCAGCTATGTGATGGCGGAGTTGTTTGTGGTAGCAGCTATGTGATGGCGGGTGTTGTTGTGGTAGCAGCTATGTGATGGCGGGGTGTTGTTGTGGTAGCAGCTATGTGATGGCGGGTGTGTGGTAGCTTGATGTGGTTAGTAGCAGCTATGTGATGGCGGGTGTTGTAGTGGTAGCAGCTATGTGATGGCGGGTGTTGTAGTGGTAGCAGCTATGTGATGGCGGGTGTTGTAGTGGTAGCAGCTATGTGATGGCGGGTGTTGTTGTTGGGTAGCAGCTATGTGATGGCGGGTGTTGTTGTGGTAGCAGCTATGTGATGGCGGGTGTTGTTGTGGTAGCAGCTATGTGATGGCGGGTGTTGTTGTGGTAGCAGCTATGTGATGGCGGATGTTGCTGTGGTAGCAGCTATGTGATGGCGGGTGTTGTTGTGGTAGCAGCTATGTGATGGCGGGTGTTGTTGTGGTAGCAGCTATGTGATGGCGGGTGTTAGTGTGGTAGCAGGTATGTGATGGCGGGTGTTGTTGTGGTAGCAGCTATGTGATGGCGGGTGTTGTTGTGGTAGCAGCTATGTGATGGCGGGTTTAACTGCTCTGAGGATAATTCTTGATAATACTTCAGAGATGATGAAGTTAATGGTTCAGGTCAGGTCAAAACTCTCAGTTTTCTTACTTCTATGTGCGGGTTATCTCGGTTTTGACAGTAATATAACAAGTTCACAATGACTTGTTATTTTGTATTAAGTTTTCTTCAATTACTTCAAATTTTTACTAATATTAAAAATCATTATTATATGTTGAAATAATAAGCAAACATTTGACTTTATATTTCGTATTTAAATGGAAATACTTGAACAAAGATCATGTTTGCTTACATATTTTTCTACACCAAACTTGAACAATGCAACAAGACTCACTTAGATTATGAAGCTCAGTTTTGGTCTCCATACTACAGAATGGATATAAATTCGTTGGAGATCATTCAGGGAAGAATGACAAAATTAATTCACTGCAGAAAGGAATCTTCCATACGAAGAGAGATTGAAATCCTTAATCTACATTATCTTGTAAGATGTAGGAGAAGGATGACATGACTAAAGTGTGTAAGTGGAAGGTGGACATAAATAATGAAAATATAAATAAGGTTCTGAGGATATTCCTTCAGGAAAGCACTTGAAATATTGGATTCAAATTGGATAAGTTTAGAATTTGAAAGGTTATAAGAGAGTACTTGTTTGGAAATAGAATAGTGGATGAGTGGAACAGTCTACCTAGTAGTGGATGAGTGGAACAGTCTACCTAGTAGTGGATGAGTGGAACAGTCTACCTAGTAGTGGATGAGTGGAACAGTCTACCTAGTAGTGGGTAAGTGGAACAGTCTACCTAGTAGTGGATGAGTGGAACAGTCTACCTAGTAATGGATGAGTGGAACAGTCTACCTAGTAGTGGATGAGTGGAACAGTCTACCTAGTAGTGGATGAGTGGAACAGTCTACCAAGTATGGATGAGTGTGGAACAGTCTACCTAGTAGTGGATGAGTGGAACAGTCTACCTAGTAGTGGATGAGTGGAACAGTCTACCTAGTAGTGGATGAGTGGAACAGTCTACCTAGTAGTGGATGAGTGGAAACAGTCTACCTAGTAATGGATGATGGAACAGTCTACCTAGTAATGGATGAGTGGAACAGTCTACCTAGTAATGGATGATGGGAACAGTCTACCTAGTAATGGATGAGTGGAACAGTCTACCTAGTAGTGGATGAGTGGAACAGTCTACCTAGTAGTGGATGAGTGGAACAGTCTACCTAGTAGTGGATGAGTGGAACAGTCTACCTAGTACTCACTGATGCTAAAAGCTTGGATAGTTTCAAATAAAGGTTAGATAAATGTATGTGTGAAAGGGGGTTGGATTTGAGTTAATAGGGTAATCACTGATAATGGGTTGGACTAATATTTTTAGTTTGTTTGGGTTTGACAAAGACTTACCAAGTATGGCCAGTAAACCTGCTGCAGTGCTCCTCCTTTAGGAGGGGGAGAGAAGGGAGGAGGGGAGTATTATAATAGGGAAGCGCTAAACCCTTAAGATTATACAGAGCCTGTGGGGGGGGGATGAAAGGTATGCAGGCTTATTCAGGGAACTGGAGCACAGATCCAATTCCCAGCGTCAAGGAACCTCTCTTGAGGGGTGTGGAGGGGAAGAGGAGTTCATTCAGCTGGAGTAAGTTTATTTAGGTACACAGATACAGTGACACAGATACAGTGTCATAGACGACAGCGGCAGCAGCAGCGAGTGTGAAGGTTACTTGGGATAACCCAGAGTGGAAGGTTACTGGGGATAACCCAGAGAGTGAAGGTTATTTGGGATAACCCAGAGTGTGAAGGTTATTTGGGATAACCCAGAGTGTGAAGGTTACTTGGGATAACCCAGAGTGTGAAGGTTGCTTGGGATAACCCAGAGTGTGAAGGTTACTTGGGATAACCCAGAGTGTGAAGGGTACCTGGGATAACCCAGAGTGTGAAGGTTACCTGGGATAATCCAGAGTGTGAAGGTTACCTGGGATTACCCAGAGTGTGAAAGGTACCTGGAATAACCCAGAGTGTGAAGGTTACTTGGGATAACCCATAGTGTGAAAGGTACCTGGGATAACCCAGAGTGTGAAAGGTACCTGGGATAACCCAGAGTGTGAAGGTTACCTGGGATAACCCAGAGTGTGAAGGTTACCTGGGATAACGCACAGTGTGAAGGTTACTTGGGATAACCCAGAGTGATGAAGTACTGGGATAACCCAGAGTGTGAAGGTTACCTGGGATAACCCAGAGTGTGAAGGTTACTTGGGATAATCCAGAGTGTGAAGGTTACCTGGGATAACCCAGAGTGTGAAAGGTACCTGGGATTACCCAGAGTGTGAAGGGTACCTGGGATTACCCAGAGTGTGAAGGGTACCTGGAATAACCCAGAGTGTGAAGGTTACTTGGGATAACCCAGAGTGTGAAGGTTACTTGGGATAACCCAGAGTGTGAAGGTTACTTGGGATAACCCAGAGTGTGAAGGTTACTTGGGATAACCCAGAGTGTGAAGGTTACCTGGGATAACGCACAGTGTGAAGGTTACTTGGGATAACCCAGAGTGTGAAAGATACCTGGGATAACCCAGAGTGTGAAGGTAACCTGAGATAATCCAGAGTGTGAAGGTTACCTGGGAAATCCCAGACTGTGAAGGTTACCTGGGATAACCTAGAGTGTGAAGGTTACTGGGATAACCCAGAGTGTGAAGGTTACCTGGGATAACCCAGAGTGTGAAGGTTACCTGGGATAACCCAGAGTGTGAAGGTTACTTGGGATAACCCAGAGTGTGAAGGTTACCTGGGATAACCCAGAGTGTGAAGGTTACTTGGGATAACCCAGAGTGTGAAGGTTACCTGGGAAAATATTATAACCCAGAGTGTGAAGGTTACCTGGGATAACCCAGAGTGTGAAGGTTACCTGGGATAACCCAGAGGGTGAAGGTTACCTGGGATAACCCAGAGGGTGAAGGTTACCTGGGATAACCCAGAGGGTGAAGGTTACCTGGGATAATCCGGAGGGTGAAGTTTACCTGGGATAATCCAGAGTGTGAAGGTTACCTGGGATAATCCAGAGTGTGAAGGTTACTTGGGATAATCCAGAGTGTGAAGGTTACCTGGGATAATCCAGAGTGTGAAGGTTACCTGGGATAATTCAGAGTGTGAAGGTTACCTGGGATAACCCAGAGTGTGAAGGTTACTTGGGATAACCCATAGTGTGAAGGTTACTTGGAATAACCCAGAGTGTGAAGGTTATCTGGGATAACCCAGAGTGTGAAAGTTATCTGGGATAACCCAGAGTGTGAAGGTTACTTTGGATAACCCAGAGTGTGAAGGCTACTTGGGATAACCCAGAGTGTGAAGGTTACCTGGGATAACCCAGAGTGTGAAGGTTACCTGGGATAACCCAGAGTGTGAAGGTTACCTGGGATAACCCAGAGTGTGAAGGTTACCTGGGATAACCCAGAGTGTGAAGGTTACCTGGGATAACCCAGAGTGTGAAGGTTACCTGGGATAACCCAGAGTGTGAAGGTTACCTGGGATAACCAGAGGTGAAGGTTACCTGGGATAACCCAGAGTGTGAAGGTTACTTGGAATAATCCAATGTGTGAAGGTTACCTGGGATAACCCAGAGTGTGAAGGTTGCCTGAGATAACCCAGAGTGTGAAGGTTACCTGGGATAATCCAGAGTGTGAAGATTACCTGGGATAACCCAGAGTGTGAAGGTTACCCGGGATAATCCAGAGTGTGAAGGATTACTTGGAGATAACCCAGAGTGTGAAGGTTACTGAGATAACCCAGAGGTGATGAAGTTACCTGGGATAACCCAGAGTGTGAAGGTTACCTGGGATAACCCAGAGTGTGAAGGTTACTTGGGATAACCCAGAGTGTGAAGGTTACTTGGGATAACCCAGAGTGTGAAGGTTACTTGGAATAATCCAGAGTGTGAAGGTTACCTGGGATAACCCAGAGTGTGAAGGTTACCTGGGATAACCCAGAGTGTGAAGGTTACCTGGGATAACCCAGAGTGTGAAGGTTACCTGGGATAACCCAGAGTGTGAAGGTTATTTGGGATAACCCAGAGTGTGAAGGTTACCTGGGATAACCCAGAGTGTGAAGGTTACCTGGGATAACCCAGAGTGTGAAGGTTACTGGGATAACCCAGAGTGTCAGAGGACTGGGAGAGAGGGAGTGAGGAGGGAGTATTAGATGGAAGGTATGGACGAAACGAGAGGTGAAGGGTTACGGGTGGGGAGGAGAAATGGGGAGGATAGGCGTTCGAATCACTTTAGTAAGCACTAAAACCGTTTGAATCACTTACATATTCAACCAGAGTGCTGACGGTTATACTTTGGATAACGAGAGTAGTGTCAGCAGCGTCACTTAAAACAACAGTTAGTGAGGTTTGGAACCGTTAATAAAACTCAATAATTACTGGAACCAGGTGAGTTTCCCTTCCAGAGTTAAGTCTACTGACTATCCGAATGGTGCGGTTTGGCCTCCCGAGGGAAGTACAGAAGGGATGACAGATGGGAACAGCGAGATGGAAGTAGGGAATCAGAGAGAGAGGAAGGGTAAGCCAGAGGAGTGAGGAAGGAGAGATGCAGAGGTACGTATGTAAGGGCTAGAGGAAGTGAGAGGTATGGAAACAAGGAGACAACTGAAGGAAAATGTGAATACGGGAAAGAATGTGAAGGTTATTGGGAAACCAGAGGGAAGGATTGGGACAGGGGAGGTTATTGGAATGGAGTGTGAGAGGAAGGGATAACAGGAGTGTGAATGAATGGAACAGGCGAAGAGAACTGATAACAATGTGGAAGGTAACAGGAGAAACGAGGGAAGGTTAGGGAAGCAAGAGTGTGAAGGTATTTGGGTAAAGGGAGAAAAGGTATGGGAAACAAGGTGAAGGATGAATAACCAGATAGGAAAAGGAGAAAAGAGGAGGTAGAGAAAGACAGAGAGCCAGAGAAAATAACAATAAGCTACCATAACAATGTGGAATTATACGGGAACAGTTAGATGTGAGAGAGGAGGAGGAGAGAGAGAGAGGGAGAGAAGAGAAGGAATAAAGGTAGACGAGGAGAGATAATAGGGAGCAAGTAGGAGAAAGTCAGGTGAAAAAGAGCGAAATTGAAAAAGTGATATAACAGGTGAATGAAAGTAACTAAGACAGGATAAGTGGGTCAGTAAAGGAAGTGGGAGGTTGGAACAATGAGAAAGTCATAAAGAGCAAAGGTAGATTTGCACCCTCAGTATAGTCAACGTAACTTCCGGGGTCGGTTGGCCTCCGGGGAAGTGACAGAAGGGAGACAGAGAGGAACAGGGAGAGGAGAGGGGAGATAGAGAGAGAGAGAAAGGGGAAGAGAGGAGTGAGGAAGGAGGGATGCGAAGGTACGATTGAAGGGCTAGAGGAAGGAGAGGGATAGGAAGAAAGGAGACAATGAAGGAATAGTGAAAGGGAGAGAAAGTGATGATGGAAAGAAGGGAGAGGAAGACTAAGGGAGAGCTAGAGGAAGGGAGAGGAAGAGGAAGGGAGAAGGGGGAGACATAGAAAGTGGAACACGAAAGAGAAAGAAGAAATGGGGGGAAGAAAAGAGAGGGAAAAGAGGAGAAAGAGGAAGGGAGAGGAAGAAGGAAGGAGTGAAAGGGGAGAAAAGGAGGACAAAAGAGAAGAGTGACACACTAGAAGGAAAAAGGAGAAAAGAGGAGGTAGAAAGAGAGCAGAGAGCCAGAGAAAACAAAACCCTACCATAAACAATGTGGAAAACAGAGGAAGCAGTGAGAGATGAGAGAGAGAGAGAGAGAGAGAGAGAGAGAGAGACAGAGAGAAGAGAGAGGAGAGAGAAGAGCGAGAGAGAGAGAGAGAGAGAGAGAGAGAGAGAGAGACAGGAAGAAGAGAAGAATAAAGGTAGACACGAGGAAGAGATTAACAGGGAAGCAAAGTAGGCAGAAAGTCAGGGTGAAAAAGAGCGAATGAAAAAGTGAGATGAAAGGTGAATGAAAGAACTAAGACAGATAAGTGGGTGGGATAAAGGAGGGGGGGAACAAGGAGAAAGGGAAATAGGGAAGGAAGAATGGGTAAAAGGGAGATAAGTAAGAAACAACGGGAAGACGGTAATAGCATAAAATATCAATAAAGATAAGGTAAGTGGAATAGAAACATAAAAGGGAAGGAAAACAAGAGACAGACATAGGAAGGCTAAATAAATATAAAAGGGGCGTAAGAAGGAGGTGGATATATCATGCGGGGAGAGAGAGAGAGAGAGAGATGAGAGAGAGGAGAGATGGAGAGAGAGAGAGAGGAGAGGAGAGAGGAGAGAGAGAGGAGAGTAAACGGAGGGGAGGAAGAGACAGGTAACAGGGATATTGGGATAAATTAAGTGTTTGACCCCGGGCGAAAATCTGGCACTCGCTGACGTTACGTTTGATGACGCTGTAGTGCAGACAACGTTGTGAGGGGACGTGTGTGAAAGAAACAACACGTTTTTTGATGACGCCTGTGTGGCATACACCGTGTGGATGACGCTGTGGCAGGAGAAACAGTGGAGATGAGAGTGGAGGTACACACGAGAGAGACGACGTGTGCAGTACACACGTGAGATGAACGTGGTGCAAGGTACAAACGGTTAGATGAAGGGATGCGTGTGCAGTAAAGGTGAGGGATGAAGTGTGAGGTACACACGTGTGATGATGAAGTGTGCAGGTAGACACGTAGGATGACGCTGGGAAGGTAAAAGTGGAGACGCTGTGGGCAGGTAACACGTAAGTGAAATGACGAATGTGGTGCAGGAAAACGTGTGGATGACGCTGTGAGGTAAACGGTGATGAGCTGGTGCAGGACACAGTGTGATGGGAGGGGGAGGTACACAACAGAGTGATGACGCTGTGTGCAGGACACAGTTGGATGAAGGCTGTGTGCAGGTAAAACCACTTGTGGGACGCTGGTGCAGGACACACGTTGTGAGGACGCTGATGGTGACAGGTACACAGTTGTGATGACGCTGTGTGCAGGTACACACGTTGTGATGATGCGTGAGGCAGGTACACACTTTGGTGATGAACGCTGTGTGCAGGTACACACGTTGTGATGACGCTGTGTGCAGGTACACACGTTGTGATGACGTGTGTGCAGGACACACGTTGTAAATGACGCTGTGTGCAGGTACACACGTTGTGAAGACGTGTGGCAGGAAACACACGTTGGAGCGCGGGTGTGAAGGACACATCGTGGGTAGACGCTGTGTGCAGGTACACACTGTGATGACGCTGTGTGCAGGTAAACACGTTGTGATGATGCTGTGTGCAGTACAAACGTTGGATGACGCGTGTGCAGGTACACACGTGTGATGGCTGTGTGCAGGTACACACGATTGGGAGGGACGCTGGGGGTGCAGGTACACACGTTGTGAGACGCTGTGTGCAGTACACACGTTGTGATGACCTGTGTGCAGTACACCACGTTGTAATGCGCTGTGTGCAGGTACACACGTTGTGATGATGCTGTGTGCAGGTACACACGTTGTGATGACGCTGTGTGCAGGTACACACGTTGTGATGATGCTGTGTGCAGGTACACACGTTGTGATGACGCTGTGTGCAGTACACACGTTGTGATGACGCTGTGTGCAGGTACACACGTTGTGATGACGCTGTGTGCAGGTACACACGTTGTGATGACGTTTGTGTGCAGGTACACACGTTGTGATGACGCTGTGTGCAGGTACACACGTTGTGATGACGCTGTGTGCAGGTACACACGTTGTGATGACGCTGTGTGCAGGTACACACGTTGTGATGACGCTGTGTGCAGGTACACACGTTGTGATGACGCTGTGCGCAGGTACACACGTTGTGATGACGCTGTGCGCAGGTACACACGTTGTGATGACGCTGTGTGCAGGTACACACGTTGTGATGACGCTGTGTACAGGTACACACGCTGTGATGACGCTGTGTGCAGGTACACACGTTGTGATGACGCTGTACGCAGGTAAAACACATTGTGATGACGCTGTGTGCAGTGTACATACGTTGTGATGACGCTGTGTGGCAGGTTCACACGTTGTGATGACGCTGTGTGCAGGTACACACGTTGTGATGACGCTTTGTGCAGGTCCCACACGTTGTGATGACGCTGTGTGCAAGGTACACACGTTGTGATGACGCTGGGGTGCAGGTACACACGTTGTGATGGCATGTGTAGCAGGTACACACGTTGTGATGACGCTGTGTGCAGGTACACACGTTGTGATGACGCTGTGTGCAGGTACACACGTTGTGATGACGCTTTGTGCAGGTACACACGTTGTGATGACGCTGTGTGCAAATACACACGTTGTGATGACGCTGTGTGCAGGTACACACGTTGTGATGACGCTGTGCGCAGGTACACACGTTGTGATGACGCTGTGTGCAGGTACACACGTTGTGATGACGCTGTGCGCAGGTACACACGTTGTGATGACGCTTTGTGCAGGTACACACGTTGTGATGACGCTGTGTGCAAATACACACGTTGTGATGACGCTGTGTGCAGGTACACACGTGATGACGCTGTGTGCAGGTACACGCGTTGTGATGACGCTGTGCGCAGGTACACACACTGTGATGACGCTGTGTGCAGGTACACACACTGTGATGACGCTGTGTGCAGGTACACACGCTGATGACGCTGTGCGCAGGTACACACGTTGTGATGACGCTGTTGCAGGTACACACGTTGTGATGACGCTGTGTGCAGGTACACACGTTGTGATGACGCTGTGTGCAGGTACACACGTTGTGATGACGCTGTGTGCAGGTACACACGTTGTGATGACGCTGTACGCAGGTACACACGTTGTGATGACGCTGTGCGCAGGTTACAACGTTGTGATGACGCTGTGCAGGTACACACGTTGTGATGACGCTGTCGCAGGTACAAAACGTTGTGATGGCGCTGTGCGCAGGTACACACGTTGTGATGGCGCTGTGCGCAGGTACACACGTTGTGATGGCGCTGTGCGCAGGTACAAACGTTGTGATGACGCTGTGCGCATGTACACACGTTGTGATGACGCTGTGCGCAGGTACACACGTTGTGATGACGCTGTGCGCAGGTACACACGTTGTGATGACGCTGTACGCAGGTACACACGTTGTGATGACGCTGTGCGCAGGTACACGCGTTGTGATGACGCTGTGCGCAGGTACACACACTGTGATGACGCTGTGTGCAGGTACACACACTGTGATGACGCTGTGTGCAGGTACACACACTGTGATGACGCTGTGTGCAGGTACACACGTGTGATGACGCTGTGTGCAGGTACACACTTGTGATGACGCTGTGTGCAGGTACACAACTTTGTGATGACGCTGTACGCAGGTACACACCTGTGATGACGCTGTGCGCGGGTACACACGTTGTATGAACGCTGTGCGCAGGTACACACTCTGTGATGACGCTGTGCGCAGGTACACACGTTGTGATGACGCTGTACGCAGGTACACACGTTGTGATGACGCTGTACGCAGGTACACACGTTGTGATGACGCTGTACGCAGGTACACACGTTGTGATGACGCTGTGTGCAGGTACACACACTGTGATGACGCCCTGTGCAGGCACACACGTTGTGATGACGCTGTGTGCAGGTACACACACTGTGATGACGCCCTGTGCAGGCACACACGTTGTGATGATGCTGTACGCAGGTACACACGTTGTGATGACGCTGTACGCAGGTACACACGTTGTGATGACGCTGGGGGTGCAGGTAAAACACACTGTGATGACGCTGTGCAGGGACACACGTTGTGATGATGCTGTACGCAGGTACACACGTTTGTGATGACGCTGTACGCATGTACACACGTTGTGATGACGCTGTGCGCAGGTACACACACTGTGATGACGCTGTGTGCACGTACACACGTTGTGATGACGTTGTGTACAGGTACACACATTGTGATGACGCTGTGTGCACGGTACACCGTTGTGATGACGTGCGTCGCAGGTACCACACTTGTGATGACGCTGTGTGCACGTACACACGTTGTGATGACGCTGTGCGCAGATACACACTGTGATGACTCTGTGAACAGGTACACACGTTGTGATGACGCTGTGTGCAGGTACACACGTTGTGATGACGCTGTACGCAGTACACACGTTGTGATGACGCTGTGCAGGTACAGTTGTGATGACGCTGTACGCAGGTAACACACTTGTGATGACGCTGTGTGCATGTACACACCGTTGTGATGTTACGCTGTACCAGGGTACACACGTTGTGATGACGCTGTGCGCAGGTACACACGTTGTGATGACGCTGTGCGCAGGTACACACGTTGTGATGACGCTGTGCGCAGGTACACACGTTGTGATGACGCTGTGGCAGGTACAACGCTGTGATGACGCTGTGCGCGGGTACACACACTGTGATGACGCTGTATGCAGGTACACACGTTGTGATGACGCTGTGTGCAGGTACACACGTTGTGATGACGCTGTGTGCAGGTACACACACTGTGATGACGCGCGTGCGGGTTTACACATTTGTGATGACGCTGTGCAAGTACACAGTTGTGATGACGCTGTGGCAGGTACACACGTTGTGATGACGCTTGTGTCAGGTACACACGTTGTGATGACGCCTGTACGCAGGTACACACGTTGTGATGACGCTGTTGCAGGTACACACGTTGTGAGACGCTGTGGCAGGTACACACGTTGTGATGACGCTGGTCGCATGTACACACGTTGTGATGACGCTGTGTGCAGGTACACACACTGTGATGACGCCCTGTGCAGGCACACACGTTGTGATGATGCTGTACGCAGGTACACACGTTGTGATGACGCTGTACGCATGTACACACGTTGTGATGACGCTGTGTTGCGGGTTTACAACTTGTGATGACCCCTGTGCAGGTCACCACAGTTTGATGACGCTGTGCAGGTACACACGTTGTGATGACGCTGTACGCATGTACACACGTTGTGATGACGCTGTGCGCAGGTACACACACTGTGATGACGCTGTGTGCACGTACACACGTTGTGATGACGTTGTGTACAGGTACACACGTTGTGATGACGCTGTGTGCACGTACACACGTTGTGATGACGCTGTGCGCAGGGACACACGTTGTGATGACGCTGTGCGCAGGTACACACGTTGTGATGACGCTGTACGCAGGTACACGCGTTGTGATGACGCTGTGCGCAGGTACACACGTTGTGATGACGCTGTGCGCAGGTACACACCTTTGTGATGACGCTGTGTGCAGGTACACACGTTGTGATGACGCTGTGGCAGGTACACACACTGTGATGACGCTGTGTGCAGGTAACAATTTGTGATGACGCTTGTGCAGGTACACACTTTTGTGATGACGCTGTGTGCAGGGACACACGTTGTGATGACGCTGTAGCAGGTACACACGTTGTGATGACGCTGTGTGCAGGTACACACGTTGTGATGACGCTGTGTGCAGGTACACACTTGTGATGACGCTGTACGTCAGGTACACACGTTTGATGACGCTGTACGCAGGTACACACGTGTGATGACGCTGTGTGCAGGTACACACATTGTGATGAGCTGGTGTGCAGTACACACTTGTGATGACGCTGTGTGCAGGTACACACGTTGTGATGACGCTGTAGGGCAGGTACACACTTGTGATGACGCTGTGTGCAGGTACACACGTTGTGATGACGCTGTGTGCAGGTACACACGTTGTGATGACGCTGTGTGCAGGTACACACGTTGTGATGACGCTGTACGCAGGTACACACGTTGTGATGACGCTGTGTGCAGGTACACACGTTGTGATGACGCTGTGTGCAGGTACACACATTGTGATGACGCTGTGTGCAGGTACACACGTTGTGATGACGCTGTGTGCAGGTACACACGTTGTGATGACGCTGTGTGCAGGTACACACATTGTGATGAGGCTGTGTGCAGGTACACACGTTGTTATGAGGCTGTGTGCAGGTACACACGTTGTGATAACGCTGTGTTCAGGTACGCACGTTGTGATGACGCTGTGTGCAGGTACACACGTTGTGATGACGCTGTGTGCAGGTACACACGTTGTGATGATGCTGTGTGCAGGTACACACGTTGTGATGACGTGTGCAGGTACACACGTTGTGATGACGCTGTGTGCAGGTACACACGTTGTGATGACGCTGTGCGGAGGCTACCACACGTTGTGATGCGCTGTGTGCAGGTACACACGTTGTGTTGACGCTGTGTGCAGGCACACACGTTGTGATGACGCTGTGCGCGGGTACACACGTTGTGATGACGCTGTGTGCAGGCACACACGTTGTGATGACGCTGTGTGCAGGTACACACGTTGTGATGACGCTGTGTGCAGGCACACACGTTGTGATGACGCTGTGCGGGGTACACACGTTGTGCTGACGCTGTGTGCGGGTAACACAGTTGTGATGACGCGGGTACGCAGTTACACGTTGTGATGACGCTGTGCGCAGGTACACCCGCTGTGATGACGCTGTGCGCAGGTACACACGTTGTGATGACGCTGTACGCAGATACACACGTTGTGATGACGCTGTGCGCAGGTACACACGTTGTGATGCCGCTGTACGCAGGTACACACGTTGTGATGACGCTGTGTGCGGGTACACACTTTTGTGATGACGCTGTGTGCAGTACACACGTTGTGATGACGCTGTGTGCAGGTACACGTTGTGATGACGCTGTGCGCAGGTACACACGTTGTGATGACGCTGTGTGCAGGTACACACGTTGTGATGACGCTGTGTGTAGGTACACACGTTGTGATGACGCTGTGTGCAGGTACACACGTTGTGATGACGCTGTGTGCAGGTACCACGTTGTGATGACGCTGTGTGCAGGTACACCGTTGTGATGACGCTGTGCGCAGGTACACACGTTTGATGACGCTGTGTGGCAGGTACACACGTTGTGATGACGCTGTGCCAGGTACACACTTGTGATGACGCTGTGGTGCAGATCACACGTTTGATGACGCTGTGCGCAGGTAACATTCGTTGTGATGACGCTGTGTGCAGTTACACACGTTGTGATGACGCTGTATCAGGTACACACGTTTGTGTTTGACGCTGTGTGCAGATACACACGTTGTGATGACGCTGTGAGCAGGTACACACGTTGTGATGACGCTGTATGTAGGTACACACGTTGTGATGACTCTGTGTACAGGTACACACGTTGTGATGACGCTGTGTACAGGTACACACGTTACGATAACGCTGTGTGCAGGTACACACGTTGTGATGACGCTGTGTGTATGTACAACACGTTGTGATGACGCTGTGGTAGGTACCACGTTTGTGATGACGCTGTGTGCAGGTACACACGTTGTGATGACGCTGTGTGCAGGTACACACGTTGTGATGACGCTGTGTGCAGGTACACACGTTGTGATGACGCTGTGTGCAGGTACACACGTTGTGATGACGCTGTGTCCAGGTACACACGTTGTGATGACGCTGTGTACAGGTACACGTTGTGATGACGCTGTGTGCAGGTACACACGTTGTGATGACGCTGTGTCCAGGTACACACGTTGTGATGACGCTGTGTGCAGGTACACACGTTTTGATGACGTTGTGCGCAGGTACACACGTTGTGATGACGCTGTGCGCAGGTACACACACTGTGATGACGCTGTGTGCAGATGTACACGTTGTGATGACGCTGTGTGCAGGTATACACGTTGTGATGACTGTGTGCAGGTACACACGTTGTGATGCCCTGTGTGCAGGTAAACACGTTGTGATGACGCTATGCGCAGGTACACACATTGTGATGACTGTGTGCAGGTACACACGTTGTGATGACGCTGTGTGCAGGTACACACGTTGTGATGACGCTGTGTGCAGGTACACACGTTGTGATGACGGTGTCTGCAGGTACACACGTTGTGATGACGGTGTGCGCAGGTACACACGCTGTGATGACGCGGTGCGCAGGTACACACGTTGTGATGACGCTGTGCGCAGGTACACACGTTGTGATGACGCTGTACGTAGGTACACACGTTGTGATGACGCTGTGCGCAGGTACACACGCTGTGATGACGCTGTGCGCAGGTACACACGTTGTGATGACGCTGTGCGCAGGTACACACGTTGTGATGACCTGTATGTAGGTACACACGTTGTGATGACGGTGTGCGCAGGTACACACGTTGTGATGACGCTGTGCGCAGGTACACACGTTGTGATGACGCTGTGTGCAGGTACACGCGTTGTGATGACGCTGGTGTGCAGGTACACTACGTTGTGATGACGCTGTTCGCAGGTACAATAACGTTGTTGGAATGGAGACGCTGTGCGCAGGTACACACATTATGACGCTATGCGCAGATACACACACTGTGATGACGCTGTGTGCAGGTGTACACGTTGTGATGACGCTGTGTGCAGGTACACACGTTGTGATGACGTTTGTGGCGCAGGTACACACGTTGTGATGACGCGGTGCGCAGGTACACACTTTTGTGTTGACCGGGGGGGTTGGTGCGCAGGTACACACGTTGTGTTGACGCTGTGTGCAGGTACACACATTGTGATGACGCTGTTCGCAGGTACACACACTGTGATGACGCTGTGTGCAGGTACATACACTGTGATGACGCTGTGTGCAGGTACACACACTGTGATGACGCTGTTTACAGGTACACGCGTTGTGATGACGCTGTGTGCAGGTACACACGTTGTGATGACGCTGTGTGCAGGTACACACGTTGTGATGACGCTGTGTGCAGGTACACACGTTGTGATGACGCTGTGTGCAGGTACACACGTTGTGATGACGCTGTGTGCAGGTACACACGTTGTGATGACGCTGTGTGCAGGTACACACGTTGTGATGACGCTGTGCGCGGGTACACACGTTGTGTGGACGCTGTGCGCAGGTACACACGTTGTGTTGACGCTGTGCGCAGGTACACACGTTGTGTTGACGCTCTACGCAGGTACACAAGGTGTGATGACGCTGTGTGCAGGTACACACGTTGTGATGACGCTGTGCGAAGGTAAACACGTTGTGATGACGCTATGCGCAGGTACACACGTTGTGATGACTGTGTGCAGGTACACATGTTGTGATGACTGTGTGCAGGTACACACATTGTGATGACGCTGTGTGCAGGTACACACGTTGTGATGACGCTGTGCGCAGGTACACACGTTGTGATGACGCTGTGCGCAGGTACACACGTTGTGATGACGCTGTGCGCAGGTACACACGTTGTGATGACGCTGTGCGCAGATACACACGTTGTGATGACGCTGTATGTAGGTACACACGTTGTGATGACGGTGTGCGCAGGCACACACGTTGTGATGACGCTCTGCGCAGGTACACACGTTGTGATGACGCTCTGCGCAGGTACACACGTTTTGATGACGCTGTGCGCAGGTACACACGTTGTGATGACGCTGTGTGCAGGTACACACGTTGTGATGACGCTGTGTGCAGGTACACACGTTGTGATGACGCTGTGTGCAGGTACACACGTTGTGATGACGCTGTGTGCAGGTACACACGTTGTGATGAACGCTGTGCGCAGGTACACACGTTTGTGATGACGCTGTGTGCCAGGTACACACGTTGTGATGACGCTGTATGTAGGTACACACGTTGTGATGACGCTGTGCGCAGGTACACACGTTGTGATGACGCTCTGCGCAGGCACACACGTTGTGATGACGCTCTGCGCAGGTACACACGTTGTGATGACGCTGTGTGCAGGTACACACGTTGTGTACATAGTAACTGGTCCTGTAACTGTAAAGCTCTTCTGAAGATCAACAGAAAAATTGCTGTACTCTGTTGTACCGACTGGCCAATTTCATGGGACTAAAAAGTTACCTGGGTGGGCTAAATTGGGAGGTCCTGGTCAGGTAGATGATCTTGGTTGCCGCTTTTCTGGGCATAGTTCTAGCTGACCAGACAACTTTTTTTGCGAGTAGGAAAATTAGATCTAACAAAAATGATCCCAAATGGATGAACAGTAGATTAAAACATCTCATTGGTCAAAAGAGAGGCAAATATAGGCGCATCAAAAGAGGGGATGGGCAGTTAAGAAATCGATATATTCAATTAAAGAGAGAAATAAAAATGGAATGAGAAAAGGAATGAGAAAAGCAAAAAGGGATTATGAGGCTAAGGTCGCAAGGGATTCGAAGACTAACCCAAAAGGGTTCTTTCAGATTTACAAAAGTAAGATTAGGGACAAGATTGGCCCACTTAAGAGTAACTCAGGTCATATCACTGAAAGTGATAAGGATATGTGTGAAATTTTCAATGTCTATTTCCTTTCAGTTTTTACCCAGGAAGATACTAGCGAAATTCCCGAAATAATAAATTATGTAGAACAGGACGATAAACTATGCACGATTGGGGTAACTAGTTACATGGTCCTCAGACAAATAGAGAAATTAAAACCTAACAAATCCCCAGGTCCTGACGAGTTGTTTTCAAGGGTTTTGAAGGAATGTAAAGAGGAACTTAGCAAACCTTTGGCTAATCTTTTCAACATATCACTACAAACTGGCAGAGTGCCTGATAAGTGGAAAAGGGTAAATGTAATATCTATTAGCAAGGCAGGTGACAGGTCCTTGGCTTCGAACTATAGACCAATAAGCCTTACCTCAATAGTGGGAAAATTTATGGAATCAATAACTGCCGAAACAATTCTTAGCCATCTTGAAAGGCATTAATTGATAAATGAATCTGAACACGGTTTTAGAAAGGGGCGTTCCTGTCTTACTAATTTACTAACTTATTTCACTAAGGTGTTTGAGGAAGTAGATTATGGTAATGAATATGATATTGTGTATATGGACTTCAGTAAGGCTTTCGATACAGTTCCACATCAGAGGCTGTTGAGGAAACTTAAGGCACACGGAATAGAAGGAGAAAATTTTTCCTGGGTAGAGGCATGGCTGACAAATAGGCAGCAGAGAGTTTGCATAAATGGGGAGAAATCAGAATGGGGGCACGTCACAAGCGGTGTTGCTCAGGGGTCAGTGTTGGGCCCGTTGTTGTACACACTTTACATAAACGACATGGATAAGGGAATAAACAGCTACATAAGCAAATCTACTGATGACGCCAAAATAAGCCGTCCAATTCATTCTAATGAGGACATTAGTGCAGTCCAGGATGATTTGAATAGACTAATGCAGTGGTCGGAGAAGTGGCAGATGCAGTTTAATATAGAAAAATGCAAAGTTCTTAATGTTGGACAGGAGAATAACCATGCCACTTATAAACTGAATAGTGTAGATCTAAATCTTAATACTACTGATTGCGAAAAGAATTTAGGAGTTCTGGTTAGCAGCAATCTGAAACCAAGACAGCAGTGCATAAGTGTTCGCAATAAAGCTAACGGAATCCTTGGCTTCATATCAAGAAGTATAAATAATAGAAGTCTTCAGGTTGATCTTCAACTCTATATATCCTTGGTTAGACCTCATTTAGATTATGCTGCACAGTTCTGGTCACCGTATTACAGAATGGATATAAATGCACAGGAAAACTTACAGAGGAGGATGACAAAGATGATCCCATGTATCAGAAATCTTTCCTATGAGGATAGACTGAGGGCCCTGAATCTGCACTCTCTAAAAAGGCGTAGAATTAGGGGGGATATGATTGAGGTGTATAAATGGAAAATAGGAATAAATAAAGGGAATGTAAATAGCGTGCTGAAAATATCCAGCCAAGACAGGACTCACAGCAATAGTTTCAAGTTGGAAAAGTTCAGATTCAGGAAGGACATAGGAAAGCACTGGTTTGGTAATAGAGTTGTGGATGAGTGGAACAAACTCCCGAGTACCGTCATAGAAGCTAAGACGTTATGTAGTTTTAAAAATAGGTTGGATAAGTACATGAGTGGGTGTGGGTGGGTGTGAGTTGGACCTTACTAGCTTGTGCTACCAGGTCCGATGCCGTGTTCCTTCCTTAAGTGGTCATTGTTCTAAGCCGGGGGGTGGCATAGCCCTGCTTTGCATGGGTCAGTAGGCCTGTTGCATGTTCCTTCTTTCTTATGTTCTTATTTTCTGATGCATACATGCTTGTGTCAGTATAATAATTCCGTAGCTAAAATATATAATATATATACGAAGTGGCAGAAGAAGCAAAATATTTAAACGATTTCAGAATAATTATAAGATGTCTTCTAAAAGTCATTTTATTGTCTTCTTCTAAACTCTGAGTCCCCATAACGTGTGGCAGAGGCGCGGCTGTGACTCCATGGCATGTCTATCCCAAAGTTAGCAACCATGGTGACTCCATGGCATGTCTATCCCAAAGTTAGCAACCATGGTGACTCCATGGCATGTCTATCCCAAAGTTAGCAACCATGGTGACTCCATGGCATGTCTATCCCAAAGTTAGCAACCATGGTGATCTACTATGGTTCGTCCAGTTAGATAAACTTGTCGGGTTTTCAAACCATTCATCATAAACTTGTTTACACGAGCCAGGAAACCCTTATGTCGCGCTCTGTGGTTGATGTATTGAGCCTCGTAGTCTCTCTGGGCTGAGTGGCCCATACGGGTTTACGACATCGAATAAATATATAAGAAGGGGAGTGAAGGATAAAGTCGAGCAGGGTAAGAGGGGGAGGAGGGGAGTAAATAGAGGGGAAATTGAAGAGAAAAGAGAGAACTGATTGATAATTGTTTCGGTGTTGAGGAGAGAGAGAGAGAGAGAGAGAGAGAGAAAGGAGGGGGAGAACTGAGAGCAAGAAAGACAGAGGTAAAGTAAGAGAGAAAGGGGGAGTGAAGAATCAAAAGGAAAACGGAGGATAAATGGGGACCGAAGTAGTAAGAAGGAAGACAGAAAAAAAGGAGAGTTAAAAAATATTACATAGAGGGAAGAAAGCAAGAAGGGGAGAGCAGGAAGGACGAAGGTGGTGAAAAAAGGATGTCAGAGAAGGTGGAGGCAGAGATAAAAGGAGGAGGAGAAAGGAGAAGAAGAAAGGCTAAGATGAGGAAGAAAGAATTCAGTAACGTAAGAGAAGAAAATCTAATTAATTCCTCTCCCTTTTTTTTTTTTTTTGGGGCATTTTTATCATCGTCACCCTTCATCCCTTCCTTCCATACATCTACACATGTCTACTTCCACTCTCCCTCATCTCTTATCTTACGTCTTCCTCAATCCCTCCAACCCTCACTGCTTCCCCTCGCCTCTCCCCCCCCCTCCCTCCCTCCCTCCCCTTCCTCCCCTTCCCTCCCTCCCCTCCCTCCCCCCTTACACAAGTTGAACATTTCATAAAGTGACACTTGCCTGGAGCTCTGTGATCCAGCCTGTGTGTGCGCGCTCATCTGTGCGTGAGAGAGAGAGAGAGAGAGAGAGAGAGAGAGAGAGAGAGAGAGAGAGAGAGAGAGAGAGAGAGAGAGAGAGAGAGAGAGAGAGAGAGAGAGAGAGAGGTGTCAGTGATGTTTACCGTGCGCCTCGACCGCCTTGGGTCACTCCCCGTGTCATTATATTAACCTTCTGCTCCTGTTGTTCTGTTAACGCCTCCAAGGAACAAGGCGAGGCAACGGTGATCTGAGAGGCATCAACGAAAACAAACGATGCAGGAAACCGGTTGCCTGTTCACCCCTACTGTTGCTTGTTACTCAGGAAGGTACCGTTGTTCAGGTGGAGCCACACAACTGGATGGTACCGATGTCAAGCAACGGTACCGTTGCAACACAAATACTACCATACCAAGATAAAACAACTAGCATCACTTAAAAAAAACTCACTAGATTTTTATTTATGTCAAAAGCTTATCCTCTTCCCGGAGGCTCCTACAGGTACTCCGGTAGTTATAAAAACCACGACGAAGGTAGCAAGGCCTAAGCCGTAAGGAAATTGTGAAGATGTATTGCAGAGTCAGCTGCAGGTCACAAAATACACAGAGGAATAAGAGAGGGGAGGTCACATGAACACCAGCAGAGAAATGTGTGTACGCAATCATCAGTCAACAGAGATTAATCTCAGAGTGACGGTGCTCAGGCTGGGGTCCCACACGTGGAAAGGATCGGCGCTTAACAACAGAGTATAAGAGATAAGATAAGATTTCGTTCGGATTTTTAACCCGGAGGGTTAGCCACCCAGGATAACCCAAGAAAGTCAGTGCGTCATCGAGGACTGTCTAACTTATTTCCATTGGGGTCCTTAATCTTGTCCCCCAGGATGCGACCCACACCAGTCGACTAACACCCAGGTACCTATTTGCTGCTAGGTGAACAGGACAACAGGTGTAAAGAAACGTGTCGAAATGTTTCCACCCGCCGGGAATCGAACCCGGGCCCTCCGTGTGTGAAGCGGGAGCTTTAGCCACCAGGCCACCGGGCCTGCTACTGTTTTCTGTTCGCTGGTAAGAGGAAAAAAAATAAAAGAGTTGACATACGAGGTCATTGCAAAGCCTGACCTAAAGGTAAACAACCACCTCTCTTCACTCCAGGAAGTAACCCAAAGCAGTTGGCTAGCTCTCAGGTACTTCTATACTGCTGTAGGTAAAGAGCAGCAGCCTGTGTAGAGAGACTTCGCAATGATTCTAACCTTGTCTGGGAATCGAAGCCGCAACCTTCCGGTTCTGAGTCGAACTGTGTAACCACGAGGCTGCTAGACACAAGGTTCGTACGAACACCGGAGGACCAAGAAAAAGCGCGTTTAATACTTTCCCACACTCATTAAGTTCATTTATATTATTCGAAGTTTAATCACTCTCTTCTTACACTGATGCTATAATATTTATTATTAACTGAAAAAGTTCAGCCCCTGAAAAGAAACAGCACTGAAGTTTTAACAAGTGAATATTCTCTCCATTTAAATAAATGAAATCGGTGGGCTGCTTCACGCCTGGACACCTTGTTAGACGGTGTTGTTTGTTACCGCTCTAGTTCAGCCCGGTGCAGGAGCAGTAACACTCAACATTTTAGGAGACTGGTCACTCTGAGATAACAAGAGAAAGCCTCTTCAGTTTAACTTCAAAACTGGTGTGCCTTTTCCTTCTACCATTTCAAACATTCTATTTTAATGTTATCAGTATGTGTACTATGAGAACTAATTTTTTTCCACCCTACCTGGTGGGAGACGGCCGATGTGTTGGAAAAAAAAAATAGGTATCCTCGAAGGCATACCTTTAAGTGGTTGCTAGATTTTTTTTTTGGGGGGGGGGTTTAAATTTTCTAATATAGTTAAATATTACCATTCAAGATCTGATGTAAATCAGAAGAGGCATTTTCAAGTTACTGCATAACAACTAATATTCCAATTTCTCGATAAGAACAACAAATTAGGATCAACTCAGCCGAAAGCTAATTCAAGCCTCATACTATGATATACCAACTTTAAAAGTTTAAAGTCTCTCTGAAGAAGCATTTTCTAGTAATCTTATAGATATCAATATACCCACATACACCAGCAGTAAGTTTGAAGTCGTTCGGAAACTGCATTATCAAGTTATCGGCACTGAGGTTTTGAAGCCAGTAGCATAAAAACCAGTATTTCAATTTAACAAAATGTCTAGTAAAAATATCAAACTGGAACGTACACAGGCCATAATCAATCCAGTTTTTCTTTAAGTAAGATTCATCATCGTTTAAGGTTTAAAGACGATCAGAAGAGTCATTCTCCATTTCACGGAAATAAATTCCTTTAATAAAATTGGCAAATTAAAATCACACAACACAAAATTAACGCAAAGCTTTCTATGAGAAATATATTACCATTACAAGGTGGAAGACGACCATCAGATGCAAACTAGTTATCGCACGGCCGCGCGATGCTATAAGATGTATGATAACTATGTAACTAGAACACAGATATCCAGTAACGAAATTCGATTAGTATGGGGTCTGTCTATCCACAAATGATATAAAACATCTTCGTAGAACAACAGAAACTGTCAGTCTTCAAGTGAGCTTTGTGTGGGAAGGGGACGATGGAAGGTATCAAAATGAAGGAACACTTCTTAACCAACACTACAGAATGAAGAAGGAACGCTTCTTAACCAATACTACAAAGATCAATATCATGTTTTGTGGGATGTTCACTTGATATTTATTTGCCTTCGTACTGGTTTAAATTTCTTCGAGAAAATGGATGAAACAAGAATTGGGAAATCTGGAACATTTATAGGCTGTAGGGCGCTTTAGATCCAGAGACGTGCAACTTGCTTGCATTTGTGCATGCATGCAGTCTGTGACTGTGACAACGCCATGCCTGGCTGGCATTAGGAGAAAGTTTGCTCTGAAGAAATGAAGAACGAGACTCATTTCAGGAAGCAGGTTTACCTGCTTCTGCCGAGTACGAACTACAAATGATGTCACTTCAGTTGGAGAAGCGACGCTTGTTTACCTAGGCACGATCATTGCTTAGCGCTGCCTAGGACTGTACTCACTCACCTATTTGTGGTTGCAGGGGTCGATTCACAGCTCCTGGCCCCGATCACTGGTCAGCGTTGCCTTGGACTGTCATCACTGGTCAGCGTTGCCCTGGACTGTGATCACTAGTCAGCGTTGCCTTGGACTGTAATCACTCGTCAGCTTTGTCCTGGGCCATGATCAGCCTCGCCTGACACTGATAATAACACGTCACTCCTAGTAAATGTCAGCGCATCCATCAGCCTCGTCTACAAGGGCCAGCTCGCCTGTCAGCCTGTCGATACTGTCTATCGTGTGCAAGTCTGCGATATCAGCCGCTTTAGTCCTAATGTTACCTGTTCATGCGTTAACAAATAACACCACGTTATGAAATATAACACCACGTTATGAGATATAACACCACGTTAAGAAACACAACACGTTATAGAGCGTAACACTATGGAATATAACACTACGTTATAGAATATATATTATATTTAGTTGTATAATTGTTTTACTGGGTAAGTTAGGTTAGAATTTTTCTTAGTTATCCTTTAGGCTGTTCGTTATAGGTCATCAATGAAGATCCACTGCAAGGGGTTATCAAAGAGGTTCCATCGCACGGGGGTTATCAATGAGGTTCCATCGCACGGGGTCATCAATGAGGATCCATCATACGAGGTCATCAATGAAGATCCATCGTATGGGGTTATCAATGAGGCTCCATCGCACAGGGTCAATAATGATCGTTCGCACGAGAACATATATTCCAGCCACCTCACAGTAGGGGGAGGGGGTTCCAGAGGAGCCCCGCGTGTAGGCTTCGCATGAGAAGCGCCCGTTAAATTTACTTATCCGGCGGTATAATGGGTGAGGTAACACTCAATTAAGACTGGTGGAGTGTTTACGCTGGCCAGAGTGCCTCGTAACACCTATAATATCCCACCAGCGAGCCATTTTCCCAGGCATCATGACCCGAGTTGTTGTGGCCCGTGATATGCGGCACAGGACCTGTACACCTGTCGTGTACGTACCTAAGTACCCTTGCGCGCGCGCACACACACACACACACACACACACACACACACACACACACACACACACACACACACACACACACACACACAGAAAAAAAACTAAGAATGCCAAATCTTCGGTGGAAAGGAATGATAATCTCTACGTAGGGAAGTATTATACTTAGCAGTTAGCATGACTGAGGTCCGAGACCTCACATAATATAAATATGAAAGAATTAAATGGAATGTAACACAGCTTTAAAGAAAAATGAATATAACTTTGACAGTTTCGGAAAATATCAGCTTGAAGTACAAGAAAAAAAAAAAGAACGAGCTGTTAGAATAATACGGGAAAACTATGACAAAGTAAAGGAAAGCGGTAAAATTATCCAGCAAATGCTAAAAATGGCCCTTCAAACAATGCCCAAATTATATCAGAAGAAAATGATGGTAAGAATGATGGCACAAAATGGGATGAAAGGTAAGAACAAGAGGGGAAGTAAGGAAAGTGCTCTAAGCCGGATTATTCCAATATTTATGAGGTGGTCGGGAGGGTCGCACTCCGGGCTCTCGTCAGGAAAAGCGGTGCTTCTATCCGTAGAAGAAGGATCGAGCCTTCAGCCTTTCAAATTTTATTATACACAACATTTTCCACTGGAAAATATAAGCTTCTTATTACTTTACCAGCTCCACACACCGCAGCACTTCCATTCCCCTACCACAACGCCACCCACCTCCCCACAAACCCCACACTAGACCCCCACGAAACCTTCACCACACCTACTTAAATCTTACCACTTTCTCAAGAACTCTCCAAAAGCGAATCTGATCTCCTAAACCAAATCTCCAGCATCTTAAAAATCAGGAAGGTGCTGGCCAAGCAAGACAATACAGGGAAGCTTCGTACTCATGAAGTTACATATCAGAATTCAGAATTTAAATTGAAAAGTACTGCAGTAGGCGTACCGGCCCCTGCCAGGCAGGTTATACTCTTACGTTGTAGTCTTATTTTAAAGCTGTCTAAGGTATTTAGCTCCAGTAATACTCCGTGACAATTTACGTCACTCCTTTATCATTACTGCCAAACTAGGAATTTCCAATATCCTTTGTAAAAAAATCCTAATAAGAATTCACTGTTATCAATTCTAGGTTAAATATCTTCAGCACACTTTATTTACTTTCCACTTGGTAACCTCAATCACATCTCCTTTCAATGAGAAATAGGAAAATGCAGTTACATGACGACATTTCGCCCAGACAGCGGCTTTATCAAGTCTGACTTAAAAAAGTCACTACTTGGGCGAAACCTCATCCTTTTCGGTATATTATACCATTACCAACCCTTCCAAGAGCGCAGAATCGGAATTCTCAATATTTCTTCCTAGGGAAGATTCCTGATTCAATGAATTAATTTTGCCACCCTCTCCTGCATTATTGTATCATTTCTTTAGTAAGGAAATAACATAGTGTAAGTGAGGCCATCCCAGTGTGGTGTGTTATAACCTTGGACTTTATTATGTATACTTAATCTCTGTTGTCTTGGTCTAAGATTCTGGCGGCTACAACTCTAGTAATTTCTCGCAACGCAAAAACCAGTGATAAAGACAGAAAACTGGAACTCACACCGAAGCTTCCAGAAACACTGAAGATAAACTTGCTTTAATTGAGAATGCCATTGTACTTCAGTAAGTGGTAAATCAGTGTGGACAGTTTAACTTTTAGACAGAAGGTGGCTCAAGAATAAAGAACTTCCTAAAGCAAATACCACACATTAGATCTCTGGCAAGAGGTTCACGGATACTGTACGTAATTGTCTCCTCACATCTGCTATATAATGTTATATAGCTTGGAATATTAACACAATCGTTGGAACGTAGCTTCAAAACCACAAACATTCGTAGGATCATGGCCAGGGACATCCGTAGATTCAAAGCCATGAATATCCGTAGGATCAACATCAAAGAGGACTGCAAGCTTAGCACAGTGCGGATGGCTGCCGCATGTCCAAACACACAGAATAAAAATTTTAACTTTCACCAGAGAGAAAAAAAAACACGAGTTAAAGCAGTAGCTTAATAAAACACTATCACAATCATGGGGGAGCGCCAAACCCATAAGGGACATACAGCGCCATGACAATGAGAGGCAATCAGAGTCGAACCAAAAAATAAGGATAGTTCCAATTCCTTGGATAATGCGGCCTTGAAGAAAGTTGCAGGATAAAACATGTTATTGTCAGATATTTTGCATTACCATATATCGGAGCGTCAGAGTCAGTAACTGAAGGAGGTTCGTAAACCTGCAAGAAGATGAACGAAGTCGCTCAGCTCTTCAGAGTTCATCTAACTTCATACACCAGAAAAATAAATCTCACATGATTAGTTTTATAATCACGAGGGAACGCTAAACCCATAGGGATTATACAGCACGTATGGAGTGGGGGAATGGAAGGTATTCAGGCTCAATTCAGGGAAATGGAGCACAGATCCAATTCCCTAGATCAAGAGCCCCTTAAGGAACCTCCCTTGAGAGGTCTGTCAGAGGAACATTTAGTTTCATGTTGCGTTTCCTTCCCTTCCCTCTGATCCAACCCCTCCGCATCCTCCCAGCACCCGTCTCGCCCATCATCCACACTCTCCATCATCACGTCTCGCCATCATCCACACGTCTCGCCATCTCCACACGTCTCGCCCATCATCCACACGTCTCGCCCATCATCCACACGTCTCGCCCATCATCCACACGTCTCGCCCATCATCCACACGTCTCACACACCATCCACACGTCTCACACACCATCCACACGTCTCACACACCATCCACACGTCTCACACACCATCCACACGTCTCACACACCATCCACACGTCTCACACACCATCCACACGTCTCACACACCATCCACACGTCTCACACACCATCCACACGTCTCACACACCATCCACACGTCTCACACACCGTCACACGTCTCACACACCATCCACACGTCTCACACACCATCCACACGTCTCACACACCATCCACACGTCTCACACACCATCCACACGTCTCACCCATCCTCCACACGTCTCACCCACCATCCACACCTGTAACAACCCCGCCTGGTGCTGGACACTGGCGTCATCTAGCAACTAACGACCCGCCTAAGTGCCTAACAGCAGTCAATGGGTGATTTAGGATTCCCCATGAAGTAGCCATCACTATTACCAGCATGGGGGCCCCTCATTAACCACTCAGTATGAGGAATAATGGGAGGTGAGGGCAACAGCTCTCAGGTTATGGTGGGTATGGAGTTTTGGGACAGAAACGTGAGGGAGAGGTGACTGTGGGAGTGTGTGGGAGAGGAGTGTGTGGAAGAGTGTGTGGGAGAGGAGTGTGCAAGGGAGTGTGTGGGAGAGATGTATGTCGGAGAGGAGTGTGTGGGAGAGGAATGTATGGGAAAGGAATGTGTGGGAGAGGAGTATGTGGGAGAGAAGTGCGTGGGAGAGGGCTGAGTTAGGATGATCAGACCTAGATAAATAAGTGTATCTAGAAAAATGTATCCGGAGAAAAATTTCTAAACAAGTGTATCCGGAGAGGTATATCTGGACACGTGCATCTGGAGAGGTATATCTGGACACGTGCATCTGGAGAGGTATATCTGGACACGTGCATCTGGAGAGGTATATCTGGACACGTGCATCTGGAGAGGTATATCTGGACACGTGCATCTGGAGAGGTATATCTGGACAAGTGTATCTGGAGAGGTATATCTAGACTAGTATATCTGGAGAGGTATATCTGGACACGTGCATCTGGAGAGGTATATCTGGACACGTGCATCTGGAGAGGTATATCTGGACACGTGCATCTGGAGAGGTATATCTGGACACGTGCATCTGGAGAGGTATATCTGGACACGTGCATCTGGAGAGGTATATCTGGACACGTGCATCTGGAGAGGTATATCTGGACACGTGCATCTGGAGAGGTATATCTGGACACGTGCATCTGGAGAGGTATATCTGGACACGTGCATCTGGAGAGGTATATCTGGACACGTGCATCTGGAGAGGTATATCTGGACACGTGCATCTGGAGAGGTATATCTGGACACGTGCATCTGGAGAGGTATATCTGGACACGTGCATCTGGAGAGGTATATCTGGACACGTGCATCTGGAAAAGGTATATCTGGACACGTGCATCTGGAGAGGTATATCTGGACACGTGCATCTGGAGAGGTATATCTGGACAAGTGTATCTGGAGAGGTATATCTAGACTAGTGTATCTGGAGAGGTATATCTAGACTAGTGTATCTGGAGAGGTATATCTGGACACGTGCATCCGGAGAGGTATATCTGGAAAAGTGATCTGGAGAGGTATATCTAGGACACGTGCATCTGGAGAGGTATATCTGGACAAGTGTATCTGGAGAGGTATATCTGGACTAGTGTATCTGGAGAGGTATATCTGGACACGTGCATCTGGAGAGGTATATCTGGACACGTGCATCTGGAGAGGTATATCTGGACACGTGCATCTGGAGAGGTATATCTGGACACGTGCATCTGGAGAGGTATATCTGGACACGTGCATCCGGAGAGGTATATCTGGACAAGTGTATCTGGAGAGGTATATCTAGACTAGTGTATCTGGAGAGGTATATCTGGACAAGTGTATCTAGACAGGTGTATCTAGACAAGCGTATCTGGACAGGTATATCTGGACAAGTGTATCTGGACAGGTATATCTGGACAGGTATATCTGGACAGGTATATCTGGACAAGTGTATCTGGACAGATATATCTGGACAAGTGTATCTGGACAGGTATATCTGGACAAGTGTATCTGGACAGGTATATCTGGACAAGTGTATCCGGACAGGTATATCTGGACAGGTATATCTAGACTAGTGTATCTGGAGAGGTATATCTGGACACGGTGTATCTGGGAGCGTATATCTGGACAGTCAATCTGGAGAGGTATATCTGGACAAGTGTATCTGGACAGGTATATCTGGACAAGTGTATCTGGACAGGTATATCTGGACAAGTATCTGGACAGGTATATCTGGACAGGTATATCTGGACAGGTATATCTGGACAGGTATATCTGGACAGGTATATCTGGACAGGTATATCTGGACAAGTGTATCTGTAGAGGTATATCTGGACAAGTGTATCTGGACAGGTATATCTGGACAAGTGTATCTGGACAGGTATATCTGGACAGGTATATCTGGAGAGGTATATCTGGACAGGTATATCTGGACAGGTATATCTGGACAAGTGTATCTGGACAGGTATATCTGGACAAGTGTATCTGGAGAGGTATATCTGGACAAGTGTATCTGGAGAGGTATATCTGGACAAGTGTATCTGGACAGGTATATCTGGACAGGTATATCTGGACAGGTATATCTGGACAGGTATATCTGGACAGGTATATCTGGACAAGTGTATCTGTAGAGGTATATCTGGACAAGTGTATCTGGACAGGTATATCTGGACAAGTGTATCTGGACAGGTATATCTGGACAGGTATCTGGACAGGTATATCTGGACAGGTATATCTGGACAGGTATATCTGGACAAGTGTATCTGGACAGGTATATCTGGACAAATGTATCTAGACAGGTGTATATGGGCAAGCGTATCTGGACAGGTATATCTGGACAGGTATATCTGGACAAGTGTATCTGGACAGGTATATCTGGACAAGTGTATCTGGACAGGTATATCTGGACAAGTGTATCTGGACAGGTATATCTGGACAAGTATCTGGACAGGTATATCTGGACAGGTATATCTGGACAGGTATATCTGGACAAGTGTATCTGTAGAGGTATATCTGGACAAGTGTATCTGGACAGGTATATCTGGACAAGTGTATCTGGACAGGTATATCTGGACAGGTATATCTGGACAGGTATATCTGGACAAGTGTATCTGGACAGGTATATCTGGACAAGTGTATCTGGACAGGTATATCTGGACAAGTGTATCTGGACAGGTATATCTGGACAAGTGTATCCGGAGAGGTGTATTTTGAGAAGAGAATAAACTCTTGTAATAGCAAGAAAATCGCGAGGAACTTTAGTTGGAGAACGAATATATATAAAAAAAATCTGGTTATGTTATTAGGTTTAGTTCGGTAAGATTGTAATAACAAAAACTACAATGTGTGCAAAAATAACCTGTGTGAAAACTATCCACGTATCGTTGGATATTTATTAAGGTATAAACAATGTGTGAGGATAAACTGATGTTTATTCAGCGTCAGTCAACAGTCATAAGTCTTCATGCTCCGCTGAAGCGGACACCGAACAGAAGAGTTGAGAGGAATATCTGAACGGAGACAGGGAGGCTGACGGAAGTTAGGAACAGACGGGTATAGGTTGTATGCTCACTGGCGTACATCCACCAGTTGCGCTCCAACTTCAAATTTATATTTCATTTCCCTCTACTTTTTTTTGCATCCTCGTATCTATATATTCAGGAGAATATTTTTTCAAATTTTGATTTTTGTAAACCAAATTGTCTGTGTGGACCATGGAATTTCAATTTCACGTGTTTATTAAAGCTTATATTTATTTATTATATATATTATATATATATTATATATATATATATTATATATATATATATATATATTTAAGATATATAATTTCATGTTCTTTATAATGTTTGTTCCTTTTGTCTTAAATTCCTGCTTCCATAAATGTTCTGTATCTCAGATTTCTTGAACTTATTGGAATTCCACTGTTCATAAAATTAATGAGATTCCACTGTCATCAGCTTAACGGGCTTCCACAGATATGCTTAATGGGCTTCTACTGTCATAAACTTTATATGAGCTTCCACTGTCATAAACTTAATTAGCTTCCACAGTCATAAAGTTAATGGGCTTCACAGTCATTAACTTAAAGGGCTTTCACAGTCATTACACGTAATGGACTTTTACTGTCATTAACTAAATGGGCTTCCAATGTCATAAACTTAAAGGGGTTGCCACTTGTCAAACTTATGGGGGCTTCCACTGTCATATTAATGAGCTTCCACTCGTTCATAAACTAATGGGCTTCCACTATCATAACTTTAATGACCTTTCACAGCGCCATTAACGTAATGTGCTTCGGACTTTGTCATTAACTTATTGGGCTTCCACTGTCATTAAACTTAATGGGCTTAAAATCTGTCATAAACTTAATTGGCTTCCACCGTCATTAAATTATGAGCTTACACTGTCATAAACTTAATGGGCTTTCCCTGTTCATTAACTAAATGAGCTTCCACGTCATTACTTAATGAGCTTCACTGTCATTAATTAATGGGCTTCCAATGTCATAAACTTTAATGGGCTATCCACCTGTCTATAACTTAATGGGCTCCACTGTCTAGAAACTTAATGGCATCCACTGTCATAAACTTAATAGGCTTAAAACTGTTCATTAAACTTAATGAGCTTCACTGTCATTAAACTTAATGGGCTTCCACTGTCATAAACTTAATGAGCTTCCACTGTCATAAACTTATGGGCTTCCACTGTCATTAAACTTAAATAGGTTAAAACTGTCATTAAACTTTTCCTCAAACAAACAACCTGCTTAATCCAAGGGGGACTTATTTTTCTTTAGTTACACAGCAGCATCTCCACGTGTATCACATATATCAACACCTGCCCCTCTAGCATCATATATCGACACCTGCCCCTCTAGCAATCATATATCAACACCTGCCCCTCTAGCATCATATATCAGCACTGCCCCCTCTAGCATCCAATATCAGCACCTGCTCCCCATCGTAGCATCATATTCAGCAACCTGCCCCTCTACATCAATATATCTCAGGCACCTGTCCCCTTCTAGCAATCATATATCAGCACCTGCCTCTAGCATCATATATTCAGCCCCTGCCCCTCTAGCTCATATATCAACACCTGCCCCTCTTAGCTCATATATCAAACCTGCCCCTCTAGCATCATATATCAACACCTGCCCATTTCTAGCATCATATATCAACACCTGCCCCTCTAGGCATCATATATCAACACCTGGCTCTCTAGCTTCATATATCAAAACACTTGCCCTATTATAGCATCATATACAGCACGTGCCCCTCTAGCATCATATATCAACACTGCCCTCTAGCTCTATATCAACACCTGTCCCCCTCTAGCATCATATATCAGCACCACGGGCCCATCTAGCATCATATTTCAAACACCTTGCCACTCTCTAGCATCATTTATCAACACCTGCCCCTCTAAGCATCATATATCAGCAACTGCCCCTCTACCATCATATATCAACACCTGCACCTCTAGAATCATAATTAGCACTGCCCCTCTAGCATCATATATCAACACCTGCCCTCTAGCATCATATATCAACACCTGCCCCTCTTGCATCCTATATCAAACAACTTGCCCCTCTAGGTCAGATATCAACACCTCCTCCTCTAGCATCATATATCAACACCTGCAATTCTAGTAACATATATCAGCACCTGCATCTCTAGCGGGATCATATATCAACACCTGACCCCTCTAACAATATGATCAGCATCTGCCCCTCTGAGCATCTATATCAGCATCTGCCCCTCTAGCATACATATAACAACACCAAGCCCCTCTTAGCATCATGTATCAACACCTGCCCCTCTAGCTTCATATTATCAAACACCTGCCCCTCTAGCATTCATATATCAACACATGCCCCTCTAGCATTGTATATATCAAACACCTGCCCCCCTAGCTTCATATATTACACCTGCCCTCTAGCATCATATATCAACTTGCCCCTCTAGCATCACGTATCAAACACCTGCACCCTCTATGCATCACATATCAAACATATGCCCCTCTAGTATCATATATCGCACCTGCAACTCTAGCATCATATATCAACAACTGCCCCTCTAGCATCATATATTCACCGTCCTGCCCCTTCTAGCATCATATATCAACACCTGTCCTCTAGCATCATGATATCAGCACCTGCCCCTTTTGGAGTCATACATCAGCAGTCTGCAATCTAAGCATCATTATATCAACACCTGCCCCTATAGCATCATATATCAACACCTGCCCCTCTAGCTTATATCAACACCGGCCTCCAGAAATTATATTTCAAACATGCCCACTCTAGCAGTCATTATCGCCACCTACCCCTCTAGCATATATCAGCACTGCCCTCTAGCCATCATAAATAACCCTGCCCCTCTAGCATCTTATCCCAAAACACCTCCGCTCTTGCACGATATAAGCACCTGTCCCTCTAGCATCATATATCAACACCTGCTCCTCCTGAGCATCATATAATCACACCTGCCCCTCTAGCATAATATATCACAACTTACCCTCTAGCATCATATATCAACACCTTCCCTATCTAAGAATTCATATATCGCACTGCCCTTCTGCATCATATATCAACACTTGCCCCTATCAGATCATATATCAGCACCTTGCCCCTCTGGTAACATATATTTATCAGCACCTGCCCCTTAGAATCATATATCAACACCTGCCCCTCTAGAATCATATTATCAACACCTGCCCCCTAGCATATATCAACATCTGCCCCTCTAGCAACATGTATCAACATCCTGGCCCTCTAGCATCATATATCAACACCCTGCCCGTCTTTAGCATCATATATCAACACATGCCATGCTAGCATCAATTTATCATCAAACACCTGCCCCCAGTCAGCATCATATGTTCAGCACCTGTTCCCTCTATGCATCATTATATCAGACATGCCCAGTCTAGCATCAGATATCAGCACTGCCCCTCTTCAGCAGCATATATCAGCACATTGCCCTTCTAGCATAATATAACATCTGCCCCTCTACATTCATATAATAAACAACCTGCCCCGTCTAGCATATTCAAAACTGATCCTCTTAGCATTGTATATACAACTACTGCCCCTTAGCTCATATTTCAGCACCTGCCCCTCTAGAACTCATATATCAACTACTTGCCCCTCTAGCATTCATTATATCACCACCCTGTCCCTCTAGCATCATATATGCAGCACTCTGCGCCGCTAGCATTCATATATTCAGAACCTGCCCCCTCTTGCATATATAAGTCAAACAACTGCCCCTCTAGCATTTATATTCAGACACCTGCCCCTCTAGCATCATATATCAGCACCTGCCCCTCTAGCATCATATATCAGCACCTGCACCCTCTAGATCATATATCAGCACTCTGCCCCTCTAGCATTATATAACTACACACCTGTCCTCTAGCATCATATGTCAAACACTTGCCCCTTTAGCATATATATCAGCATGTGCCCCTCTAGCATCATCATATCAAAACCGTGCTACCCCCCTCTCTAGAATCATATATCAATACACCTGCTCTCCAGCATATATCACAACTGATCCTATCAGCATCGTATAACAAACACCTGCCCCTTAGCATCATATATCAAACACTGCCCTTCTAGATCATATATCCAACACCTGCCCCTCTAGCATCATTATCAACACCTGCCTCTCTAGCATCATATAAGACAAACACCTGGCCACCACCTGATCCATTATATCAACACCCTTGCCCTCATAGCATCATATTCAACACCGGGCCCTCTAGCATCATATATCAACACTGAGCCTTTAGCATCAAATATCAACTACTGCCCCCTCTAGGCACATCAATATATCAACACCTGCCCCTTTTGCATCTATATGAACACCTGCCCTGTAGCATTCATAGTATAAACACCTGCCCCGTCAGCATCATTAGATCAACACCGTGCCCCTCTTAGAATCATATCTTCTAATCTACCTGCCCATCTAGCATCATATTAATCAACACCTGCCACTCTAGCATCTCATATATTCAACACCTGGCCCTCTTGCATCATATATCAACACTTGGCCCTCTAGGCATTCATATAATCAACTTCCTGGCCCTCTAGCATCATTTTTCAACACCTGGGCCCCTCTAGCATCATTATATCAACAACTGCCACTCTAGCATCATATTTCAACAACTGCCCCCTCTAGCATCAACTTATCAACACCTGCCCTCTTAAGCCCATCATATAACACACCTGCCTCTCTAGCATCAATGATATCAGCACCTGCCCCTCTAGCATATATCAGCACGCCCCTCTAGCATAATAATATAACACCTGCCCCTCATAGGCATCATATATCAAACACCTGCCCTCTAAGCATTAATATATCTAAACACCCTGCCCCTATAGCATCATATATCAACACCTGACCTCTAGCATCTATTTATCAACACCTGCCCCTGCTTCCACAGTCATTTAACGTAAGGCTTCCAACTGTCATTAACTAAATGGGCTTCCACTCTCAAACTTAATGCGGATTTCCACTGTCAAACTTATAGCTTCCAAGGCAATAAAGTAATGGGCTTCGAATGTCATTAAGAGTTACACGTCAAACTTAATGGGCTTCATGTCATAAACTTAATGGGCTCCCACAGTATCATTAACGTTAATGGGCTTGCATGGTCATTTAACGAAATTGGCTTCCACACGTCATTAACTTTGGCTAGTCCACTGCTCAGTAACGAAATGGGCTTCCACTGTCTTAAACTTAATGAGACTTCCACAGAGTCATTAACGTAATGAAGCTTTCCACTGTCATTGTTGACAACCCGCTGACTGGGGCGTACAATGATTATTATGTATATATGTAATGTATATTATTCTTTTCATATAATTTTAATATTGTCTTATTATTTGCGAATAATGCTAAATCGTAAATGTATGACTTTTATATTATTATTTGACGTTTATACTTGTTATTTAGCTTATGTTGTTAGGATGTATATAAAATGTGCTCAGTTAGTCTTGATTGTCAAAATATCGTAATTATCGTTGAGACGCTCGTTATACTGCCGGCTTCTGGAGCTGCAGTTGTCCACGTAGCAATCCCACGTGTATCGATGGGGGGTGTCCTCACCTCCTATGAAGAGTCGTCTGCTGGAGACATCGCTTGCTGGTTGAGACAGATTGTCTGCTCATTATTTCTGTAGTTCTGTTAGACTTTGTTCTCAGGAAACATACCGGGTATATGAACTTGTGATTGTTTCGACGTTGTACTGAGGTTGTGTGTCACATAGAACACTCTGAGATATCTCAGGTCAGAGCTATAGTTCTGACCTAATTTTGTATGGTTTATGTGTATTGTCACGTAGTCGTTGTTTTTCTATGCTGAACAGATTCAGTTTATGGAGTTTTGTGGAGGATCTGCAGTGGTCCCTACGTGTGTCGTTATATTATTTCCCAGTTCCTGATTCTGTGTCGCAGTCGCTTGATATTGCATTGCTATTGGCTCCTTAGCATTCTTTGTTGCTTCAAGCAGATGTTCTGGTTGCCAGTCGGTTAGCAAGAAGTTAGTAGTTTATTTGATGACTTTGTCAGTCACTTGTTGTAAGTCTTATTCGAAGTCTTGAGAATAAGTAAACTATCTCTTAAGAGCACTTACACTGCATACACACAACTCTTACTTTGTACATTTTTGTAATATCTTTTTAAAATGTTAATGTACCAGGGGGTCTTAAGAATTATAAATGTGATATTGTTTCAGACAAAAAATTGAACTGAGGATTGATTTTATTGCGGATTAATTTAATTTTGAAAATATACCCCCTAACTTAATAAATTTTTTAAAATTTTTAATTTTCTAGTTAGTAGCCCTACCATTTTGTAACCCCCTGAAGCACTTTTGAATAATACTGAATTTTAATGGTAATTGGCAAGGATAACTGACTACTTTTTCGAAACCCAGTAACAGGCGGATGCTAGAAGGGCAGTCCCTTTCTAGTATTCACTGGGGATCTCTAAGCTTTAGAATCGCGTTTTTTGTAACAAAAGGGGGCCCGTCCGGGGGAAATCTTGATCCAAGTGTTTGGGGAAATTTTCCGTTTGCATACTTGAATCTTTTGTCAAAAAACTTTTTATACTTTTCCCAATCTGAAAATTGGGGTTTGTCTTGTACAACAACCAGGTGATGTAGACCTGATGAAGTCTCTTGACCAAGGAGATGGGAAAAACTGTTTATGAGCTCTACTCTAAAACAACTAACACTAAAATTTCCCATTAGGATTATAGTTTCCAAAAATCACTCTCTGTAGTACAATTATTTTCGGATGTAGCCAAAGGAAACATTAATTGATACTCGACTTTGTCTGATTTTAAGCATTAAAACTTCAGCTGTTGGGGATAGCCAAAAAATCTGGTGTGGCGTTCCCGAAATTCCCCCCCGCAAAATTCAGAGCGTTAATTAAAGATAATTGTTTCCTGCCAAACAGAGTGTCTGATTTTGATTCAGATTCAGAAAATCAGTGCACAATTGGGAAGTATGCCCCCATTTTTATTACTTTTAAAAAGGAGCAACTAAGGCAGAAGGAGCCTCGTGTCTGACCTAGTGTAGCTCAGTTCTTGCCACACCTTTTCCCCCCTTTACTGACACTATAGTACAGAGTGTAGCTGTTGGATACGCAGCCCCATACTAGTAAAATGTAGATTTACCGTTCTACTTATCCTAGACCAAAATAACTCTCAAGACGGTGGACCCAAGGGCGACCTAAAGGGGCAGTCCAGAAAGACATTTTAATTTCCTACCCCCCATTACCCCACTTCCTATCTCTCGGAACATTTAAAGGTTAGAACGCACATTATTTTTGCAGACTGCACAAATAAGGCACGGGGAAAAATTAAACGAAAAAGATTTCCAAAGAAAAAATTTTGTCGGGAAGACAACAACTGATAGATCACAGGACACTTTTAATGTGCAAAAACTGCATCTTTTTTTTCCCCCTAAGTTTTTTGAAAGTGACTTAGACACCTATTTTATTTTTGAGAACCAGGCACGTGCTATGAACGGGCCACGAAGCACTGGGCAACTTTGTTCAACTGCTTTTTGGGGGAAAGCTAAAACTTGTAAGGGCTGTTTTGCTTTTTACCAGTACTTTAGTTATACGCTGTCAAACAAAAAATTCTAGAGATGAATAACTTTTTCCTGTAAGTTATCAAAGAGTTTCGTACATTACAACGACGAAAGATAAAACTTGTGTAGATTTGCTCGTGAAAAAAGTTCATTTCAGGGTGGTGTAGAGCTGCTAAATGAACAATACGACGCCTTGTTCATGTTACTACATAAAGAGTTTAAAAACTGTATGTTGCTGACATCAAGAATATCTGATCGATAAAATACCCCGGGTAAATTTTGGAAACGCAGCATTAGCAGACAATTCGAGATTTCTTTTCCCCAAAAATTGTACGTACTAAAACACTCGAAACGGGGGAAATAAAAGTTTTCCAGAAGGTGGCAACCTAAATCAGCGCTCATTCCGGCCTGATGTCCCGCAAAGAACTTTTCCGTACCTTTACCACAAAACTCACAATCCTAATCTTCCCCGTGGTTAGGCAGAAATTGATTCGAGAAAAAGAAAGTAAAATGTACATATTGCAACAGAAAAAGGCTGCTAGAATATTGCTATAAGTTAGAAAGAATACGAAAACAGTCGTGCGGCTGGGCCCCCCCCTCAATCGTATCCTTTCGAGCAACAAAGACACCAAAAACCTAGCAATGCCCCTTTATCTAATGTTTTAGATAATGTTACTCAGACAGATGACTAGTGCAGAAAATGTATTACGAAAAAATTCGTTCAGCAATGAGTCCTTTCTTTCAAGAGGTAGAAAAGGATTTACGAATCCATCAACTAGAAGTTACTTTTAAGACAGGCATTATCTCACGTTATTAAGAGAAATGTACAGCCCAAATGACGATACCTATTGCAAGATAGGTTTTTTAGAAGCCATGGGGGGGGCGTTATAAAAAGGCCTCTGCACAAAGTTTAATTGAAACAAGTTATTTTACTGGTTTTTTTTCAGTGGGGGAATCCAGTGGTGCTTTCCCACAGGTCAGTGGACTTGTTGATAGGGGAAAGATATCCTCATCTGGTATAGCAAAGAACCCCTTGTGAGTGATAATAACCTGATTAAAAATTTTTGCCATTGAACTTGTAAAGAAAACCAATTTATTTCCTCTCAGCGCAATTACAGAGCATGCAAAGATACAACAACCCCTCCTTTTCCCTGTGAATAGTTGATGACAATGTTGGGGTTGAATATGTTGTTTTTGTACGCTCTGCGCCCCGGGTCATTAACCTGACTCCCCCCGGGCATCACCCTAGTCGGACCAACTGACGTTAAATTTCTAACTCATGATGATTTAAACAAGGGTCAGTTTGTTGATATCACTGGGGAAAAGAGAGA
>NC_069409.1:31863888-31905507 GCF_026875155.1 Cherax quadricarinatus
CGGTTTTTAGGTAATCTGGACAGGTTTTGGACGGTATATCTGGAAAGTGTTTTGGAAAGTAATTTACAGTTATCGGGAAAGGTTATCTGGCAGGTTATCTGGACAGGTATATCTGGGAAAATGTATCTGGACAGGTATATCTGGACAATTATCTAGACAGGTGTATATGGGAAGCGTATAGGACAGGTATATCTGGACAGGTATATCTGGACAAAGTGTATCTGGACAGGTATATCTGGACAAGTGTATCTGGACAGGTATATCTGGACAAGTGTATCTGGACAGGTATATCTGGACAAGTATTGGACAGGTATATCTGGACAGTATATCTGGACAGGTATATCTGGACAAGTGTATCTGAGAGGTATTATCTGGACAAGTGTATCTGGACAGGTATATTCTGGACAAGTGTATCTGGACAGGTATATCTGACGGTAACTGGATAGTTATCTGGACAGTATATCTGGACAAGTGTATCTGGACAGGTATATCTGGACAAGTGTATCTGGACAGGTATATCTGGACAAGTGTATCTGGACAGGTATATCTGGACAAGTGTATCCGGAGAGGTGTATTTTGAGAAGAGAAAATAAACTCTTGTAATAGCAAGAAAATCGCGAGGAACTTTAGTTGGAGAACGAATATATATAAAAAAAAATCTGGTTATGTTATTAGGTTTAGTTCGGTAAGATTGTAATAACAAAAACTACAATGTGTGCAAAAATAACCTGTGTGAAAACTATCCACGTATCGTTGGATATTTATTAAGGTATAAACCATGTGTGAGGATAAACTGATGTTTATTCAGCGTCAGTCAACAGTCATAAGTCTTCATGCTCCGCTGAAGCGGACACCGAACAGAAGAGTTGAGAGGAATATCTGAACGGAGACAGGGACGGCTGGACGGAAGTTAGGAACAGACGGGTATAGGTTTGTACGCTCACTGTTGTACCTGCTGAGATGTGTATGACGGGATTTAGAACTTCGGCTTCTGGGCCACCACCAATTGATCTTCAGTTGACCTTCAAGGCTTCAAGGTGAAGGACTCTTAATTCAAGTAACTGGAATTACCCCCTTTCCTTCTTTGCTTCAAGGCAGATTTTTTTCCCACTGATCTACTGTTCGCGCTTCACCGTGAATATAATAAATGTTAATCGACTGGTCACGTCACTTCCAGGATTCCTGAGTTCTGTCAGATCTACTTTAGACACCACGTACGACACAAGGTACTGTGCGCATTCCCTCAGTTTAATTATTTAATTACTCTGAAAAATATTCTCTAATACATTTCTTCGGTTCCTCTGAGTATTGGGCTGCAGTCTATACTGCCATCTACACCATCAACATTCTCCTTGCCAATTACTAAGCATCTTAGATCGGGATCATATATCTCTCTTTACTCTACGCTCTCTCAATGATGCTCATTTCTTTCAATCTTTCCTCGTATCTTATTACCCTTTGCTCCGAGATTATCGTGGTTCCAAACGTGTTTTGCATGTGACTGATTCGGTGTGGCTCTGTTCCATGTGGTTACATAGTCTGTTCAATAACGTTGACACAGTCTTTCCCATAACCTTATTAATTTTTTTCTTGTTCAAAACCGTTGTAAATGTGTTCTTGACATTTCTTTCGCCTCACTGGGTGTTCAGTAGTCATCCATATATTTTTACCATAGCCACTTGTATAGTAACCTTTCATCCTCTATTTTCCATATTATTCGCAATATTCATTTTATGTTGTGATCAATCCTCCTGTTGCTACTGGTTCTGCAAGAGTTGTTGGATTTATTTCATATAATTTGCTTAGCTTTACTGTCTTAGTTCCAACGCTGTTTTGGTGGCAACTTTATCTTGTTCTAATCTTTCTGAATGTTGGCTCCATTAAAGTAATGCATACTTTAGTCTGTCAAACGTACGTTGTGACTACTGTTCCTCTGCTAGAGTGCATGATTTGGTAGGTAGGTATAATGTTTGTCAGGAAACAGGACAAGTGTTTCCTGACGAGGGTATTAGTCATATGATGATCCACAGCTGGAGCTTTAGGTCATCTGACCGAGGACTTCTACTGGCTTATCTCTCCACCTCTTTAAAAATCATAGTTACGATTACAACCATTATTAGATTTAATATCCTTTGCGTTACAATACATGATTTGATTTGTAAAAGCGTTCATAATTATATTTGCTGGTCTATCCTACGTTGCCTATGTTACTTGGTAAATCTTCATGAAGCACGTGTGGGGGAAGGGAGAAAAGGGAAAGGAACTGTGGAAATGATAAGAAAGTTAGGGTAAGAGGGGCAGAAAAATAACAGCTTCTGCCACTGAGTTACACCAACGTAACTTCTCGTTCCTCATCTCAACCAACAGATTACTTCCAGCATGAAACTGTTTAATCAGCATTACTGCTTCCTCTTTTTCCATAGCAAACAAGACCCTTTCATACAGAAAATCTTTGCGCTGAGAACACACGCATACACACCCCTACTGAATGTAAGAACGTGTACACAAACACAAACACATACGTAGACGTGTGCACACACAAATAGGTAAAACAAGCGTTCACAGAACCACCGAACTCTGTGAATGAGGCTACTGAGCTAATACGGCAAAATTTGCCAGAGATACTAGGATAATTGTATGCAAACATGAGGCTCATTATGAACAAGGCTGAGTACAGCCACCAGTTGTGCCTCCAACTTTCAAATTTATATTTGCATTTCTTACTTTTTTTTTGCATCTCGTATCTATATATTCAGGAGAATATTTTTCAAATTTTGATTTTTGTAAACCAAATTGTCTGTGTGGACCATGAATTTCATTTCCACGTGTTTATTAAAGTTATATATATATATATAATATATATTATTATATATATATATAATATATATATATATATATATATATATATATATATATATATATAATTTCATGTTCTTTATAATGTTCTTGTTCCTTTTGTCTTTAAATTCCTGCTTCCCAAAAAGTCTGTATCTCAGATTTCTTTGAACTTAATGGAATTCCACTGTCATAAAATTAATGAGATTCCACTGTCATCAGCTTAACGGGCTTCCACAGGCATAAGCTTAATGGGCTTCTACTGTCATAAACTTAATGAGCTTCCACTGTCATAAACTTAATTAGCTTCCACAGTCATAAAGTTAATGGGCTTCCACAGTCATTAACTTAACGGGCTTTCACAGTCATTAACGTAATGGACTTCTACTGTCATTAACTAAATGGGCTTCCACTGTCATAAACTTAAAGGGGTTCCACTGTCAAACTTAATGGGCTTCCACTGTCATTAATGAGCTTCCACTGTCATAAACTTAATGGGCTTCCACTATCATAAACTTAATGACCTTCCACAGCCATTAACGTAATGTGCTTCGACTGTCATTAACTTATTGGGCTTCCACTGTCATAAACTTAATGGGCTTAAAACTGTCATAAACTTAATGGGCTTCCACTGTCATTAACTTAATGAGCTTCCACTGTCATAAACTTAATGGGCTTCCACTGTCATTAACTTAATGAGCTTCCACTGTCATTAACTTAATGAGCTTCCACTGTCATTAACTTAATGGGCTTCCAATGTCATAAACTTAATGGGCTTCCACTGTCATAAACTTAATGGGCTTCCACTGTCATAAACTTAATGGGCATCCACTGTCATAAACTTAATAGGCTTAAACTGTCATTAACTTAATGAGCTTCCACTGTCATTAACTTAATGGGCTTCCACTGTCATAAACTTAATGAGCTTCCACTGTCATAAACTTAATGGGCTTCCACTGTCATTAACTTAATAGGCTTAAACTGTCATTAACTTTTCCTCAAACAAAAACCTGCTTAATCAAAGACTTATTTTCTTAGTCTACACAGCAGCATCTCCACGAGTATCACATATATCAACACCTGCCCCTCTAGCATCATATATCAACACCTGCCCCTCTAGCATCATATATCAACACCTGCCCCTCTAGCATCATATATCAGCACCTGCCCCTCTAGCATCATATATCAGCACCTGCCCCTCTAGCATCATATATCAGCACCTGCCCCTCTAGCATCATATATCAGCACCTGCCCCTCTAGCATCATATATCAGCACCTGCCCCTCTAGCATCATATTTTCAGCACTGCCCTCTAGCATCATTATATCAACACCTGCCCCTCTAGCATCATATATCAACACCTGCCCATCTAGCATCATATATCAACACCTGCCCATCTAGCATCATATATCAACACCTGCCCCTCTAGCATCATATATCAACACCTGGCTCTCTAGCATCATATATCAACACTTGCCCCTATAGCATCATATACCAGCACGTGCCTTGTTTCCCCTCCCCTAGCATCATATATCAACACCTGCCCCTCTAGCATCATATATCAGCACCTGCCCCCATCTAGACAATCATATATCAGCACCTGCCCCTCTAGCTTTCATATATCACACCTGCCCTCTAGCATCATATATCAACACCTGCCCCTCTAGCATCATATATCAGCACCTGCCCCTCTAGCATCATATATCAACACCTGCCCCTCTAGCATCATATATTCAGCACCTGCCCCTCTAGCATCATATATCAACACCTGCCCCTCTAGCATCATATATCAACACCTGCCCCTCTAGCATCATATATCAACACCTGCCCCTCTAGCGTCATATATCAACACCTCCTCCTCTAGCATCATATATCAACACCTGCACTTCTAGTAACATATATCAGCACCTGCATCTCTAGCATCATATATCAACACCTGCCCCTCTAACATCATATATCAGCATCTGCCCCTCTAGCATCATATATCAGCATCTGCCCCCCCTGCCTCAATATATCAACACCTGCCCCTCTAGCGTCATGTATCAACACTCCCCTCTAGCATCAATATATTCAAACACGCCCTGCTCTCTAGCATCATATATCAACACCTGCCCCTCTAACATCATATATAAAGCATCTGCCCCCTAGCATCATATATATACACTGCCCCTCTAGCATCATATATAAACACTGCCCCTCTAGCATCATGTATCAACACCTGCCCCTCTAGCATCATATATCAACACCTGCCCCTCTAGCATCATATATCAACACCTGCCCCTCTAGCATCATATATCACACTGCCCCTCTAGCATCATATATTAACACCTGCCCCTCTAGCATCATATTTTCAACACCTGCCCCTCTAGCATCACGTATCACACCTGCCCCTTTTGCATCACATACATCATCTGCCCCTCTAGTATCATATATCAACACCTGCCCTCTAGCATCATATATCAACAACTGCCCCTCTAGTCATATATAAACACCTGCCCCTCTAGCTTCATATATCAACACATGCCCCCTCTAGCATCATATATCAGCACCTGCCCCTTTGCATATATCAGCACTCTGCCCCTTCTAGCATCATATATCAACACCTGCCCCTCTAGCATCTTATACAACACCTGCCGCCTCTAGCATATATCAACACCTGCCCTCAGCATCATATATCAACACATGCCCCTCTAGCATCATATATCACACCGCCCCTCTAGCATAATATATCTACACCTACCATCTAGCATCATATATCAACACCTGCCCTTCTAGCATCATATACAGCACCTGCCCTCTTCACTAGCATTCCTTATATATCAACACTTGCCTCCTCTAGCATCATATATCAGCACCTGCCCCTCAAAGCATAATATATCAGCACCTGCCCTCTCTAGCATCATATATCAACACCTGCCCCTCTAGATCATATATCAACACCTGCCCTTCTAGCATATATCAACATTTGCCCCTCTAGCATCATGTATCAACACCTGCCCTCAAACATCATATATATCACACCTGCCCTCTAGCATATATATCAACACCTGCCCTTCTAGCATCATATATCAACACCTGCCCCTGTAGCATATATTAAAGCATCTGTCCCTCTAGCATCATATCAACACCTGGCCCTCTAGCATCATATATCACAACTGCCCGTCTAGCATCATATATCACACCTGCCCCTTCTAGCATCATATAACAAACCTGCCCCTCTAGCATCAATATATAAGCCCCTTTGCCCTCTAGCTCATATATCAGCAACTGACCTCTAGCTTTGTATATCAGCACCTGCCCCTCTAGCATCATATATCAGCACCTGCCCCTCTAGCATCATATATCAAACCTTTGCCCCTCTAGCATCATATATAACACCTGTCCCTCTAGCATATATAACACCCCTGCTCCTCTAGCATTATATATAAAGCACCTGCCCCTCTAGCATCATATATCAACACCTGCCCCTCTAGCATCATATATCAACACCTGCCCCTCTAGCATCATATATCAGCACCTGCCCCTCTAGCATCATATATCAGCACCTGCCCCTCTAGCATCATATATCAGCACCTGCCCCTCTAGCATCATATATCAACACCTGCCCTCTAGCATCATATGTCAGCACCTTGCCCCTTAGCATCATTATCAGCACTTCCCCCTCTAGCATAAACCATATATCAAAACCTGCCCCTCTAGCATTATAATATCAACACCTGCCCTCTGCATATAGTCAACAACTGATCCTAGCATCGTTATTAACAACTGCCCCTCTAGCATCATATATCAAACCTGCCCTCTAGCATCATATATCAACACCTGCCCCACTATCATCTAATCAAAAACCTGCCTCTCTAGCATCATATATCAACACCTGCCACACTAGCATCATATATCAACACCTGCCCCTCTAGCATCATATATCAACACCTGGCCCTCTAGCATCATATATCAACACCTGGCCCTTTAGCATCATATATCAACAACTGCCCCTCTAGCATCATATATCAACACCTGCCCCTTTAGCATCATATATGAACACCTGCCCCTGTAGCATCATATATAAACACCTGCCCCTCTAGCATCATATATCAACACCTGCCCCTCTAGCATCATATATCAACACCTGCCCATCTAGCATCATATATCAACACCTGCCCCTCTAGCATCATATATCAACACCTGGCCCTCTAGCATCATATATCAACACCTGGCCCTCTAGCATCATATATCAACACCTGGCCCTCTAGCATCATATATCAACACCTGGCCCTCTAGCATCATATATCAACAACTGCCACTCTAGCATCATATATCAACAACTGCCCCTCTAGCATCATATATCAACACCTGCCCCTCTAGCATCATATAACAACACCTCCCCCTCTAGCATCATATATCAGCACCTGCCCCTCTAGCATATATCAGCACCTGCCCCTCTAGCATCATATATCAACACCTGCCCCTCTAGCATCATATATCAACACCTGCCCCTCTAGCATTATATATCAACACCTGCCCCTATAGCATCATATATCAACACCTGCCCCTCTAGCATCATATATCAACACCTGCCCCTGCTTCCACAGTCATTAACGTAAGGCTTCCACTGTCATTAACTAAATGGGCTTCCACTCTCAAACTTAATGGGATTCCACTGTCATAAACTTAATAAGCTTCCACAGGCATTAAAGTAATGGGCTTCGACTGTCATTAAAGAGCTTCCACTGTCAAACTTAATGGGCTTCCACTGTCATAAACTTAATGGGCTTCCACAGTCATTAACGTAATGGGCTTGCATTGTCATTAACGAAATTGGCTTCCACCGTCATTAACTTAATGGGCTTCCACTGTCATTAACGAAATGTGTTCCCACTGTCATTAATACTTTATGAGCTTCACAGTAATTTAACGTAATGAGCTTTCCACTGTTCATTGTTGCAACCCCTGAATGGGTTACAATGATTATTATGTATATATGTAATGTATATTATCTTTTCATATAATTTTATATTGCTTATATTTGCGATAATAGCTAAATCGTAAATGTATGACTTTTATTATTATTTGATCTTGTTATATTTGTTATTTAGCTTATGTTGTTAGGATGTATATAAATTGTGCTCTGTTAAGTCTCGTGGATTTGTCTAACTACATGTTAATTATCGCTCGTGCTCGTTTACTGCCTGGCTTCTTGAGCTGCAGTTGTCCACGTAGCTATCACGTGAATCTCGAGGGGGGGTGTCCTCTCCTCCTCTGAAGTGTCAGTTCCTGCTGGAAGTACTTTCGCTTGCTGGTTGAAGATTGTCTTGGTTTTTATCTCATTATTCTTGTTTAGTTTGTAGAACTTTGTTCTCAGAACAATTGGTATTGACTTAGTGATTTTTCGCGTTGTACGGAGGGTTGTGTGTTCACATAGACACTCTGAGATTCATCGGGTCACGTGCTATAGCTTCTGACCTTAATTTTGTACTGGTTTCTGTGTATTGTCTCGTGTGTTTTTCCTATGATTGAACATAGATTCAGTTTGTTTGGATGTTTTGTGGAGGATCTGCTGATTGGTCCCTACTTAGTGTCGTTATTATTATTTCCCAGTCTCTCTGCTTCTTGTGTCGCAGTCGCTTGAGTATTGCATTGATATTGGCGGCTTAGCATTCTTTGTGTTTTAAGCAGACTGTTAGGGGTGCCAGTCGGTCAAGGAAGTTAGTTGAATTTGAGGACTTTGTCTCAGATCATTGTTTGAGTCTTATATCCGAGTCTTGTAGACAAGCTAACTACTTAAGAGCACGTTACAGCATTCACACACTTAGCCTTGTACATATTGTAATATCATATTAAATGTTAAAGTACCTGACAGGTAACTTAAGAATTATAAATGTGATAGTGCTTTCAGCACCAATAATTTTGGAACTCGAGAGATTGATTTTATTTAGATTGCTGTATTAATTTAATTTGGAATAATATACCTTCTCTAGAGACAACTTATTGACTAATAAATTTATTAAATTTGAATTTTCTCTAGTTAGTAGCTATCAAGTTGTAATCCTCTCAAGCGCTAATGAACCTTTACTGAATTTTAATGTGATAATTGGACAAGGATACTGGACTACTTGTACTGATAACACCAGTAACAGGTGGATGCTAGATAGGGCAGTCCTTTCTAGTATTCCACTGGAGATCTCTGTAAGCGCTTTTAGTAATCGCGTTTTGTGTAACAAACTAGGAGGGCCTGTCCGGAGGCTCTTGATCCAAAGGTGTTGGAGAATGTCCAGTTTGACATACTAGTACTTCTATGGTCAATACTTTGAGTACTTTCTTTATTGAAGACTTTGTGTTTAGTCTTTTTAGTCTTGTACAACATACCAGGTGGATGTATGTTCCTGACCTGAAGTCTCTTGATTCCAAGGAGATGCGAATATACTGTTATGAGTTCTATATCTTAGATCATCCCACACTAAACTTCCTGATTAGGATTATAGTTTCCAAATAATCACATCTCTCGTAGTACAATTATTTTTCGTGATGTATTGCCATAAGTGAAACAGTTAATTGATACTCTGACTTTGTCTGAGCTATAGTACTTTAAAGCTTTCCGACGTGTGGGCAAGTAGCCAAATATCTCACGGTTGTGACGTGTAACGAATTACACCGCAGAAACTGTCAGAGCATTAATTAAAGACTATATGTTACCTGCTCATACAGAGATGTTGGTTTATGATTCAGTTTAGAAAGACCTAGTGTCTACCGATTAGGAAGTATGACTCTTTTGATGTGGAAGAAGAAAAGAGCAAATAAGGCAGAAGTGAGCCTAGTGTCTTAGGCCTAGTGTAGCTTCAGTTCTCGTCATCCTGCCTTTCCCTCACTGACACTATAGTAAAGAGTGACTGGTGTTTGGAAGAACAGCCTATTCTAGTACATTGTTATATAACTGGATTTACTTATCCGTAGACCAGATCTAGACACTCCAGGAGACGGTCTGGACCTAGTGTCGACCTAAGGACAGTCCAGAAAGACTAGGTTAATTTCCCTACTCCTCCATTACCCACTGGTCCTATCCTATCTCAGGAAACAGTTTGAGAGGTCCTATGAAAACGCCTCAATTATTGATTGCAGATGCACAAATAGTGGCCAGAGGAAATTGGACGAAGAAGATTTTCCAAAGAGAAATGTTCGTCTGTTAAGACAACAGACTGATATATCACAGGAACACATTTAATGTGCAGAAAAGCTGCATCTAGGGTTCTATGTTTTTTGAAAGTGATTTATGGACCAATATTTTGATGTGCTTTGAGAAACCAGGCTCGTGTCTTATGAAATGGCCACGTAAAGCACGTTGGCAACATTGCTTCATTCAGCGTTCAGGGGAAGAGCTCAAACGTGTCTGACCAGCCTTACCAATTTGCCAAGTACATTAGATTATGACGCTTCGTCAAACAAAACAAGTTCTAGAGACATATAACTTGTTACTGTAAGTTATCAAGAGCATTTCGTACGTTACAACGACGACAAGATCGCAAACTTACCCCCCCCCCCCCCCCCCCCCCGCTCTCTGTAGAGTTTGCTCGTTGAAGAAAATAGTTGCATTTGAGATGATGGTCTTAGAGTGCTAAGTCGGTAACAACTATGACAGCCTTGTTCAGGTTTGTACTACACGGAAGATTTAACAACTGTATGTCTGCGGACGTACAACGTGATATCTCCCCCCCCCCCCCTGATCGATCGCATAAACTACCTCGGATATTTCTCGGAAACTGACAGCAATTAGCAGAAATTACAAGATTTTACCACAGACTTCGTAAGTACTAAAGAAACACAAAGGAATCTAGGTAATCTAAAAATTGTCCTAGGTAGTTGGCAAGCCTTATAATATAAGCTGCTCATTTGCCGGCATGATGTACTGCTACTGTAACTATCTCGTAACTTTTCACAGGAAAATCTCTCAAATCCTGAATCTGTCTCTGATGGGCTTAGACAGACAATTGGTACTCGAGTAAGAAGAAGTTAAATGTATCCTATTGTTCAATAGGTAAGGAGCATACTAGAGAGTATTGCTATAAGTTAGAAAGAGATACGAGAAGAAAACAGTCGTGCGCGGCTGGCGCCCACTACAAAAATCGTATCCTCTTCCGAGCAACAAAGGCACCAAAAGCCCTAGCAATGCCTCTGACTCTACTGTTTTAGATAATGTTACTCAGGATAGTTGACTAGCGTCTGAAAGTGTATCTGACGAAAAAGCATTCGTTCAGCGGTGAGTCCTTACTTTTCGCAGTGATAAAGTAGGATTGGACCGAATCAATCTAACTGAGATAATTATTCAGAGACTCTGGCAGTTATCTCACTTGTTAAGAGTAACTTTAATGCCATTGAATGTCGATTTCTTTTGCAAGGATTTAGATGTATTGTTAGAAGCCCTATGGAGGGGCAGTTTTTAAAGTGCCTCTGCACAAAAGTTTTATTTGAAAACAAGCTATTATTAATGGTTATATTTCATGTGGGTATTTCCAGTGGTGTATTTCCATCATGGTCAGTGGACTGGTTGATAGGGAACGATATCCTTTCATGGTTTTACTTGGTATATGTAAAGAACCATTGGATTGATAATAACACTGATGATGTAATTATGCACATTGAAGCTTGTAGAGAGAAACCTATTTTTTTTTCACTTAGTCGCAATTACGCTAGGCATGTCAAAGATTCAACATCCATCCTTGTTCTGTTTGAGTTAGTGGTGACCACTGATTTGGGGTTGAATATGTTGTTAGTGACGCTCTGCGCCCAGGATCACTGAAATCTTGCAATCCCCCGGTCATTCAACACTAGTCTAGGACATCAATGACGATTAAATTTCTGATTCGTGATGATTTAATAAGGATCAGTTTGTTGTCAGTCATGGAAAGACTGAGAGATATAGCTGTTACTGAGAGTGAAGCAAACGGATATCGATATTTGTACTATTATAGTAACGGTGTATGATTGAGGATAAATACCTGTAGTTGTTCAGCTGATAGAGTTTCACAACACTGTCAAGCATCTTCGTTGTGTTACCAGGTACCATATTTCGTCGAACAAGCCATTGATTTGTGTAACTATAGTCCCATAGGTGGACATTTGGGTGTCAGAAGACACTCGGTAAATGGCAAAACATCTTTTAACTTCGGCCAAAGATGAAAGGAAATCAAGTAGCTGATCATGTGCGACGTTGACAGTGTGTCAAGTGACAGGGCACAGCCAGCGCCACACACCTATCCTGCACCTTCTTTCCTTGCACAGTGCGTGGTGAACCATTCTCACGTCTTATTAATGATTGTGTTGGTCCTTTTGCGTTGAACCAAAACTAGGAAACCAATACTTATTTACTATTATGACGCCTGCAACACGCTATCCCGAGATATTCCTATGTGAAAAATTTACTAGGCTCGTGTACTATTGTGGAGAGCGCTGTATGAAATTTTCTCCCTGTTACGTGTTTGCACCGAGAGATACAATCAGTCAGGGGATAGCTTAACTTCACTTCTAAGATCTTTCGAGAAGAAGCATTATCCCTCCTCAGGAATAAAGTCTGTACTGTCAAACCAGTTATCATCAATCAGTCACCAAGGTGCTCTAGAGAGATTTCATTCAGTACATTGAAGTCTTGATGAGAGGACTTATTTGTGAAACATTTTTTAGAGACTGGGATGTGGGTATAACTTTTTTTGTTCAGCTATGTGAGAAAGTGAGCAAGATAGTCTCGGATTTAGTCCGTTTGAATTAATTTTCGGACACAAGTGCTGTTGGTCCTCTTGCAGTGTTGTAAAGACGTGTGGACAGAATTCATATCCTTCATTGAGTACTTCTACCTTCAATAATGCCACGCAATATTTGCACAGCCAGCTAGAGAGCTAGCTTGGAAAAACCTTGTTTCAGCCCAAGCTAGAAAGAAGCAACATTATGACAAGGCGTCGACTGTCTCTCGTTCTTTTAAAAGAGGAGATAGGTGATGGCTCGGAAATTTAGTTACCAGGGTTAATGCTACATACAAGCAAGGTAGATGTTGGTCCCCTGGAAGTAAGTGAAAAGCTTAGCGACGTAAATTATTTGGGTACGTACGCCTGGGAAAAGAAATGCTTATCAGTGTACCATGTTAACCAGCTTAAGGCATACTACGTAGTCCTCTACTAATTACTTCTATTCTTCCTAGGAAGAGAAAAGGTAAAACGTCAGTTCTACCGGACATCTCTAGAGGTGATATTGAGGTTCGTTTAGAAAATCAGTTGATCTACATTACCACTAGACGACTTGTCTTAGTAACCTTGGAATTGATAAAGCTGGTAATATTAAAAACTGATTTTGCTTTTCCTGATTTTCGGTGCATGTTCCTACATCGTTGTATCTCGGGTGATACCTGAGTTGATGTACAGGGAGGCATCACACATTAAAGACTATCTCCATATAGGATGAGTCCAACAAAGCAATTAAGCAATGACAGAGATGAGGTTGACTTTTCACGTTATCCTCCACGGTAACTTATGGAATACGCGTAAGAGTACCATGGTGGGCATCTCCCTGTATTTGAGATGCCCTAACATGACGGTAGTTTCAGGATGTGCAATGATTTCACCTGAAAGGTGAACTCTCTGTCATCCATTGCATGATGGTTATCCTCACTACCTGCTTGTACGATCCATTTTTGATCGCTGTGTCAGGAGCCCAGTTTGTCATGCCGTTTAGATCTTCTTACGAGGCCTATTGTCAAGATCCCGCTTATGAACGTGCTCAAGAAATCATCTGCTTTTACGTTCTAGATGGTATTGTTTTAAACTCTCGTCACGACCCTTCGCGCCTTTGTTAACGCGGGCTTCATCATTCCTGCGGTATATATGAACGAGTTGTGACCACAACTTAGAAGGAGTAGAGCCACCTTGACGACTTAGTGGTGTACAGTGGACGATTCGGTACAGCACTTGACGCGTCTCAGAGTATTGTTTGAGAGACTGGCGCACTACACTACTTACGCTGTTTCAACTTAGCCAATGTAGTTTTGGTCTATGCAGTTACTAGCTTAGGTTTTTGATCCGGCCAAGGTGATGGTTGCATCCTATTGTGGCTAAGGTTCGTGCCAATTTCTGTTTTCCAGTGATAAGGTTAGGTAAGAGTACAGAGATTCCTGGGTATGCAGGATATTATCGCAGGTTATGTCCAATAATTTTTTCAGATTGCTGCTGCCTCTCCTGAGCTTTACTAGTAGCAATGTCTCAGTTCACCTGGTCTAGGATTGATTCAGACTCGTTACAGAAAGGATGAAGCGACTTGTTTCTATCCTCTGCTCCTGTGTTGAAAATGTACTATTTTCATATCTTCCCTGCTTTTTTACTTATAGATGTCGAGTGGATGCAGTGTGGTGCTGTGCTGCTCAACAGTCAAAACATTCCACTGACTATTCTCCAACATTCCTATATGTTAATATTCCATTTCTACAGATTAGAACGTCACCAAGAATATTATGCCACTTATTGAGAAGAGAGGCTCTAGCTATTCTTGTGGTGTCCTTCCGAACATTTTGACGGTATTTGGGCACTTCCCCATTTATAAATTTACTCAGCTCCCATTTTTTATCAGACCACAATCCTCTCACCTACTGTAAACACTATGAAAAGTAAAAATGCTGGGATAGAGGTGGGCCCTCAGAATCTCCAACCTTTATTCTTTTTGCTTTAAAATCACACTTATGTGGTCTTTGTAATGTAATTGCTGACGCTCTGTCACGTCCGTAATAATTATCATTTACTTTAATTAACGTATTTTTGCCCAAACTACCTGTCGTTACTTTGCTATGTCAAATTCAGTAAAGTATAAGTAACTTAATCCCTCCAGCCCCATATTAACTATTTATACTCATGTAATGTCTAATTATTATATTTATATATTCACAGTAATGTGTGAAGGAGGATGACAAGCTGAGTGTTGAGTGAGTAGTGTCGGTTGAGGGTGATGTACTGCGTGAAGGCAAACACTGTCCTGCCGCAGACCCCCCCACCTAACACACCTTAAGTTGTTTCCTACTCAGATGTTCATACTGCCTCGCATTCCATCATCAACTATATTAGAGTGGAATGCAGTCTCCTCTACTTATGATCAGAGCCTCAACGTTTAGCCCTCCTTGTCACGTATTAGAACATTATCTGTTTCTCTTCAAGATGTATATAAACACGAGTATGCAGAATACGATACTGAGTACACTGACCCTAGCTACATCTCAGTGACGGGACGCTGTAAAATTGTAGAAGTGCTTGGCACAAGAGACTCGGTTTAATTAATTTTGTGATATGAGTTAACCAGAAATATGTGATTGACATTCATGCAACTCCTAGGCGACCCTCTGTCGTGTGGGGGGGGGGGTGTTGGAACATGAATGGGGTTACAATGATTATTATGTGTATATGTAATGTTTATTATCTTTTCATAAAATTTTTATATTGCTTTATATTTGCAGATAATGAGCTATAATCAGTAAATGGATGACTTTATATTTATATTTATATATGTGCAGCTCGTTATATTGTTTTTTAGCTTATGTGTTAGGATGTCTATAAAATGGTTGCCTACAGTTAGTCCATTGATTGTCACACTTCTGTAATTTATCGCTGTCCATCATCATGTCGCTCGTTATGATGCCGCTCTTCTGATGCTGCAGTTGTCCTCGTAGCTATCACGTGATCGTAGGGCGGGGTGTCCTCACCTCCTCTGAGAGTCTAGTCTGCTGGAGACTCGCTTGCTGTTGGACAGATTGTCTGTCTCATTATTCCTTGTTAGATTCTTGTAGAAACTTTTTCCTGGTACATTGTATAGACCTAGTGACTTTTCGACGTTTGTATCTGAGGGTTGTGTGTACACATTAGACATCTCTGAGTATTCTCAGTCCCGAGCTTAGCCTTCTGTCATATTTTTGTACTGGTTTCTGTGTATTGGCACAGTCGTGTTTTTCCTACTGCTGAACATAGATTCAGTTTTTATATATGGGAGGTTTGTGGAGGATCTGCTGATTGGTCCCTATTAGTGTCGTTATATTATTTCCTCCCTGTTCCTGATTCTGTGTCGCACGTCGCTTGATATTGCATTGCTATTGGGCTTAAGCATTCTTTGTTGTTCAAGCAGAACTGTTGGTGTTGGCCAGGCGGTCAAGAAGTTAGTTTATTTGAGGGACTTTGTCAGTCCTTGTTTAGTTTATTAGAGTCTTGAGACATAGCTAACTACTATAGAGCACTTACACGCATACACACACTGTGTACATATTTTGTTAATATCTTATTATTAAATGTTATCATGTCCTGTCCGTACTAAGTAATTAATAAAAGCGATATGTGCTTTCAGCACAATAATATTGAAACTCGAGTGATTGATTTTTATTTGATTGCTCTGTTAAATTAATTTAATTTGATAATATACCTCTAGACAACTTATAGACTTAATAAATTTATTAAATTTTAATTTCTCTAGTTAGTAGCCTACCAGTTGTAATCCTAAAGCGCTAATGAACCATACTGAATTTTAATGGATAATTGGACAAGGATACTGACTACTTGTTACGAAAACCCAGTAACAGGCTGGATGCTAGAAGGGCAGTCCTTTCTAGTATTCACTGGAGATCTCTAAGCTTTTAGAATCGCGTTTTTTGTAACAGTCATAAACTTAATGGGCTTCCACTGTCATAAACTTAATGGGCTTCCACTGTCATAAACTTAATGGGCTTCCACTGTCATAAACTTAATGGGCTTCCACTGTCATAAACTTAATGGGTTTCCACTGTCATAAACTTAATGGGCTTCCACTGTCATAAACTTAATGGGCTTCCACTGTCATTATCTTAATGGGCTTCCACTGTCATTAACTTAATAGGCTTAAACTGTCATTAACTTAATAGGCTTAAACTGTCATTAACTTTCCCTCAAACAAAAAGCTGCTTAATCAAAGACTTATTTTCTTAGTCTACACAGCAGCATCTCCAACGAGTATCATATTATTCAACACCTGCCCCTCTAGCATCATTATCAACACCTGCCCCTCTGATCATATATCAGCACCTGCCCTCTAGCATCATATATCACACCTGCCCCTCTAGCACATATTATAGCACCTGCCCCTCTAGCATCATATCAGCCCCTGCCCTCTAGCATATATATCAGCACCTGCCCCTTAGCATCTATATCAGACCTGCCCTTAGCACTATATCACACCTGCCCTCTAGCATCATATATCAGCACCTGCCCCTCTAATCATATATCACCCTCCCCTCTAGCATATAATCAGCACCTGCCCCTCTAGCTCATCATATATAGCACCTGCCCTCTAGCATTATATAAGCACCTGCCCCTTAGCATCATATATCAACACCTGCTCCTCTAGCATCATATATCAGCACCTGCCCCTCTAGCACCATATATCAGCACCTGCTCCTCTAGCACCATATATCAGCACCTGCCCCTCTAGCATCATATATCAGCACCTGCCCCTCTAGCATCATATATCAGCACCTGCCCCTCTAGCATCATATATCAGCACCTGCCGCTCTAGCATCATATATCAACACCTGCCCTTAGCTCATATATCACACCTGCCCCTCTAGCATCATATATCAGCACCTGCCCCTCTAGCATCATATATCAGCACCTGCCCCTCTAGAATCATATATCAACACCTGCCCCTCTAGCATCATATATCAACACCTGCCCCTCTAACATCATATATCAGCACCTGCCCCTCTAGAATCATATATCAACACCTGCCCCTCTAGAATCATATATCAACACCTGCCCCTCTAGCATCATATATCAACACCTGCCCCTCTAGCATATATCAACATCTGCCCCTCTAGCATCATGTATCAACACCTGGCCCTCTAGCATCATATATCAACACCTGCCCGTCTAGCATCATATATCAACACCTGCCCTTCTAGCATCATATATCAGCACCTGCCCCTCTAGCATTATACATCAAGAACTGCCCCTCTAGCATCAACTATCAACACCTGCCCCTTTAGCATCATATATCAGCATCTGCCCCTCTAGCATCATACATCAACACCTGCCCCTCTAGCATCATATATCAACACCTGCCCCTCTGGCATCATATATCAACACCTGCCCTCTAGCATCATATATCAGCACTTGCAACTCTAGCATCATATATCAGCACCTGCAACTCTAGCATCATATATCAACATCTGCTACTCTAGCATCATACATCACCTGCCCCTCTAGCATCATATGTCAACACCTGCCTTTCTAGCATTATATATCAGCACCTGCCCTCTAGCATCATATATCAGCACCTGCACTCTAGAATCATGTATCAGCAAATGCACCTCTAGCATCATATATCAACACATGCCCCTCTAGCATCATATATCAACACCTGCCCCTCTAGTATCATATATCAACACCTGCCCTCTAGCATCATATATCAACACCTGGCCCTCTACCATCATATATCAACACCTGGCCCTCTAGCATCATATATCAGCACCTGCCCCTCTAGCATCATATATCAACACCTGCCCCTCTAGAATATATTAAAACCTGCCCCTCTAGCATCATAAAGCAACTCCTGCCCCTCTAGCATATATCAACACCTGCCCCTCTAGCATCATAAAGCAACACCTGCCCCTCTAGCATCTTATATCAGCACCTGCCCCTCTAGCATATATCAGCACTTGCCCCTCTAGCATCATATATCAACACCTGCCTCTCTAGAAATATATCAACACCTGCCCCTCTAGCATCATATATCAACACCTGCTCCTCTAGCATCTTATATCAGCACCTGCCCCTCTAGCATATATCAGCACTTGCCCCTCTAGCATCATATATCAACACCTGCCTCTCTAGCATATATCAACACCTGCCCCTCTAGCATCATATATCAACACCTGCCCCTCTAGAATCATATCAACACCTGCCCCTCTAGCATCATATATCAACACCTGCTCCTCTAGCATCATATATCAACACCTGCCCCTTTTAGCATCATTTTATAAAGCACCTGCCCCTCTAGCATCATATATCAACACCTGCGCGTCTAGCATCATATATCAACACCTGCCCCTCTAGCATCATATATCAGCACCTGCCCCTCTAGCATCATATATCAACACCTGCACGTCTAGCATCATATATCAACACCTGCACGTCTAGCATCATATATCAACACCTGCCTTTCTAGCATCATATATCAACACCTGCCCCTCTAGCATCATATATCAACACCTGCCCCTCTAGCATCATATATCACCTGCCCCTCTAGTATCATATATCAGCACCTGCCCCTCTAGCATTATATATCAACAACTGCCCCTCTAGCATCATGTATTAACACCTTCCCCTTTAGGATCATATATCAACACCTGCCCTCTAGCATCATATATCAACACCTGCGCGTCTAGCATCATATATCAACACCTGCCCCTCTAGCATCATATATCAACACCTGCCCCTCTAGCATCATATATCAACACCTGCCCCTCTAGCATCATATATCAACACCTGCCCCTCTAGCATCATATATCAACACCTGCCTCTCTAGCATCATATATCAACACCTGCCCCTCTAGCATCATATATCACCTGCCCCTCTAGTATCATATATCAGCACCTGCCCCTCTAGCATTATATATCAACAACTGCCCCTCTAGCATCATGTATTAACACCTTCCCCTTTAGGATCATATATCAACACCTGCCCTCTAGCATCATATATCAACACCTGCGCGTCTAGCATCATATATCAACACCTGCCCCTCTAGCATCATATATCAACACCTGCCCCTCTAGCATCATATATCAACACCTGCCCCTCTAGCATCATATATCAACACCTGCCCCTCTAGCATCATATATCAACACCTGCCCCTCTAGCATCATATATCAACACCTGCCCCTCTAGCATCATATATCAAACACCTGCCCTCTAGCATTCATATATCAACACTGCCCCTCTAGCATCATATATCAACACCTGCCTCTCTAGCATCATATATCAACACCTGCCCCTCTAGCATCATATATTAATACTTGTCTCTGTTTTTTTTCCGTCAAGTGGCAGCTGGAAGGAATTTCCTGATCTTAAGATAGTACAAATCTTTAGCTATAACTCGGGTATTTTAACATCTTATTCACAACAGTAGGATACAGACAAGAGGAGTGTAGCAACACAAGCAACAACACTCCTCACCATCTATTAAGTAATATACTCAAGTTCTGGGAATAAAGGTCTGAAAAAATATATATATTGGTTTAATGTTTGGTAGGCAAGAGTTATGACTTGCTATCTGGGTTCTGGGGGCTCGATACTCTGTCTGGTGTTTCCTCACTCTGCTTGAGCCAGAGTATTAAAAATGCTAAAAAAGTAATCAGTTACATGGCAGAATGCGCTTTAAAAAACATACAAAAATTAATACTGTCACACTAAATGTATTTAGCAATATAATTTTTAGAAAAGTTATAGAATTAAAATTATAATTATAATCATAGCTAAGCGCTGAACCCACAAGGGTCATACAACATATCATTAAAAGATTCCCTTAAAATTTCCCCAGAACCTCATACGGGTTCTCTGCTAATAATTCAGTGGTCAACAATTTTTGAAAAGTTGTCTGTTTCTTAAATGAGATTAGTTAATTCTTGTGTATTTTATGTCCTGAATCCAAACATCACCTTGAAAAATACTTATTGGTTATAGACTTAAAGATACGAGACATGTAATATTTGATTATTTTAATATAACGTACAATATATGTCAGTAGTATGTTTTAAACTCTAATCCGTACCTACTCTCGGCCTTTTTGCTTGACGTTTATAGTGGGCTGAAGAATCATCTCTCGCCAGTGTCCAGCAATAGTCTGCAAGTATTCTTGTGCCCCATTTGCCCTGGTACTATTTTTCCATGGTTAATATCTTGGTGAAACCTTTCACCATGTTCGTCACTAACTGCCCCACAGTTCGCTGGCAAGAAGTCTAAATATGCCAAAAAAGTAGATTTTAAGTGACATGTTGCACCCCAAGTTCTTGTAAGCTTTAATGAGATTTTCCATCAGCTGCTAGGAGATTGCACTGTTGAAGACGAGAGCCTAGCGGCTCTGCCTTATTTCTGGATAGTTGCAGATCCCTGACAAGGTCATGGAGTTCCTCTTTTGTCATGAGATGTGGCCTAGAGGAGTGTGCTTCATCGAAGTTTCGGTCACTCTGTAATCCAGCACTGTCATCCTTCTCTTCTTCCTCCTCACCACTTTCTTCATCTGACTCGAAGGATACCAAAGTTGGTGCATCAGGAACAGGTAGACCTTCTCCATGTGGAACTGGGCGAATAGCTGATGGAATGTTTGGATATTCGATGAACCCCTTTTTTTTTTTTACTTTTGACAAGCTCTTTTGTACTGGGGGTACCATGCAGAAATAACAATTGCTTGTATGGTCTGTTGGCTCCCGCCATGTCACTGGCACAGCAAAAGACATTCCTTTCCTCTTCCTGTTCAACCATTGGCGAAGGTTAGTAGCACAATTGTTGCAGCATATGTGTGGAGCAAAGTTCTCATCCTGCCACCAATCATGCATCTAAAATATAAGTGATATGCCTATCTAACCATAGCAGATATACGGTGCTTCTGTGATGCAAAGGTCACCTCACCACAAGTGTAGCAGAAGTTGTCTGCACTATTCACACAAGTACGAGACATTTGAAAAAAGAAAATTAGAAGATAAGCAGAAAATTTATTAATTTATCAGTATAACACAGAGCATGACAGCTAAGCAGAAGTATTAATATCATTCAGTAGGAAAATAAAATTATTATAATATGCCTCACATGCATATCAACAGCTTGCTCAGTGAATATTTATAAGTTTAAAAAGTGTTTGGCTAAGAAAATCACCTACCTTTCACCTCAAAATTTAAACTTGCACAGCACAACCACCTTCTATTACTGCTGGAACAATAATGAAGGTCAGTGAACCTGTGAGTGTGGTAAGAAACACACTGCCGCAAGCCTGTTAGACCTGTTGTGACACGTAGATGTATGTTAAAAAGTAGAGCTAACAAACAATTTTAACCATGATATTCATTATTAGTGACTTAAAATTAGTTGGAAATTGCTACTCTGGTCTCTGAAGAATTTTGGTTGTTGACCAGTGGAACCTCGAGTTAGGCAAAAAGTAGTAAAAGTCCAGCAATCAGGGAGCTAAACCTGGAATTGTTGGTTGTCCAATTTTTTTTTTTGCAGATTTATTATCCATAAGTGCCCCGGATATAGGCCCCCATAACTCCCACTAAGGCCGAATTTACAAAGGGGCGATCTTGCTTTACAAATGTACGAACTTTTTTTCCTATATGTTATTCGAGGTGGTAGAGATAAAAGAATACAATATTGTGTATGTGGACTTCCGTAAAGCCTTTGATAAGGTTCCACACAGGATACTGATTAACAAAGTAGCGGTAGATGGTATAGGAGAAATTATCTCCTGGACTGAGGCCTGGCTGACCGACAGGCAACAGAGTTTGTATTAATGGGGATAAATCAGAATAAGGACACATTACGAGTGGTGTGCCACAGAGGTCAGTACTAGGATCTTTGTTGACAATCGACATGAACGGCATGGACGAGGGTACAAATAATGACGCTAAAATAAGTCGTAACTTTTTCAATCCATTACATCCCAGTCAGTTTTATAAAACAATATAAAAAATTTCTGATTACAACACTGGGAAAGCCACAGGAGGGACCTGAATAGGTTGAGGTTGTGGTCAGAAAAGTGGCAGATGCAGTTCAATGCTGACAAGTGGAAGGTTCTAATCCTAGGAAAGAAAATAACTATGACACTCAGATACACTAAATAATGAAGATCTTTGTTAAAGTGAATGCGAAAAAGATTTAGGAGTTCTGGTTAGCAGAAATTAAAAACCAAGACAACAGAGCATAAGTGTACACATTAAAACTCATAAAATTCTGTTTCACATCAAGAAGCATAAATTATAAGAGTCCAAAGTCACACTTCAGCTTTATACAATATACCTTTCGTAAGGGCACTTGTAGATTATGCTGCTTAATTCTTGCATCCATATTACAGAATAATAGACATAATCACGTGGAAAATATAAAGAGAAGGATGATATCGTGTATTAGAAACCTTTCCTACGAAGACAGGTTGAAAGGCACGGAATTTGAACTCGCTGGAAAGGCGAAAAACTGGGAGAGACAACTTTGAACTGTAGAAATGGAAAACAAGAATAAATAGAGTGGACGTAAATAGCATAATGTAGAATGTCTATATCAAGACAATGGATTCAAATTGGAGAAATTTAAATTGTAAATGAGTGGAACAAACTAGCAGGTAGCGTCACTGAGGCAAGAACTTTCCGTAGTGGCAAATATAGGATGGATGGATGGGCATAGGAGCAGGTGTGGGTGTGATTAGCAGTTGACCAATAGGCAGTAGCAGTAGACCAATAGGCAGTAGCAGTAGACCAATAGGCAGTAGCAGTAGATCAATAGGCAGTAGCACTTGACAAATAGGCAGTAGCACTTGACCAATAGGCAGAAAGACGACCAATGGCATAGCCCTTGCCAATAGGCAGTAGCACTTGACAATAGGCAGTAGCACTTGACCAATAGGCAGTAGCACTTGACCAATAGGCAGTAGCACTTGACCAATAGGCAGTAGCACTTGACATTGGGCAGTAGCACTTGACCAATAGGCAGAGTTGACAAATGGGCAGTAGAAATTTGGACCAATAGGCAGTAGCACTTGACCATGGGCAGTAGCACTTGACCAATAGGCAGTAGCACTTGACCAATAGGCAGTAGCACTTGACCAATAGGCAGTAGCACTTGCCCAAAATAGGCGTAGCGTTGACCAACAGGCAGTAGCAGTTGACCAACAGGCAGTAGCAGTTGACCAACAGGCAGTAGCAGTTGACCAACAGGCAGTAGCAGTTGACCAACAGGCAGTAGCAGTTGACCAAATAGGCCTACTGCTCGTGTTCCTTCTGTATTCTAATATATTTTGAAAGGTTCAGAGCAATCGAAAATGGCTTTAAGCGACAAAGGATTAACGTATATAGATTTTTTTAGCCATAACCTCGCTATATGAATATTTAGGTAGAAAGTCTAAACGTTTGTTTTCTCAGAAATGGAAATAATTTTTGGCCAACGTAAACTCAGGAAGATTTGTGATGACTACGATATAAGTATTCTTAGTTCATAATTTGTAAGATCTCTTATTCATAAATTTAAGTCTGTAGGATAAAAAGATATATGAGCGGTGAAACAAAATCTTACAGGTTTTTAATATATTCTTTAAGTAATATACAATGTTAAAGTCATTGCACATTGCTACAAAATGTACATTAACAATATGCTACAACTAATAAATAAATTATATACACACAATATAAATTATATATATATATATAAGTAGTAGTACTGATTTCTACAGTATGGCTTCCTCCTCTCAGCGGTCCCCCAGTATGGCTTCTTCCAAAAAGGCCTTCTACAGAGTGGCTTCCTCTGAGTGGCTCCTTTTCACACCTATATGCTAATGACCTTTTTCACACCTATATGCTAATGACTTTGACCACACCCACGACCCCACCACGACCCCCACCCACGACCCCCACCACGACCCCACCCATGACCCCTCCCACGACCCCCACCCACGCCCCCCGCGCCCCCCCCGCCCCCCCGCCCTAACGCCGACCCCCACACCCGCCGCGCCCTCGCGCTTGCCCGCGCCCTCACGCCCGCCTGCGCCCGCCCGCACCCCTCGCGCCCGCCCGCGCCCCTCGCGCCCGTCTGTCGCGCCCGACCGTGCCTTCTGCTGCGCCTTCTGCAGCGTCGTCCGAATCGCCCCCGCTCCCCGAACTTTTTTCCGATTTTTTACAAATTTTTTTTGAATTTCATTTTATTGTGCTCTCCACTTCCTCGAATCAAGTTTTTTGGATTGCCCCTCCCACTTTCACCCCCACCCCAAATTTTTCTCGAAATTCTTATGATCTCCTCGGATCAAGTTTTTTTTAGATTCCCCCCTCTGAGGGTAAGCTTTCAAAATGGACTCCCACTTTCACCCCCCCTTCCCAAAATTTCTCCTCCATCTCCTTGGATCAAGTTTTTGGGTACCCCTCCTTCCACCCCCAAAATTTCTCCTCCATCTCCTTGGATCAAGGGTTTTCTCGATAATACAAAGACTCCATCTCCTCGGATCAAATTTTTTTTTGGATTTCCCCCTCTGGGGGTAAGCATTCAAATGAACTCCCACTTGCATCTCAAATTCCCTGCTCCAATTCCTTGGATCAAGGTTTCCCCTCTGGGGGTAAGCATTCAAATGAACTCCTCCTATGGGGCATGGTACTCTCTCATACTACTGGGTCTAAACAAGTGGGACGTCACCCCACTCTATGTTTACTCGGAGCGGTCAGTGACCTTCACGTGATGACTCAACACATACAGCTGAATCTTGTAGACTTCCCCCTAATGTCAGTGACGTCACGTGATGACCCCACACACACACAGGCTGAATCATTGTCCGACATCCCCTACCCATTTCATATACACACAAGTACGGAAAACAATTATCACTCTTAACCAGGATACCCCATCATAAATTTCAACAATTTTTTCGTTAATACCCACAACAATCACAATTTCCTACACAAAAGACAACACAACGTCTTGACAATTTTCTCTGTTTTAAAAAACACTCTACATTTCGATCAGAAAACATCTCACCACAACACTTTTAAGCACTTTTCGATTAAATTCACTAGTCACAATTTTACATATTACGAATTTAATACGAACCACAAATCTCGACCTCACATTACCTTTGAACACCTTCAAACACTCTCATAATCATTTGAATACTCACAAAAAAAACGCTTTTGAACTCTTATTCACACAACAACTGTAAATAACTTCCAAAATATCCATTTTGAATTCTCCCACATCTAAGATTCGACATCTCTAATTTTATCTGACACTTAAACATTTGCATCTAAATTACAACTCATCCCGCAAACTCCAGTTCACCTCGCTCAGTATCCAGACTTCACAACATTATCACCAAAAGCTAACTCAAACAATTTTACTTTGTACAGCACCAAAAAAACACCATCAATTACCTTTGAATACTCCAAAAACATCATTCGAACACAACCCACAATCACCTCTGAATACTCCGGAACACCTCGAAAGAACACATCCTTCACGCAACAAGTTGAACCCTTCAAAAACTTACCTTTGTGACATGATACACTCACAGACTACCATTTGTAGTACTCCCAATATACAAACAACCTGAGAGCGAATCACATCTACTAAAATACAGCACCACCATGAATACACTTAACAAAAACATAACCACACCAACAAATCTCCATAAGAACTAGATCTCAACAACAACCACCACTTGCATTAATACAGCTCAACTCATAGTACCTCAACAAACCACCCTCGAAAACACAACCGGAACATTACTCATGCCCCCACCAACACCAACAACCCCAAACAACACCCGACACTACAGTCCCCAAATTTTCCTCGTTTACACGTAATATCGCATCAGTAAAAATCACAACAACAACAACCCACAATACTTTATAATCAAACCCAAACTCTTCCAACCAACAAACAATCAAGAATCCGAACAACACCCAAGCAACACCCACTTAAACATCTTTTTCGGTCTCTCCTAGTTCTTAATAGACCAACACCCACAAACACCTCACAGTCATAGCACCCAACCAACCAATTCGCCAAGACCAACCCACAATCACTGCCACAACCACCACAACAACCCCACCCACATCCCCACACAACCCAACAAACACCCACATCAACAGACCACAACTTATAAATCACTTTTCAGCATCCTCTAGTATCCGACGAACACCAACACAATAGAACACAGCCACATCACTCACAACTCACAACAACCCACAATTTTTTTCGTCGTTTTAATCCAACCAGAAAAAGATCTCATCAACCTGAACCACATTATAGAACATCTTTTCGGCGAATCTCTCAGTTTCGACAACACCCACACCCGTCAGACACCCCAACCCACAACACCCAACAACCCACATCGCCCACAACAACAACAACACACTTATAACGCGTCTTTCTGGTATCGAGAAACTCTATTTCGCTCCAACTACGCACAAGCCCACTAACATCCCGACAATACCCACAAGATTTTTATCTCCTCGTTATTAACTAATATTACATTCAGAAAAAGGTCACATAACATCAACAACCACAACTTATATCCACTTTTTCTGGTATCTCTCTGTTTTCGACTTACCATTTTTTTAAAAAAAAAAACCCACAACCCTTCTCACTCACTTTACCAATTTCTTCCATTCTCAAAGTTTATTCGATTCACACACACACACACATTTCTGCTCTCCACTTCTTTTTACTGAGAAACATTAAATTGATCTATATACACATTCCTCTGCTCTAGCACTATAGTTCTATTCCAACAAATTTCGTACAAACACACTGCAATAAGACTCCCCATCCATAATACCCCATCTCCGTGTATCTCACATAAATTTGATATTATATCTCACAACAACTAATCTTCACTACCCAACTACTGCGATGTTTCCTACATGCCATCCATTTCTTTTCCAATATAACATAACTTCAATTCTAATAATTTCTTTTAAAATAATCACAACAATACCATTTTATTTTAGTAAAATCCCCCCCCCTCCCCATAATTATTAAATTTCTATACAACCCCCTCCCCATACCCTCTCCATCTCACCACCCCATCTTCCCACTATCACCTCTTCTGAACACACACAGTAAATCACATTGCACATCCAAAAATGCATCTCATCACCCTTCACAAAATCCCAAATGTGTGATATCTTATGTGAGTGGGTTATAGATATCGTCTGTAAATCGTCTTGATGGTGGTGATCTTACGATATTTTGAGATATAATAGGATTTGAAACAAGTAACTACCTCATCGTTAAGTAAAAATGAAAGCAAAAGTGGGGTGTAACGTCCGCTGATGCCAAGAAAACGCAGGATGAGTGTGAATCATGGAGGAATCCCTATCATGCTTGTAATGTGTTTGGTGGTAGTGAGAGGAGTGTATATAGATATTGTAAGGACTATTTGGTGATTGTTATTTTCTAATTAATGTGTGAATGTCTTAATAACAATGAAGCGTTTCTCGATCTTAGCGTTTTGATGTGAGCGGGAAAACTTCCTTGGTTATAGTGATTTGAGGTAGATTTCTATAAAATGGGTAGTTGGGGTGTTGATCTTAAGTAAATCTCAAGGCTATTTTTCGTGTTTGTTTGGGCAGTATTCGGTGCTATTAATAAGCGTAGTCGAATCAGTGTGTGTTTTGGAGTAATCAAAGGAATTCTGATGAGAGGTGTAGATTCTTGAATGTGTTCAAATGAAGTTTTTGAGTATCAAAGGTAATTGAATGTTGTACAAAGTAAAGTTTTTGTGTACAACATACCAGTGTGTGAGTGTGTTGTAGTGATTCATGTAATTATGGTTATGTGAATATTCAAGTTATGTTTCCAGTTGTTGTGATCCTGGTTGTAAGTGTTTTCGTATTTGTTTGCAATGCGAGATCCAAATAAGGTGGTATTTTTTTTCGACTGATTATTCAAAACTGAAATTTAATTAGATTGTTCTTTTTTTATTGCGCTCATGTTTATATAATAGTCCAGTGGTTGAGTGGGATCGTCATTGTAAGAGTGATTTGAGGGATTTGTGTGAAAATGGGAGTTTAGTCTTTTATGTTGAACTTATTTTATGGTGATTTTGGAGAGTTTTGAACAGTATTCAGAGGTGTTTTAAGTAGTATTCAGTGGTGTAAAATGGGGAGTTATTCAAAGGAGTTTGTTGGAAGTTTTATGAATGTGTTTTCAAATTATGGTTTTTGGAGAGTAAACAAAGGTAACTGGATGGTTTGTCATAATATGTGATTTACAAAGTAAAAAAGCATGGGTGTGTGTGAGGGTGTGTTAGTGTTAGTTTTTGGTAAAATGAGTCTTCACTAAGCGTCCTCTAATGTTAGAATGACAGTTAGTTAATTTTTGATAATGAGTTGTAAAGTCCTGTAGACTGAGGGAGTAGTATGTGGAATGAGTCTTGAAATTTTCAGTTCTAATGAAATCCGCTTGCGAAAGTGATCAGATAAATTTAAGGAACTGATGAATCTTATTATGTGAGTAATCAAATATGATATTTAGGAAGTGCTTCAGTGTTTTTTTATATTTTTTTTTTTTATTTTTTTTTTATTTTTTGATTTTTTTTTTTTTTTTATTTTTATTTTTTATTTACTTTTATTTATTTTTGCGTATATATTTGTCTTGGAGAAAATGTTTCAAAGGTGTTATGTGAGTATTCAAATGATTATGAGAGTTCTTCTAAGTAATCTTTGGGGATGATTCTGTAAGTGATATTGATAAAGGTTGTGGATGAGAGAATATTCTTAAGAATATTGAGAAAAGGTGGTCTCAAGTGATGTATGAGAAGTGATTTGTGAATAGTGGTTCGAAGTAACGTGATGTGTGTGTATGTGTATTTGTGTGTGAGAGTGTGTTGTGTGTTGCTGTGGTGTGTGTTTGGTGGTGTGTGTGTGTGTGTTAGGTGGTCGCATAGAGTTTTGTGAATATACATTGGTACAAGTGATTTTAGAGATTGAGATTCTTGGTGATGACATGCCTTCTGTGCGAATGTGACAATGTGATTCTCTATGGTGTGTGTGTCAGAAGAAGGTGTGTTGGTATATGGGGGGTGAGAGGGAGAGAGGGTAAATGGGGAGGGTTGTAATAGAAATTTAATAAAATATGGGGGGTGGGGGATTTTACTGAAAATAAAAGGTAATGTTGTAACGTATTTTAAAAAGACATTACAGAAATGGAAAAGTTTATGATATATTGTAAAATAATAGGATTGTAGTAGAAAACATATCGCAGTAGTTGGGTAGTGATGATTAGTTTTGTTGTGAATATAATAACAATTATGTGGATACTAGGAGATGGGTATGGATGTAGGATTTTATTAGAATAGTTTGTAATGTAAGAGATGTGTAATAACATTCTTAAGATTCAGTACAAAAGAAGGAGGGAAAAATTAGATCGAATTAGATTGTGTAATAAATTTGTATAGTGATGAGGGGTTGTGGTAAAGTAGTTCCTAACTAGAAGATACCAAAAAAAGTAGGTTATAAGATGGTGGGATTGTTGACATGTGACTTTTTCTGATGAAATTATTAAAACGAGAAAACAATAGTGGGTAGTGGGTGTGTGGGTTGTGGATGCTTGGCGAACTCGAGATACCGAAACAGCGAGTTAAAAGTGGTTTCTTTGAAGTGACTAGTTTTCATCTATTAAAAATATTTAAAACGGTAGAAAAAAATTGTGGGTTGTGGTTTTGTGGGTTGTGAGTTGTTGAGTGATGTGGGTATTGTGATGTTGTTCGACTAGAGATCTGAAAAAGTGTATATAAGTAGTGTGTTAATTTGATGTGGGTGTGTTGGGGCGTGTGGGTGAAGTGGGTTTGTTGGGGTGTATGTGTTAGGGTGAGGGGTCTAATGTGGGTTGATCAGCTGCTGATTTACTAGAGGTCGCTAGCGATGATGAGGGTAGATGAGTGGGTTTCTAGTGGTTGATCTGTTTGTGTTCGTCGATACTCAGCAAACTACCGAGAGTAAAAAGCTGTTATAAGTGGGGTAGTTTGGGGTGAAGTGGGTTGAGTGTTGTTGGACGTTTTGGGTGATGTGGTGGGGGCTGAGTTGTCGAACTAGAGTTGTTGAAAAGTGATTATAATTGTAGGTTGTTGTTGTTTGTTGTCTGTTTGTTGTCTGAGAGTTAGTTTAGTATTGATAGGTGAACTTTGTGAATGAAAGTAGTATAAAAAAACGCAGAAAAATTGTGGGGTGTGGTGATGGTGGGTTGTTTGGTGATATTTTGGGATTGGTGATGAGTTGTGTGTGTGTGTTGTGGGTGTTGCGATCATAGTTTATGGAGGATTTTGGGTAATGTTTTTGATTGTATACAGGGCTTTTTATAGTAGTATTCCGTGGTGATATTTGTGAGTACTCAAATGGTGTCTTGAGGTCATTCAAAGTTTTTTTGAAGCGGTGTCAATGATGCTGCATGAGAAATTACAGAATGGTCTCCGGGAGTAAACATAGGTTATATTGGGTGGTTGAATTCGAATGATGTTCTTATTGAGAGTTTCAAAGGTAAATGATGGTTTTTTTGGTGCATGTACAACAAAGTAAAAATGAAAGAGTATTATTTGTGATAACACACACACAGACACACCACCACGAGGACTGAGGGAGGGAGTTTGGGGGATGAGTTGTAATTTAATGAAACGTATAAGTTCACGATAAATAGAGAGATGTCGAATCTTATTAGCGGGAGTATTCCAGACAATACATAATATGGAAGTCTTTATCAGTGTTGTTTGTGAAATAGTTCAAAAGGTATTTTTGGAGGAGTATTCTAAATGATATTATTAGAGTGTATTGCGAAGGTGTTCAAAGTAAAGTGAGGTGGTGTGTATTCGAATTAAACTTTCGCGTAATATTTAAAATTATGAGACTAAAGACTTAATCTGAAAAGTCTTATTAAGTTTTGTGGTGGAGTTGTTTGCCTGATTGAAATAGTTAAAACGAGAAAAATGTCAGACGAGGTGGTTGAATTTTGTGTGAAGAAATTGTGGATTGATGTGGGTATACAACGTAAAAAATAGAGAAATTATTAAGGAGTTTATACCTGGCGGCTTAAGAGTGAACAATGTTTTTCCCATGTTGTATATGAAATGTGAATGGGGAAGTCCTACCAAGATCAGCCAGTTGTGTGAGGGGTCATCACGTGACGTCCACTGAAAAGGTTGAAGTCCGACAAGAATCAGCCTGTAATGTGTGAGGTCATCACGTGACGTCGCCTGACCGCCTGAGTAAACATAGGTGGGGTTACGTCACACTGTTTTAGCCCAGTAGTACGAGAGAGAAGGGGCGCATGCCCCATAGGAGGAGTTACGATTTGAATTGCTTCTCCCCCACTCACTGCAGGTGAAACTCTTACGTCTGTCATCCCAAGGAAGCATTGATGTCATGGTCTATCCGTGAATTTGAGATGCAAGTGGGAGTTACCAATTGAATGCTTACCACCAGAGGGGGAATCCAAAAAAACTTGATCCGAGGAGATGAGAGAAATTTTGTGGGAGGAAGGAGGGGTACCCAAAAACTTGATCCAAGGATATGGAGGAGAAATTTTGGGAAGGGAGGGGCGAGAAAGTCGGAGTCCATTTTGAAAGCTTACCCTCAGAGGGGGGAAGCCAAAAAATATCTGATCCGAGGAGATCAAAAGAATTTCAGCAAAATTTGGGTGGGGGTGGACAGTGGGAGGGGCAATCCAAAAAACTTGAATCGTGAGAAGAGGAGAGCACAATAAAATGAAATTCATAAAAAATTTGAAAAAAATCGGACAAAAAATTCGGGGACATGTGGGCGGGCGAATCGGACGACGCTGCAGAAGGCGCAGCAGAAGGTGCTCGGCCCGGGGCGCGACGGACGTGGTCGCGAGGGCTGCGGGTGCGGCGCGAGGGCACGGGCGGGCGCGCGGGCATGGCGGGTGTGGGGGTCGGCGTGAGGGCGGGGGGGGGGGCGTGGGTGGGGGTCGTGGTTGGGGGTCGTGGGTGGGGTCATGGGATGGGGTCGTGGGTGGGGTTCGTGGGTGGGGGGTCTTGGGGTTGTGTCATGGGTTGGGTCGTGGTGGGGGTCGTGGTGGGGGTCGTGTGGAGGAGTCATGGGTGGGTGGGGGTGGGGGACGTGGGTGGGGTCAAGGTCACTAGCATATAGGTGTGAAAAGGAGACCACTCAGAGGAAGCCACTCTTAAATGCCTCTTTGGAAGAAGCCAAACTGGGGGGGGGGGGAGGGGGGGGTGTGGGACACGGCTGCGAGGAGAAGCCCAATCTGTAGAAATCAGTACTACTTATGTATATATAATAGATGTCGTGCCGAATAGGTAAAACGCGATTTCGCTTAGAGTAGCAACGCTCTATCTAAGCCGAATAAGTCTTAATACAAAAATTTGGTGTCACGCATAATATTCGCAAAAAACTTTCTGAACCTAACGAAAAAAATATATTTTATTCTGTATAGTTTTTTATTAAATTATTTAAACTTATCTCAAACATATTTTAGTTGGGTTAAGCTAAATTAAACTGTGCTTGTTATAATAAGGTCAGGTAAAGTTTATTAAGGTTCTTTTGGTACAAAATTATTATTTTTACGAGTTTATAATAAGGACAGTAAGTATTAAAGGTTCTTTTGGTACAATATTAAAAATTTTACGTTTATAAAAAGGTCAGGTTAATTTTTAAGGTGTACTTTTAGGATACAATGATGTTAATTTTCACGTTACTCATCAATGAAAAAATATATAATGGTTATACGTTATAACAGAAAATTATAAAAGGACATAATTTTAAAAAAAACGAGTTCTTGCTAATTGATCCAGTTTTACCGTTATTCGCAACGACATAATATAAGAGGGAGAAGAGAGAAGAAGACAGGGGTGAGAGAAAGAAGTAGAGAAAAGAGAGAGAGAGAAGAGATAGAGAGAGAGATAGAGAGAGAGAGAGCAGAGAGAGAGTAGAGAGAAGAGAGAGAGAGAGTGAGAGAGAGAGAGAGAGAGAGAGAGAGAGAGAGAGAGACCTGAAACTAATTTCTTATGTTCTCCGAACGTTACACCATCCTCATTATTAATCCAAAAAGCTCTCCTAGACCAGATGTACATGGCTACTGTCACTATGAGTACAACCACCCCAAAAAAAAACAAATTCTCCAAAGAGTCCATAGAATGCCTCACATCACATACTGACCTTCAGGAGAAAAAAAAAAAAGATTCAGTGATGCCAAGTCCAAGTATTCTGTATTTAGATATAAAAAATATTGTCCTCAACCTGCGCAATTTTCTTATCTTGTACAACGATGTGCAGGAACAAGGTTCACACTCACGATCATATGGGAATGAACCTACAGTTTACAGACCCGTCGTACACTAGAAGACACATTTGAAATTCAGAACATTGTATTTTCTTGTGGTGAAATGCTCCTTACCTCCAGATCCCAAAAATCCAACTAGGCGAGACAAAGTTAAACGACAGGACAGCTGTCAAGACTACATAGAAATCCTTTAAAGCTATTTCAGGTTCGATTCTAAGCTGTTGCATGTGAACTCCATGCTACGGAGGCACAAAAACCACAAAAATAAAACAATTATTGCAGCATTGCAGGTTAAAAAAAACTCTCTAAATGCCTCTCGTAATGCAGCTCATAATAAAAAATAATAAATAACGCATGAAGAGCAGTCAACATAAAAAGTGTGGCATTATCCTCTCTCCTGAACTGGAGAAGGGAAGAAGTAACTAGTTGGAATCATTCCTATCACTTATTCCCATGTCTTCCATGCCACTCAGTGTCTTCCATGCCACTCACATGTCTTCCATGCCACTCAATCATACCATCTGACTATTGTTACAATACAAGCCAACGACATGATTCTTGATACAAATGTTAAAATGGCTGAAGCTCTATAATTAGAGGTACCATGCAGGTTATTTCCCAAGAGACTTGCCTGATTAACTGCGATAGAAATATCTCGGCGGTGATAAATGAAGGAAACCTAAGACAGGAGTTAAAGTTAGATACATAATAGGCTACTGCATGGAACCGAATATCAGCAGGACTACTCACTGTGAGCAGCACTGACAGTATCAGCCCACGCTCAAGTACTCCAGTAATAACTATAATGCAGTGACAGTATCATAACTGAAGAATACAGTGAACCTCCCGCCGACTAACGGGGGATTCGTCTGTAAAAAACATGCATTTGTGATCATAGTGGTGCCTATGTGTATAAATATAACCTAATTGGATAATCTTAAACATCCAGCAAGAAAACCTTCCCATTCTCATATTAGAAAAAATTAGAGAGGTGCTTCTGAAGAAATGTTGAAACTTGATTAATATATGAGCCAGATATTAACGAGAGTGATTGTCTCTTCACCGAATATGAATTAGATAATGCATTAACTAAAGGTCGTATCAACTGCTCCTGGAGAGGATGGTTTAACCTATGATATTCTCAGAACTAAGGCAAGTGCCTGATAACCCTTCATTGGCACTGTATAATACCAGTTACATTGAGGGCGTTCTTCCTACTTCCTGGACCAAATAGTCTCAATGTGCTTATCCCCAAGCCCCAACAGCCTGATACATTTAGACCGATCTCCTTAACTAGTTGTCTTTGTAAAACTTTTGAAAGAATGATACTTAACAGACTGCACCATAGAATCAAACACCAACTTTCCCCCTACCTCTGTGGGTTCATGAAAGGTAAAAGTGTGCAGAACTGTATTCCACCTTTCTCACTGCACACACCTCTACTAGTTTTGCCACATTTCTTGATCTAAAAATCTGCATTTGATATTGCGAACTGAACCGTTATACTGCATGAACTAGCCAAAATGAATATTGGTGGTAGTTCACTCTGTTTGGATAATAGGATACCTGTCAAATAGAGTATCCTCTGTCCTCTACCAAGGTTTTAGAAGTGAGTCTAAAGAAATGTCTCTAGGTACACCGCAGGGAGGAGTTCTGAGTCCCATGCTATTTAATATTCTGATTAATGCTCTCCTAAATGCTCAATTGCATTATGTTTTATAACCTGCATGAACTATATCACTGTAGACAACAAGAGCATTTCACCCCTCCATGGACGATGTGTTCATTTAATATCACATACCTGCAAGTCCCTCCCAAGAAGCTCATTGCTAGTAATCCCTTCCTTAAATCACTTGTTAAAGCAACTGCTCAAGAAGAAATTTCTCACCTAGCTGGCAGTAATAAGTTATCACAAGTTATATACACTGATGGATCTAAACAGGAGTCCTATGGCAGGGCTGCATCTGCTCTTGTTGCCACCTCCCTAGTTAAGAATCGATAATAAACTTCTTGAACTAGGCATAAGAATTAACAACTGGACGTCTACACTGCATTCTGAATTGTTTGCAATCCCAATGGCGCTGAAGCTAACTTATGACACTGAGCTTGGCTATCATCATTACTGATTCTGTGTCATCACTGAATGCTCTTAACTCGTATAATGACTCCAACAACATGCTCATTCAAGAAGCCAGGTATAGATACTCAAAAATTAGGGACAAAGGAATTAATGTACAATTGGTATGGATCCCATCACACATTGGATTACTCCTTCATGATAAAGTTGATATGTTAGCCAAGAAGAGTACCCAGAAGGAGAATGTAGAATATAACTGTTGTATTTTCTGTGTCTAGCATTAGGAATAATATTAGGAGAGGTTTAAAATAATGAAAATGATTGTTATAACATGAACGTAGATAAATATATTTATGGAGCAACTATCAATGTGAACTGACTGATGTTGTAGTGGCCAGGCTTAGGCTTGGTTACAAGTACTTCTGGCAGTTTGGGAGAAACACACATGATGATCAAACTAAATGCAAATTATGTGATCACTATGTGCTTAATTGTCTACTTATTGAGGAATGCAGAGATAAACAGTATAATAACTTATGTGACATGTCAAGATATTAATGAAAATAAGATACCAGATATACTAAGCAAATTTCCTAAATTTGCTTGTAACTGTGGAGAAATTTTCTCCAGGAGGGGAGTATCAGCCCCCTTCAGCCCTGAGGGGCCCAGCCCTCTCAGAAGGGGCAAGCATCTTGTTTACTGCTACAGCGAGTAATTGATCCCAGATGCAGTACGAGTATGCGACGTGGTCAAGCGACCAACGCTCCTTGCAGTCCAGTGTTGCAAAGTGTAGTTTAATAAAAGACAGTCCATGTCTTACCTTAGCAGGGCAATTAAGGAAAATCCTGCTCCCACTTTATTACCATGGTAAAGATAGTGTACATTGCTTTTTTGTTTAAAGACAGAAAAGATTCAAGCATTTGCTTTGTTTCTTTGGGAGGAGTGGAAAGGAAATTTGTGGGATTTAGATGCGATAGGTATTGATGTAATTAAACCAACCCCACAAGAGTCCAGACTTATTACCAATTTTGGAACTGTCAAATTAAAGTTGGACAGTACGGGGTTTAGGTTACCATGGAAATTAAACCCCCACCAATCTGCCTAGAAATTTCGGGGTTTTCGGACAATGAAAGCACAAAAATGGGGCTCAGGAAAAATCCAGAGCTACTGCTGTTTGATAAGATCATACAAAAAACGTTGGAGAAAATTCATTGAGGAAGTAGTGAAGATTTTGAAGACACAAGCTATTATTTTCCGCCCCAGGGTCAGAAAAGATTCTAAAACCCACTCACTACGTGTTGTATTAATTCAGCGCCGTCAAAAAAAAGATGTGCAAGTTTAATGATTGTTGATGCCGGACCCCACAACGAAGCTTGGAGACGGCTTTGAAATTTCGCACAAACCCATATCCTCAGGGCTGTATTTCAAAGCTTTTTAAGAAGGCTACAAGAAATAGTAGAGATTATACTGATTTTTGGCCTAAAAACCCACATGACCCTCAAAGTCCTGTGAAAATTATCTTTTCAAATGGTATTGTTTGGTGCAACATCCTTCCTTCTTCTAAAAGCTATTTCTAATACACTTTTGAAGAAATTGAAAGTCCCTTCAAAGAATCTTAAAAAAAGTTTCTTGTGGACAATCTTAAAAGGGTACTGTAAAAAAAGGGAGGATTTGAAAATCCTTATCAGAGACTAAAAAGGGATAAAAAGAAGCAAATAGCCTCAAAGGGATGTGGATACAAAATAGTGCAATTGGGAACTTATCAAGAATTTTTCCCTAAGTGAAATTCCTGATTGCAACAATTGCGGGGATTAAAGGGAACACACAGGAAGATATTTTTAGTCTCAAAAAGAAAAAACAATAAATCATGGTACATACTAATTTGTTTACTGTCGGGAGGTTTTACAATGTTTTGTTCCTCTAGGACTGTCTCACAATTCCTTAAAAGGTAAATACTTATGAAAGTGCTGGAAGCTCAAAATTGGGGGGTGGAACTTCCCTTTAGAAATGGTCAAGCGGGGATGAATATCCGGGGAGTTTAAACAATTCATTAATTAAAATTTCCAGCAAATAGGTCAAGGCGAAACAAGTACACTTACAGGTTCTGTGATGCGTAAACCCAAGGTTATGGCGCTGTAGCTTACTTTGGATGCTGAAGGAAGTCCTAATTACTTAAAAGGCCAGGGTGCACCTTGAAGGCGAACGTACCACAAGGGAATGACAGCATATGTGGTACAAAACTAGCTGTATCTCAAAAAGTACTTGTCATCTCACTTTTGAAAAACCCGTGATTGGGTGATAATGAAGCAGTTCCCCAGGGGTTAAGAAAAATAAAGATTTAAAGTTGGTCTATGTACAGAAAGGTAGCGGAAATAAAAAGGATGAGAGAGATTATTTTTTCTCCAGTCTCTCCCCAAGAGAATCCAGCTGACTGTTTCCGTGGTGCCCACTAAAAAATTTGTGGATTAAATTATGGTCAGGACGAATGGTTCTTAAGAAAAAAAACTGGCCTCAGCAAAAGGCTACTTATGCCAGAAAAAAAAGTTGCTTGAACACAGAAAAAAGGGTTGTGTAAAATGCAGACAAATAGAAATGTCATTAATGGATTAAATACATCTTTGGGGAAAAATCTAGAGTTACAGTTTGTTTTTAAAATTTTATTAAGGAAGAAAACCTAATTATGAATATCTTTGAACCATTAATTTGGGTGAACAATCAGAAAGTTTTTTTCCTACAGAATTAAATTTCTGGAAACACAAGATAAACCCCCAAAAAAACCCTGTTAGTTAATTCTTTAGGACTTTATTCGACTCAAAAAAGATTATAAGATGCGGGGAAGAATTCTTTTTTTTCTTCATACCTAAAGAAGCCATACACCCAAATTGATCCCAAAAATTGGCTAAAAAAACTGATTTTTCAAACGCCCACAGTAACGTGTTTAAAGGTGGGGGAGTGACCCCTTTGTATTTAAAGAAATTCCTCTGGATCCCCCAAGGTCGACAAAGTGTGAAAAAACAAATAGGACTGTTTACTTGTCGTCATCGATTGCGGTTGTCAGTATCAGGTCCACCCCCATATCCCTCTGAAGAGTTTGTCATGTCATATTTGGGTGCGGGTAGATTACACTGGACCTTTTAAATTTTTCCAAAACAGTTGACAAAGTTTCCCATCAAGGTGTACATCTGTTTGTTCACTTGTGCTACAACTGGCGGGCATCTGAAGTAGCCATGAATGTCTGCTGAAACCCTTTTTCAAAAATTTTTCAAGGTTTGCAGCCGAAGGGGGTGTCCCAGATGTTATTTCAGCAATGAACGAAATTTGTTGTGGTGTGCTTATATAAGCAAGACTTTGACAAACAGAAGTACAAAAGATGCTGAATCAACGGTTGTGTTGGAGATACATTCCTCCTAAAATTTCCCTGGCAGGCGGATTTTTTGAAAGAATGATCGGCATTGTAAAACGTTTTTTTAAAGGAAAAAAATTTCATTTGTCAGAGAAACGACTAGAAAAAATTCCCCTCAGTTGTGATGAAATAGAAATAAGAGCAACAAAGACTCTAATTATGTTACCAATGTCTGGATAATTTAGAAGTGCTAAGTCCATTCATTTATCCAGGGCAGAAGGCTCGAACCCGTTCCTCCCCTGAAAGTAAAGGGGAAACATAGAGAATCCTACTTATTTACAAACCTGAGCAACTCGGACGTAAAATTAAAAAACCTTAAAAAATGATTGCGTTTGGAGAAATTTGGCGAGAAACTATCTCCCTCTGAGAGAAAATTTAGGAGCTGGTGTTCCCGAAAATCATAAGTCTTAAGAATGGGAATAGTGTTATTGAAATGTGGTCCCAGGTCCCGTGGCCACTTGGAAAATTTGACCATATATCTGATGCAAAAGAATCATCAGGACGTTGTGTTTTAACAAAGGTTGTATGGGAAAAAGCGGACAATAAATAAAATGGTGCCCTTAGAATTTCACAGTGTTTAAAAAAAAATTGTGATTCTCCAGAAACCCCACGACTAAAACTGTTTGAAAAGACAGCAGCAGGTAGCGGGGAGAAAATCAAAATTAATGTTAAGTGAGAATTGTTCACCCGCGCGAACCTCCGGGGGCCCCATTTTGGAGAAATTTTTCAAAAGGGGGTTTAGCCCCCCTTCAGCCCTTTTTGCCCTGAGGGGCCCCCGCCCTCTCAGAAGGGCAAACTCTTTTTTTATGCTACAGCAAAAATTTATCCCCGATGCGTACGGTTGCGGAGTGGTCAAGGACCAAACCTCTTTCAGTCCAGTTTGCAAAGTGTGTTTTAATAAAAAACAGCATCTCTTATCTTAGCGGACAATTAAAAAAATCCTGCTCCCACTTTTTTACCCTGGTAAAGATGTGTATATTGTTGTCCATGCTTAAGACAGCCAAGATTCAAGCATTTGCTTTTCGTCTGGAGGAAGTGCCAAAGGGGCAAAAGTATAGGTCGTTTTCCTTTATGTGTACGGGGAGTGCGGTGTAGGACGCTTTAACATATCAGATTACTTTTGACTCTATGAGAGTCGCAGACACCAGGATAACCAACAAAGAAAATGTCCTGATTAGTGTGAATAAAGTGTTCATAAAAACAAACCTTACGGAAGTGTGATCAGCTTCTTTAGTGTAAAATTGTGAACAAAAAAGACAATCTTGGGAACTAGTGTACCCGTGTGCGTATTTTCCTTGACTATGGAAAGGGGGACATCCATGGACACTTTTAGCTTTTCAAGTACCGATACCTGTCGAAGTGTGAAAAACCCATAGCTCCGTCAAAAGCAAGGTGGGTTATAGATTTTCGTAGTCGGGGGGCTGCGAGTTCTTGAGTGCAAGGGGTTTGTAATCAACTATTGACGCAGGGGGGGCTTTTGAGCCCTAAATACGTAATCGTCATCAGTGAATGAAAAAGCTAGGGTGAAAAAAAACCCCCCCAGGGGGATTTTTTTGTTTACATAAAATTTTTTCATTTCGCCCCTGAGAAGTGATCTTCGACAGCTTTCTGACCTCGTTGCAGGGGCAGCTGTGCAGGCAAAAAGTGTTTTCTAAGCTAAGTTTTCCCCTTTTTAAAATATAAATTTAGCTGGGGAAAAATTTTCTCCAGTAACAGATAAATGAACTGTAGATATGTGATAAATAAAACCCATGACACCTGTTAACCTTTTGGGGCCTGTTCTGGCCTTTTGTGTATCCATATGTCTTGCGCTACCTCACAGGATGGATATGGGGGCCAATAAACTAGCCCCTTTGGTGGAAAAACTTCTTGTGCGGTGGCCCCGTGGCTAAGCGTCGGTTTGGAGTTTTAGATTCTTTTAAACATGGGTTCCCTCCCCACCCGTGGTTTTTTTATCTGTTGCCGCTGTCGTACTGACGAAAGTAAACCTTTTACTTATGTACTATGGATGATGAAAATGAGAAAGGGCAATAGGTAAACTATTTACAGCATTCGGTTTTTGTTTATTTCTGTGAACTGGGTTTGGTTTGAAATTTACTATTTTCAGTGATGTTTTTTTTACGGCATAAACTGTTTTTAAAAATTTATATTGATTCGATAAACTTTTTTAACTTTTTTGTACAAGCTTTCACTTCATTTTAGGGCTTGGGGATTGATTATTTTTCTGTATAATTTTGGTCGGGTTTCGAACGTTTTGTAGTTTTCATGCTTAATTT
>NC_069409.1:31906007-31921807 GCF_026875155.1 Cherax quadricarinatus
GCCGTGTAGGAAGGGGTTTTGTGCGAAATTTCATAAGCCGTCCCCAAGTTTCCCGTTGTGGGGTCCGGCATCAACATCTTTAAAGTGCACATCTTTATTTGCACGTGCGCTGAATTATATACAACACGTAGTGGAGTGGTTTCAGAATCTTTTCTGACTCCTGGGGCGGAGAAAATGAGCTTGTGTCTTCACTTATCTTCGACTACTTCCTCAATAAATTTTACTTCCAACTGTTCTTGTATGATCTTATCATAGACAGTCAGTAGCTCTGGATTCTTCCTGAGCTCATTTTTGTGCTTTCATTTGTCCGAAAGCCATGCGATAATTGCTAGGCAGATGTGGTGGATTTAATTTCCATGGTAACCTAACCCAGTACTGTCCATCTTTATATTTGACAGTGTCCAAATATTGGTAATAAGTCTGAGACTCTTGTGGGCTTGGTTTATTTACATCAATACCTATCGCATCTAAATCCCACAACTTCCTTGCCACTTCCTCCATGAAGCAAAGCAGAATGCTTGAATCTTGCTGTCTTAAGCATAGACAGCAATGTACACTATCTTTACCATGGTAATAAAGTGGGAGCAGGATTTTCCTTAATTGCCCTGCTAAGGTAAGACATGGACTGTCTTTTATTAAACTACACTTTGCAACACTGGACTGCAAGGAGCGTTGGTCGCTTGACCACGTCGTATACTCGTACTGCATCTGGGATCAATTACTCGCTGTAGCAGTAAACAAGATGCTTGCCCCTTCTGAGAGGGCTGGGCCCCTCGGGGCTGAAGGGGGCTGATACTCCCCTCCTGGAGAAAATTTCTCCACAGTTACAAGCAAATTTAGGAAATTTGCTTAGTATATTGGTATCTTTTTTTCATTAATATTTGACTTTGTCACTAAGTTATTATACTGTTTATCTCTGCTTTCCTCAATAAGTAGACAATTAAGCACTTTAGTGATCACATAATTGCATTTAGTTTGATCATCATGTGTGTTTCTCCCAAACTGCCAGAAAGTACTTGTAACCAAGCCTATGCCGGGCCACTACAACATCAGTCAGTTCACTTTGGATAGTTGCCCCATAAATATATTTATCTACGTTCATGTTATAACAATCATTTTCATTTTTTTAACCTCCCCTTTAATATTATTCCTAATGCTAGACACAGGAAATACAACAGTTATATTCTACATTCTCCTTCTGGGTACTCTTCTGGCTAACATATCAACTTTATCAGGGAAGGAGAAATCCAATTTTGTGAGGGGATCCATACCAATTGTACATTAATTCCTTTGTCCTAATTTTTGAGTATCTATACCTGGCTTCTTGAATGAGCATGTTTTTGGGAAAGTCATTATACGAGTTAAGAGCATTCAGTGATGACACAGAATCATAATTTGATGATAGCCAAGCTCAGTGTCTTTAAGTTAGCTTCAGCGCCATTGGGATTGCAAACAATTCAGAATGCAGTGTAGACGTCCATTTGTTAATTCTTATGCCTAGTTCAAAAGTTTATTATTTCTTAACTAGGGAGGTGGCAAAAAAGGCAGATGCGGCCCTGCCATAGGACTCCTTTAGATCCATCAGTGTATATAACTTGTGATAACTTATTATGCCAGCTAGGTGAGAAATTTTTCTTGAGCAGTTGCTTTAACAAGTGATTTAAGGAAGGGATTACTAGCAATGAGCTTTTGGGGGGGACTTGCAGGTATGTGATATTAAATGAAACATCGTCCATTTGGGGGGGTGAAATGCTCTTGTTGTCTACAGTGATATAGTTCATGCAGGTTATAAAACATAAAAGCAATTTAGCATTTAGGAGAGCATTTATCAGAATATTAAATAGCATGGGACTCAGAACTCCTCCCTGCGGTGTACCTAGAGACATTTCTTTAGACTCGCTTCTAAAACCTTGGTAGAGGACAGAGGATACTCTATTTGACCGGTATCCTATTATCCAAACAGAGTGAATACCACCAATATTCATTTTGGCTAGTTCATGCAGTATAACGGTTCAGTTCGCAAATATCAAATGCAGATTTTAGATCAAGAAATGTGGCAAAACTAGTAGAGGTGTGTGCAGTGAGAAAGGTGGAAATACAGTTCTGCACACTTTTACCTTTCATGAAACCCACAGAGGTTAGGGGGAAAGTTGGTGTTTGATTCTATGGTGCAGTCTGTTAAGTATCATTCTTTCAAAAGTTTTACAAAGACAACTAGTTAAGGAGATCGGTCTAAATGTATCAGGCTGTTGGGGTTGGGATAAGCCTTGAGACTATTGGTCCAGGAAGTGGGAAGAACGCCCTCAATGTAACTGGTATTATACAGTGCCAATGAAGGGTTATCAGGCACTTGCCTTAGTTCTGAGAATATCATGGGTTTAAACCATCCTCTCCAGGAGCAGTTGATCGACCTTTATTTAAATTGCATTATCTAATTCATATTCGGGTGAAGAGACAATCACTCTCTTTAAAATATCTGGCTCAAAAAATTTAATCAGTTTCAACATTTCTTCAGAAGCACTCTCTATTTTTTTCTAATATGAGATGGAAGGTTTTCATCCCTGGATGTTAAGATTCATCCAATTAGGTATATTTATACACCATAGGCACCACTATGATCACAAATGCAAGTTTTTTTTACAGACGAATCCCCCGTTAGTCGGCGGGAGGTTCATCTGTATTCATCCAGTAATATATTCACGGGATATGGGGTTCATACGGGTTTTTGGAAGTGGTATCTGCTGCTGAAACTTGATTTGTCTGCTGCTATTCGGTTCCATGCAGTAGCCTATTCTGTATCTAACTTTAACACCTGTCTTTAGTTTCCATCATTATCCCCTGCCGAGATATTTTTATCGAAGTCTCAGGGAAGATCTCTTGGGAAAAACCTGGCATGGTACCTCTAATTTTCAGAGCTTCAGCCATTTTAACATTTGTATCAAGAATCATGTCGTTGGCTTGTATTTTACAAATAGTCAGATGTATGATTGAGTGGCATGGAAGCATTGAGTGGCATGGAAGACATTTAGTGGCATGGAAGACATGGGCATAAGTGATAGGAAAGATTCCAAATAGTTCCTTCTTCCTTCCTCCAGTTCAGGAGAGAGGATAATGCACATTTAATGTTTACTGCTCTTATGTTATCTATTATTTTTTAAAAAGAGCGCATTAGAGAGGCATTTAGAGAGTTTTTTTTAACCGGCATGCTGCAAAAAAATTTTTATATTTTTGTGGTTTTTGTGCCCCCGTTGCTGGAGATTTACATGCAACAGCTTTAGAATCGACCTGATAGCTTTAAAGGATTTCTCATGTAGTCTAGCAGCAGTCCTGTCGTTTAACTTTGTCTCGCCTAGTTGGATTTTTGGGATCTGGAGGTAAGGAGCATTCACCACAGAAAATACAATGTTTCTGAATTCAAATGGTGTCATCAGTGTAGGACGGGTCTGTACACTGTAGGTTCATTACCATAAGATCGTGAGTGTGAACCTTGTTCCTGCACACGTTGTACAAGATAAGAAAATGCGCAGGTTGAGACAAAATATTTATATCAAAAACAGAACATGACTGGCATCACTGAACTTTTTTTTTTTTCTCCTGAAGTCAGTATGATGTGAGTCACTTCTATGGACTCTTTGGAGATTTTGTGGTTGTACTCATAGTGACACGTAGCCATGTAATCTGTCTAGGAGAGCTTTTTGGATTAATAATGAGATGGTGTAACGTTCGGAGAACATAAGAAATAGTCTCAGTCCTCTCTCTCTCTCTCTCTCTCTCTCTCTCTCTCTCTCTCTCTCTCTTTCTCTCTCTCTCTCTCTCTCTCTCTCTCTCTCTCTCTCTCTCTCTCTCTCTCTCTCCTCTCTTTTCTCTCCTTTCATCTCTCACCTTGTCTTCTTCTCTTCTTCTCCCTTCTTATTATATATGTCGTGCCGAATAAGTAAAACTGATCAATTAGCAAGAACTCGTTTAAAATTAAGTCCTTTCTAAAATTTCTGTTATACGTTAAACCATATATATTTTTTTCATTGATGGTAACGTAAAAATTAATAATATTGTACCAAAAGAACCTTAAAACTTACCTGACCTTATTATAACGTAAAAATTAATAAAATGTACTCAAAATAACCTTAAAACTTTTTCACCTGACCTTATTATAACGTAAAAATTAATAATATTGTACCAAAAGAACCTTAAAACTTACCTGACCTTATTATAACAAGCACAGTTTAATTTAGCATTAACCCAACTAAATATGTTTTAGATAAGTTTACAATAATTTAATAAAAAACAAACAGAATAAAATATATTTTTTTCGTTAGGTTCAGAATGATTTTTGCGAAATTATTGCTTGCACAAATTTTTGTTTGCCTTATTCGGCAAGAAGAGCGTTGCTACTTAAGCCGAAATCGCGTTTTACCTATTCGGCACGACATATATATATATATAAGTAGTACTGATTTCTACATATGACTTCCTCCTCTCAGCGGTCCCACAGTATGGCTTCTTCAAAAAGGCTTCTACAGAGTGCTTACTGATTGGCTCCTTTCACCTATATGCTAATGACCTTGACCCCCCACGACCCCACCACGACCCCACCATGACTCCTCCCACGACCACCCCTGACCCCCACCCACGACTCCCACCCATGACCCACCCACGACCCCCACCACGACCCCCACCCACGACCCCACCCATGACCCCACCCACGACCCCCACCCACGACCCCCACCACGCCCCCCCCCCGCCCTCACGCCGACCCCCCACCCGCCATGCGCCTCGCGCCCGCCCGTGCCCCTCGCGCCCGCCCGCGCCCCTCGCGCCCGTCCGTCGCGCCCGGCCGCGCCTTCTGCTGCGCCTTCTGCAGCGTCGTCCGAATCGCCCCCGCTCCCCGAATTTTTTTCCGATTTTTTTCAAATTTTTTTTGAATTTCATTTTATTGTGCTCTCCACTTCCTCGAATCAAGTTTTTTTGGATTGCCCTCCACTTTCACCCCCACCCCAAATTTTTCTCGAAATTCTTATGATCTCCTCGGATCAAGTTTTTTTGGATTCCCCCCTCTGAGGGTAAGCTTTCAAAATGGACTCCCACTTTCACCCCCCCTTCCCAAAATTTCTCCTCCATCTCCTTGGATCAAGTTTTTGGGTACCCCTCCTTCCACCCCCAAAATTTCTCCTCCATCTCCTCGGATCAAGTTTTTTTTGGATTCCCCCCTCTGGTGGTAAGCATTCAAATGAACTCCCACTTGCATCTCAAATTCCCTGCTCCAATTCCTTGGATCAAGGTTTCCCCTCTGGGGGTAAGCATTCAAATGAACTCCTCCTATGGGGCATGGTACTCTCTCTTACTACTGGGCTAAACAAGTGTGACGTCACCCCACCTATGTTTACTCGGCGGTCAGTGACGTCACGTGATGACCTCACACATACAGGCTGAATCTTGTCGACTTCCCCCTATGTCAGTGACGTCACGTGATGACCCACACACACACAGGCTGAATCTTGTCGACTTCCCCCTACACATTTCATATACAACATAGGGAAAACATTTTCACTCTTAACCCAGGATAACCCATATAATTTCACATTTTTTCGTTAATACCCACAACAATCCACAATTTCTTCACAAAATACAACACAAGTCTTGACATTTTTCTCGTTTTAACTATTTCATCAGAAAAACTCACCACAACACTTATAAGCACTTTTCGATTAATTCACTAGTCACAATTTTACATATTACGAAGTTAATACGAACACACACCTCACTTTACTTTGAACACCTTCAAAACACTCTCATAAATCACTTGAATACTCACAAAAATACCTTTGAACATTTCCAAACAACACTGAAATACTTCCAAAATATCATTTTGAATACTCCCAAATAAGATTCGACATCTCTAATTTATCTGCACTTATACATTTCATTAAATTACAACTCATCCCCCCAAACTCCTCCCTCAGTCTCCAGACTTCACAACATTATCACAAAAACTAACTCAAACATTTTACTTTGTACAGCACCAAAAAACCCATCAATTACCTTTGAATACTCCAAAAACATCATTCGAACACCCCAAATCACTCTGAATACCCCCGGAACACCTTCTAAGTACTCATGCACATCATTTGAACCCCTTTCAAAAAACCCCTTTGAATGACCTCAAGACCCCATTTGAGTACTCCCAATTACACCACTGAATACTACTAAAAAACACACTGATACACTCAAAAACATTACCAAATCTCCATAAACTAAGATCAAACACCCACAACACACACACACAACTCCAACACCCACATCCCAACACCAACAACCCACATCACCCACACCCCACAATTTTTCTCGTTTTAACTAATTTCATCAAAGTCACACACAAAAACAAACAACAACAACAACAACAACAACAACCCACAACTTATAATCACTTTTCAACAACTCTAGTTCGACAACAACACCCACAACACCCACAACCCACAACACTCACAACCCACATCACCCACAACAACCACTTATAACATCTTTTTCGGTATCTCTAGTTCGACAACAACACCCACAACCACATCACCCACACCCCACAACACCCACAAACCCCACATCACCCACCCCACACCCCCACAACCCACTACACCCACCCCACACACACCCACATCAACAACCCACAACTTATAAACACTTTTTCAGCATCCTCTAGTTCGACAACACACACAACCCACACACTCAAAACTCACAACCCACAAAACCCACAACCCACAATTTTTTTCTCGTTTTAACTAATTTCATCAGAAAAAGTCACATCAACAACCCACTTATAACATCTTTTCGGTATCTCGAGTTCGACAACACCCACAACCCACAACACCCACAACCCACAATTTTTTCTCGTTTTAACTAATTTCATCAGAAAAAGTCACATCAACAACCCACAACTTATAACCACTTTTTTTGGTATCTCTAGTTAGACTACATTACCCACAACCCTCATCACTTACCAATTTATTCACAATTTATTCGATACAAATTTTTCCCCTTCTTTTTACTGAATCTTAAATGTAATACACATTCCTCTCTACATTACCAAAATTCTAATAAAATTCCTCTCCATACCCATCTCCTTGTATCCACATAAATTGATATTATATTCACAACAACTAATCTCACTACCCAACTACTGCGATATGTTTCTACACCATCCATTCTTTTCCAATATATCATAACTTTTCAATTCTATAATTTCTTTTTAAAATATTCACACATTACCTTTTATTTTCAGTAAAATCCCCCCCCCCCATATTTTATTAAATTTCTATTACAACCCTCCCCATACCCCTCTCCATCTCACCCCCCATCTCCCAACACACCTCTTCTGAACACACACAAAAATCACATTTCACATTCACAAATGCATCTCATCACCCATCTCAAATCCACTAAAATCACTGTATCCAAGATATTCACAAAAACTCTATGACCACCTAACACACACACCACACACACACACACAACACACACACACACACACAACCACACACCACATACACACACATCACTTTACTTTGAACACTTTCAAAACACTCTCATACATCACTTGAGACCACCTTTTCTCAATATCTCTTAAGAAATATTCTCTCATCCACAACCTTTATCATCTCACTACAGAACAACCCCAAGATTACTTCGAACACTCTCATAAATCATTTGAATACTCACATAAACACCTTTGAACATTTCCAAACAACACTGAAGCACTTCCAAAATATCATTTTGATTACTCCCAAATAAGATTCATCATCTCTAATTTATCTACACTTACACATTTCATTAACTGAAATTACAACTCATCCACCATACTACTCCCTCAGTCTCCAGACTTTACAACATTATCACAAAAACTAACTCATACACTTATGACATGAGACATTTTACCAAAACTAACACAAACACACCCACACACACACCACATTTTACTTTGTACAACACCAAAAACAACATCAGTTACCTTTGATTACTCCAAAAACATCATTTGAACACATTCAAAAACATCATCAAACTCCTTTGAATACTCCCAAATACACTACTGAATACTACTAAAACACCACTGATTACAGTCAAAACACCACCAAAATCACCATAAACTAAGATCAACATAAAAGACTAACACCCATTTTCACACAAATCCCCTCAAATCACTCTAACCAAGACGATCCCACTCACCACAGACTATTATATAACATGAGCGCAAAAAAAAAAAACTCATAAATCATTTGAATACTCACAAAAAAAACACCTTTGATCATTTCCAAACAACACCGAAAACACTTACAACAGGATCACCACCAACTGAAAACATAACATGTACACACACACATACATACACACACACACACACACACACACTAGGTGAGTACACACACACTTTACTTTGTACAACATCAATTACCTTTGATTACTCCAAAAACATCATTTGAACACATTCAAAAACATCATCAAATTCCTTTGAATACTCCAAAAACACCACTGAATACTACCAAAACAGCACCGAATACTGCCCAAACAACACTAAAAATCGCCAGATACTAAGATCAACACCACCAACTAACCCATTTTATAGAAATCCCCTCAAATCACTATAACCAAGAAGTTCCCGCTCACCTCAAAACCGCTAAGATCGCAGAAAACGCTCATTTTTATAAACATTCACACAAAAAATCACAATCACCAACTCCATACAATATCTAATACACCCCCCTCACTACCACCAACACATACCAGCACAGATAGGGATACCTCCCATGACATCACACTCCATCCTGCGTTTACTTGGCGATCAGCGACGTTACACCCCACTTTTGCTTCATTTAACTTAACGAGAGGAAGTTACTTGTTTCAACCTGTTATATCTCCAATATCTAAGATCACCACAATCAAGACGTTTACCAGATTCTATAACCCCTCCACTAAGATCACACATTTGGATTTGAGATGGGTGATGAGATGCATTTGTGGATGTGAAATGTGATTTCTGTGTGTGTTCAGAAGAGGTGTGTTGGGAGATGGGGGGTGAGATGGAGAGGGGTATGGGGAGGGTTGTAATAGAAATTTAATAAATATGGGGGGGGGGGATTTTACTGAAAATTAAAAGGTAATGTGTGAATATTTTAAAAAGAAATTATAGAATTGAAGTTATGATATATTGGAAAAGAATGGATGGTGTAGAAACATCGCAGTAGTTGGGTAGTGAGATTAGTTGTTGTGAATATAATATCAATTTATGTGGATACAAGGAGATGGGTATGGAGAGGATTTTATTAGAATTTTGGTAATGTAGAGAGGAATGTGTTTACTTAAGATTCAGTAAAAAGAAGGGGAAAAATTTGTATCGATAAATTTGAAAAATTGGTTAAGTGATGAGGGTTGTGGTATGTAGTCGAACTAGAGATACCAAAAAAGTGGTTATAAGTTGTGGGTTGTTGATGTGGACTTTTTCTGATGAATTAGTTAAAACGAGAAAAATTGTGGGTTGTGGGTGTTGTGGGTTGTGGTTGTTTGTCGAACTAGAGATACCGAAAAGACGTTATAAGTGTGTTGTTGTTGTGTGGGCGATGTGGGTTGTGGGTGTTGTGGGTTGTGGGTGTTGTGGGTTGTGGGTGTTGTCGAACTAGAGATACCGAAAAGATGTTATAAGTGGGTTGTTGATGTGACTTTTTCTGATGAAATTAAACGAGAAAAAAATTGTGGGTTGTGAGTTGTGAGTGATGTGGGTTGTGGGTGTTGTCGAACTAGAGATGCTGAAAAAGTGTTTATAGTTGTGGGTTGTTGATGTGGGTGTTGTGGGGTGTGGGTGATGTGGGTTTGTGGGTGTTGTGGGGTTGTGGGTGATGTGGGTTGTGGGTGTTGTGGGATGTGGGTGTTGTGGGTGTTGTTATCGAACTAGAGATACCGAAAAAGATGTTATAAGTGGGTTGTTGTGTGGGTGTTGTCGAAACTAGAGTTGTTGAAAAGTGATTATAAGTTGTGGGTTGTTGTTGTTGTGATTTTCTGATGAAATTAGTTTAAAACGAGAAAAATTGTGGGGTGTGGGTGATGTGGGTTGTTGGTGTTGTGGGATGTGGGTGTTGGGGGTTGTGTGTGTGTGTTGTGGGTGTTGATCTTAGTTTATGGAGATTTTGGTGGTGTTTTGAGTGTATTCAGTGGTGTTTTAGTAGTATTCAGTGGTGTATTTGGGAGTACTCAAATGGTGTCTTGAGGTCATTCAAAGGTGTTTTTGAAGGTGTTCAAATGATGTGCATGAGTACTTACGAAGGTGTTCCGGGAGTATTCAGAGGTGATTTGGGGGTGTTCGAATGATGTTTTTGGAGTATTCAAAGGTAATTGATGGTGTTTTTTGGTGCTGTACAAAGTAAAATGTTTGAGTTAGTTTTTGTGATAATGTTGTGAAGTCTGGAGACTGAGGGAGGAGTTTGGGGGGATGAGTTGTAATTTAATGAAATGTATAAGTGCAGATAAATTAGAGATGTCGAATCTTATTTGGGAGTATTCAAAATGATATTTTGGAAGTATTTCAGTGTTGTTTGGAAATGTTCAAAGGTATTTTTGTGAGTATTCAAGTGATTTATGAGAGTGTTTTGAAGGTGTTCAAAGTAAAGTGAGGTGTGTGTTCGTATTAACTTCGTAATATGTAAAATTGTGACTAGTGAATTAATCGAAAAGTGCTTATAAGTGTTGTGGTGAGTTTTTCTGATGAAATAGTTAAAACGAGAAAAATGTCAAGACTTGTGTTGTATTTTGTGAAGAAATTGTGGATTGTTGTGGGTATTAACGAAAAAATGTGAAATTATATGGGTTATCCTGGGTTAAGAGTGAAAATGTTTTCCCTATGTTGTATATGAAATGTGTAGGGGGAAGTCGACAAGATTCAGCCTGTGTGTGTGTGGGTCATCACGTGACGTCACTGACATAGGGGGAAGTCGACAAGATTCAGCCTGTATGTGTGAGGTCATCACGTGACGTCACTGACCGCCGAGTAAACATAGGTGGGGTGACGTCACACTTGTTTAGCCCAGTAGTAAGAGAGAGTACCATGCCCCATAGGAGGAGTTCATTTGAATGCTTACCCCCAGAGGGGAAACCTTGATCCAAGGAATTGGAGCAGGGAATTTGAGATGCAAGTGGGAGTTCATTTGAATGCTTACCCCCAGAGGGGGAAATCCAAAAAAAAATTTGATCCGAGGAGATGGAGTCTTTGTATTATCGAGAAAACCTTGATCCAAGGAGATGGAGGAGAAATTTTGGGGGTGGAAGGAGGGGTACCCAAAAACTTGATCCAAGGAGATGGAGGAGAAATTTTGGGAAGGGGGGGTGAAAGTGGGAGTCCATTTTGAAAGCTTACCCTCAGAGGGGGGAATCTAAAAAAAACTTGATCCGAGGAGATCATAAGAATTTCGAGAAAATTTGGGGTGGGGGTGGTGAAAGTGAAAGTGGGAGGGGCAATCCAAAAAACTTGATTCGAGGAAGTGGAGAGCACAATAAATGAAATTCAAAAAAATTTGTAAAAAATCGGAAAAAAGTTCGGGGAGCGGGGGGCGATTCGGACGACGCTGCAGAAGGCGCAGCAGAAGGCGCGGTCGGGCGCGACAGACGGGCGCGAGGGGCGCGGGCGGGCGCGAGGGGTGCGGGCGGGCGCAGGCGGGCGTGAGGGCGGGGCAGACGCGAGGGCGCGGCGGGTGTGGGGGTCGGCGTTAGGGCGGGGGGGCGGGGGGGGGCGCGGGGGGCGTGGGTGGGGGTCGTGGGAGGGGTCATGGGTGGGGTCGTGGGTGGGGGTCGTGGGTGGGGGTCGTGGGTGGGGTCGTGGGTGTGGTCAAAGTCATTAGCATATAGGTGTGAAAAAGGTCATTAGCATATAGGTGTGAAAAGGAGCCACTCAGAGGAAGCCACTCTGTAGAAGGCCTTTTTGGAAGAAGCCATACTGTGGGGACCGCTGAGAGGAGGAAGCCATACTGTAGAAATCAGTACTACTACTTATATATATATATATAATTTATATTGTGTGTATATAATTTATTTATTAGTTGTAGCATATTGTTAATGTACATTTTGTAGCAATGTGCAATGACTTTAACATTGTATATTACTTAAAGAATATATTAAAAACCTGTAAGATTTTGTTTCACCGCTCATATATCTTTTTATCCTACAGACTTAAATTTATGAATAAGAGATCTTACAAATTATGAACTAAGAATACTTATATTGTAGTCATCACAAATCTTCCTGAGTTTACGTTGGCCAAAAATTATTTCCATTTCTGAGAAAACAAACGTTTAGACTTTCTACCTAAATATTCATATTAGCGAGGTTATGGCTAAAAAAATCTATATACGTATATCCTTTGTCGCTTAAGCCATTTTCGATTGCTCTGAACCTTGCAAAATATATTAGAATACAGAAGGAACACGAGCAGTAGGCCTATTGGTCAACTGCTACTGCCTGTTGGTCAACTGCTACTGCCTGTTGGTCAACTGCTACTGCCTGTTGGTCAACTGCTACTGCCTGTTGGTCAACTGCTACTGCCTGTTGGTCAACTGCTACTGCCTATTGGTCAAGTGCTACTGCCTATTGGTCAAGTGCTACTGCCTATTGGTCAAGTGCTACTGCCTATTGGTCAAGTGCTACTGCCTATTGGTCAAGTGCTACTGCCTATTGGTCAAGTGCTACTGCCTATTTGTCAACTACTGCCTATTGGTCAAGTGCTACTGCCTATTGGTCAAGTGCTACTGCCTATTGGTCAAGTGCTACTGCCTGTTGGTCAAGTGCTATGCCTATTGTCAAGTGCTACTGCCTATTGGTCAAGTGCTACTGCCTATTGGTCAAGTGCTACTGCCTATTGGTCAAGTGCTACTGCCTATTGGTCAAGTGCTACTGCCTATTTGTCAAGTGCTACTGCCTATTGATCTACTGCTACTGCCTATTGGTCTACTGCTACTGCCTATTGGTCTACTGCTACTGCCTATTGGTCAACTGCTAATCACACCCACACCTGCTCCTATGCCCATCCATCCATCCTATATTTGCCACTACGGAAAGTTCTTGCCTCAGTGACGCTACCTGCTAGTTTGTTCCACTCATTTACAATTTAAATTTCTCCAATTTGAATCCATTGTCTTGATATAGACATTCTACATTATGCTATTTACGTCCACTCTATTTATTCTTGTTTTCCATTTCTACAGTTCAAAGTTGTCTCTCCCAGTTTTCGCCTTTCCAGCGAGTTCAAATTCCGTGCCTTTCAACCTGTCTTCGTAGGAAAGGTTTCTAATACACGATATCATCCTTCTCTTTATATTTTCCACGTGATTATGTCTATTATTCTGTAATATGGATGCAAGAATTAAGCAGCATAATCTACAAGTGCCCTTACGAAAGGTATATTGTATAAAGCTGAAGTGTGACTTTGGACTCTTATAATTTATGCTTCTTGATGTGAAACAGAATTTTATGAGTTTTAATGTGTACACTTATGCTCTGTTGTCTTGGTTTTTAATTTCTGCTAACCAGAACTCCTAAATCTTTTTCGCATTCACTTTAACAAAGATCTTCATTATTTAGTGTATCTGAGTGTCATAGTTATTTTCTTTCCTAGGATTAGAACCTTCCACTTGTCAGCATTGAACTGCATCTGCCACTTTTCTGACCACAACCTCAACCTATTCAGGTCATCCTGTGGCTTTCTAGTGTTGTAATCAGAAATTTTTATATTGTTTATAAAACTGACTGGGGATGTAATGGATTGAAAAAGTTACGACTTATTTTAGCGTCATTATTTGTACCCTCGTCCATGCCGTTCATGTCGATTGTCAACAAAGATCCTAGTACTGACCTCTGTGGCACACCACTCGTAATGTGTCCTTATTCTGATTTATCCCCATTAATACAAACTCTGTTGCCTGTCGGTCAGCCAGGCCTCAGTCCAGGAGATAATTTCTCCTATACCATCTACCGCTACTTTGTTAATCAGTATCCTGTGTGGAACCTTATCAAAGGCTTTACGGAAGTCCACATACACAATATTGTATTCTTTTATCTCTACCACCTCGAATAACATATAGGAAAAAAAGTTCGTACATTTGTAAAGCAAGATCGCCCCTTTGTAAATTCGGCCTTAGTGGCAGTTATGGGAGCCTATATCCGGGGCACTTATGGATAATAAATCTGCAAAAAAAAAAATTGGACAACCAACAATTCCAGGTTTAGCTCCCTGATTGCTGGACTTTTACTACTTTTTGCCTAACTCGAGGTTCCACTGGTCAACAACCAAAATTCTTCAGAGACCAGAGTAGCAATTTCCAACTAATTTTAAGTCACTAATAATGAATATCATGGTTAAAATTGTTTGTTAGCTCTACTTTTTAACATACATCTACGTGTCACAACAGGTTCTAACAGGCTTGCGGCAGTGTGTTTCTTACCACACTCACAGGTTCACTGACCTTCATTATTGTTCCAGCAGTAATAGAAGGTGGTTGTGCTGTGCAAGTTTAAATTTTGAGGTGAAAGGTAGGTGATTTTCTTAGCCAAACACTTTTTAAACTTATAAATATTCACTGAGCAAGCTGTTGATATGCATGTGAGGCATATTATAATAATTTTATTTTCCTACTGAATGATATTAATACTTCTGCTTAGCTGTCATGCTCTGTGTTATACTGATAAATTAATAAATTTTCTGCTTATCTTCTAATTTTCTTTTTTTCAAATGTCTCGTACTTGTGTGAATAGTGCAGACAACTTCTGCTACACTTGTGGTGAGGTGACCTTTGCATCACAGAAGCACCGTATATCTGCTATGGTTAGATAGGCATATCACTTATATTTTAGATGCATGATTGGTGGCAGGATGAGAACTTTGCTCCACACATATGCTGCAACAATTGTGCTACTAACCTTCGCCAATGGTTGAACAGGAAGAGGAAAGGAATGTCTTTTGCTGTGCCAGTGACATGGCGGGAGCCAACAGACCATACAAGCAATTATTTCTGCATGGTACCCCCAGTACAAAAGAGCTTGTCAAAAGTAAAAAAAAAAAAGGGGTTCATCGAATATCCAAACATTCCATCAGCTATTCGCCCAGTTCCACATGGAGAAGGTCTACCTGTTCCTGATGCACCAACTTTGGTATCCTTCGAGTCAGATGAAGAAAGTGGTGAGGAGGAAGAAGAGAAGGATGACAGTGCTGGATTACAGAGTGACCGAAACTTCGATGAAGCACACTCCTCTAGGCCACATCTCATAACAAAAGAGGAACTCCATGACCTTGTCAGGGATCTGCAACTATCCAGAATAAGGCAGAGCCGCTAGGCTCTCGTCTTCAACGTGCAATCTCCTCAGCAGCTGATGGAAAATCTCATTAAAGCTTACAAGAACTTGGGGTGCAACATGTCACTTAAAATCTACTTTTTTGGCATATTTAGACTTCTTGCCAGCGAACTGTGGGGCAGTTAGTGACGAACATGGTGAAAGGTTTCACCAAGATATTAACCATGGAAAAATAGTACCAGGGCAATGGGGCACAGAATACTTGCAGACTATTGCTGGACACTGGCGAGAGATGATTCTTCAGCCCCACTTAAAAACGTCAAGACAAAAAGGCCGAGAGTAGGTACGGATTTAGAGTTTAAAACATACTACTGACATATATTGTACGTTATATTAAAATAATCAAATATTACATGTCTCGTATCTTTAAGTCTATAACAATAAGTATTTTTCAAGGTGATTTTGGATTCAGGCATAAAAAACCAAAAAAA